>JANFOE010001700.1:0-257440 GCA_025667525.1 Glebionis coronaria | reverse complement strand
GTCTCAGCTATGTAAACTATTGTAATTCTGTTAGTCGCTCACATTTTAAGGCTAACACCTAGTTTTTGTCTTAATTCGCCTAATGGATTTAACTCGCCTAGTTGGTTTAATTCACCAAGTTGATTTAACTCGCCTAAGTTGATTTAACTCACCTGGTTGTCTTAACTCGGCTGTTTTGGTTTAACTCGCCTAGCCAAATAAGATTTAACTCGATTATTATCCCAGTTGATTTAATTTACCTATTTCTCGAATATTTGTGATTACGCTGGCTAGGAAAACGCGTTAATTCACTTGTCAAAGTGTAAATCACATACACTTGTAATAATTCAATTGTTTTAACTCTCATAATTCCCAAAATAAACTCGCCTGAAATAATTCGCCTATCCCTTGTATTAATTTGCCTTTTTCGAGACCCAAATAATTAAACCTTCCAAAAATGCGATTTTTGAGACTTTTGAAGAAAAAATATGAACTTCAGGCTATCTAAAGTGTACAGATGCTTAAAATCACAATCTTTTTGAATTATAAGTGAAAAAATTTAAAATCAAGAATTGTATTTTCTTTTTGAATTTATAAACAAATATCGAATCAAACAAAGATAAATTTCTTATTTTTGAGCAACTTTACCTATATAAAAGCTTGGAAAACTCATAATAAAAGCTTCATGGCGAAGTTGAATAAAAGATGGAGGTGAACCATGATAATTAAACCACCGATGATGGCGGATAATAAAAGTCATGGTAATAAGTCTCATGTTCAAAACCGTTCTAAAATCGTGTTTATCGATCCTTTTTGTTGACTTAATTTTTTGACATCGTTGTCTATTAGGGTGAATTATTAACTCGATGATTTTGGTTACACCGTTAAGACTCTATTTTTAGACCTAATCTCTATTCACGCATAAGTCTATGATGTATCCTCGTGATCATTAAGACTAAAATAAAATATAAGAGATACTAATTAGGAATAAGGGAGTTTAGGTGTGTAATTAACACTCATGAGATATGATTGTGTTGCCAACTTATAATGATAATGATCTCGTTACACACTTAGCATGGAATCGAGTGAAAATCGAGGACGACAAACTTATCTCCATGAGGAATTCACGTGTTCTTATTCTTTGACCCTAAAAGTCACTTAATCGTGATGAAAACAATACATTATATCTAAAACACGTGTTGTAGTTTATTTAAGTTTATGTCTTCAATAAATGTCATCATAAAATGAATTTTGGAAGTGCTACGATACTTAATTCTAGCATTGCGTGAGGGCACGGCAATGGTTTAGTATGGGGGAGTGATGAGACTGCTTTTATACATAGTCTCATCGTCCAAATCGGGCTTAAAACGCTTAAATATCATCAAAATACCCAAAAATATGCCTGTGTTTGTTCATTGTGTATTTTAGGTACGGATATCGTGAAATCAACAAAAGATCACAAGAATGAAGCAAAAACGAACACAGGAAACTAAGCCGCACAAAGAACCGGACCCGAATCATAATTTTTCATTGAAGTCCTTGAAGTTTTGAAGATTGTCAATTTTGGTCCCTCAAGAATTGAAGACTTGTCACTTTTGGCCCTTGTAAATATCAATTATACAAGTTGGTCTATTAAGTTTCAAGATATTACATTTATGGTCCTTGAAAAATGCAAATATTGCATGAAAAGCCCTTGGAACAGGTTTATAGAAGTTTTGGTGGCCAAATTAGAAGAAACCAAACTTTAATTACAAAGGAGTATTACCTTTTGGCTGTTTTATTTCAATGTGACAATCAATGGGGAATCTAGGGGCCATTTCTATCAGACATTCAAACCCACATCACCTATCACCTCCTGCCACCTCAGCCCATCCCACCACCTCACCATCCCACGTCATCACAGCCCACTATCAGTGTTTTAATAATAAACATAATTTTCAAAATCGTTTCTTTATTATTAATACACGAGGGAAACATATTTACCACCCCTAAACCACATCTAATCTCCCTGTTCATCACCCCCATTACCCACATAAACCCTAATCTCGAACATAATCCAAATTAAAGGGGTTTTGTTTGATTAACTCCAGACCTTTGATTAATGTTAACCTATACCAAACCCAATCCTCATAATTGGTCCCCCCATTGCCAGTTGGCCTCCCCAAGGTTCACATGTCCCACTAATGAGCTAAACAACAAAAGTATGGCTGAAAATCTACGACCCAGGATGATTTCTTCCTTCCAAAGACTTCTTGGACGTTTTAGATTGCATCTCAACAGCCCGACCATCACAAGGAAACAAGAACCAAGCACATGGCAAGAACTTGACCAAGATTTAAGATTTTTCAAATGGATTTTTAGGAATTAGCGTGTTTAGGGTTTACTCTTCTAGTATTTTCTATTCACTAGTATAAGTAAAGGGTGCCTGTACCCTTACTTCCTTGTTCCAATTCTCTTGTATTTTTGAAAATTTTCAAATTTAATCTAGTGAAATATTTTGAAACAATCCAATTGAGTTGTGTTCCAATTTAGTTTTGCTTGTTTTTAATTCGTCTCTTTTAAAATTTCAGCATTTGTATTTTCAGTTTCATCAAAAAGTTTTCAAAAGTGATTTTTTTTTACTTCTTTGAGATCCAAAATTGCATAAGGTTTGTTAAAGCTGGCTGACAATCAAGCTTTAACTTACTTATGAAATTTTGTTAAATATTTGCCCTTAAAAATCTTTGCACGTTATTTTTAAGTTTTTTTCAAAAAAATTTATGATAGCTTATTTGTACTGTAGCAATAAGCTCGCTGAATAAGTTGTCTGACAAACAAGCTTATTTAGTGGCTTATTGTGTCACTCTACTTTATTTGTTTCAGGTTTGAAAAATTCCAAGGTTGTAGATTTGGTAGATGATAGATGGTGATTTTTGTGGATCTTGTAGATGATAAGCCAAGTTTTTGATGTGATAAGCTCTCAAGGACTTGAGGAAGTTTATAGCAAGAACAGGCTGAGGACATTCCTTAGACTCAATATAAGCACTTCTTGTTCCCTTTTTACTTTTCATTTTCAAAATCTTGGGTTATTTTATGTCTTGTTGTGATATAAGTTCTGCTTATGCTTATTCTGCTTTGCATGCTTATTTGCTTTATCTTATTGCTTCTTTTCAGTTACATTGTGCTAGTTTACATATTCTTATCTCTTATTTTACTGTCTGCTTGATTATATTAAGATTTGCTTAGTTAATTTTGTTTAACTATAGTCTTAAAGGGTGTTTGGATTAGATGGTTATATTTAGTAGTTGTAATTGTTTAGGTTTAAAGTTTGTTTACACACACTCATTAGGCTTGGGATATCTTGTTTTGATAGTTTCTTTCAAATTGATGGTGTAAAAACAGAGTTTGCATGTTAATGTTTTGGGTAAAAATCGACATAATCAAACAGTAGGGCCTTATGGCTTTGATTATATGAATTTATTGTCCCAAATCTTTGAAGCAGTTGAAACTAGTGTTATTCTTGGTTGAGTGCTTTGTTATTGGTGTTCTTGTAGTCATTTGAACAAGTTTTGGGGTGTAAAAGTCATCTTATTGCACATTGAACCAGCTAGTTATCCATCAGACCCCATTATCTTGAACAGAGACTGTAATTTCCTCGTTTTGTGTGATTATTTGCTTAAACATTGTTGTTTTTGTGCTTCATCTGACTCCCCACACTTCCATGAGTGTGGGGGTGCCCATTGTTCCAAAAGAAACAAGCCACAAAGGCTCAAAAACCACTCAATCCTTCTTTCTTTTTTCTATCTGTGTAAAGCAGTGGGAACAAAGTTCCCACTGACTGCCTTAAAGTTCCCACTGCTGAGAGAAGGGACAAAAGTCCACCTAGGTGTAACTTTCAGATTTTCTTTTTTTTGTCTTATGTGACCCAAATTGAGTAATTTTCTTAGATTCTAATTTTCCTTGTTTTATTTATTTATTTTATGATTTTTCATTGAGTGTTATTTTTTATTTTACTGTTCATTTGTCAATTTTTAGATTTAAATTGATTTAAATTAGTTTTATTTAATCAGATTTTTGTCTTTTAGTGCAAAATTTCAACATTTTTTAGTTTTAAAAATTTTCTTAGATTTAGAAAAATATTTTAAGATTTTTAGTTTAAAAAAGTTTCACTGTTCATCTTTTTAATTATTTTTTAGATTTGATTTAAGTTTAATTAGGATTTAAATCAAACTGTTTTGTCTTTTAGTGAGAAAAATTACTTTTTTTCAAACTTTTTAATTTTTCTACTGTTTAGTAATATAAATTAGGCTTTTTGAAAAATTAAAACTAATTTTAGCATTATTTTATTACTTTTAATCATTATTTTAGTTTAAAAATTGTTTTTAGTCTTTAAATAATATAAGTGAGTTATTAGTTCAATAAGATAATATTTTGGGCTTTTTCTTAATTATATTTAATTGTAGGGCTTTAATTAGCATTTAAAATTGAATATTTAAAAGGTTTTAAAATTTATTTATTGAATTTTTATTCATATTTATATTATTTTAAACTTAGTTTTGATTTTTAATTAATTTTTAGCTTTAATTTTTAATTTTGTCACGTTTTACGTATTTACATTCGCGTTTTACGTCAATACGTCGTAGTGTAATCGTAGTCGCAGCTCGTCTTTAATTTTCTCTCTTCTAAACCAAAAACGGCACTAATCCAAACTTTTATTTTATATAAATGGCACTTAATTCACACACCTCCGCCAAGAGCGAACTCGCATTTATTCGACTTGTCGGTTTTCCTAAATCGTCGAGTTTAATACTTGCCATTTTTACTTGCTTTTCCTAAGGTAAGTACGAATTTTATTCAATCATTTTGGCGCCGCTGCCGGGGAGGTGTTTTTGAGTTGCCATTATTATTATCATGTTTCTGTGAGTAATGCGTTTTTGCATTTCATTTTTGGAAAGCGTATATAACGTCCATACTCATTTTTATTATTTTTCATTAATATATTATAGTATCCAAATAAATCGTGTTTAGTTTTTCTAAACTAAACACACAACAATCATTTTACTATATTGTAGATATCATTATCGTTTTCGTTTTCTTTTTGAATATTATTAATATATTATATTTACGTAGAACAATAAATATACAAGTACTCCAAAAGCGTGAAAACGCAACCTTAATTGGGATTTCATCACTCAGTTATTGTATTCGAATCCAAAGCAAAAGTTTAAAATGCAAAATAGATAAAATACTTTCGTGAGGCTTAATTTTGATTAACACAAACTATAAGGTGTGTATAAGGCAGTTGTATTTCACGACCTAAAGGAAAAAAGATCTTAAATGCTTAGCGCCGCCACGTTTCCTCCGCTTGCTTGTGCGTGTTTTGAGAAAGAGGGCTAATCGAAGGTTTGCCAACCAAGGTATTATCTACGTATACTATATTTGCTTGTTTTCAAGATTAAACCCTCTTAAACGTTTTGGTGTTCCACCAACGTTCTAAAGTCATCGAAGGCGTTCACTCCACGTGATCGTTTTCATTCTTTGGGGCTCCTTTAATCGAGAAATCGATTCGAGGAGAGATTTGTAGATTTGAGTCTACGTAATACAACAAAAATCGAAAAAAATTAAAAAACATTCAAAAACCAAAAAATTGAAAAATCGAAAAACCACAAAAAGAATCTTCTTTGCTACCCCCATTCTACGGTTAGTGCATGCGCACTCGATCGAAGGATTATTCTTATTCTAGCGACACTTCGAATCGACGCAATCGTAATCGAAGGAATCGACGACGTAGACGAGATTTAGAAACCGACGTTCCTAATATCGTTGTTGAAGAGACCATAGACGAGATGGCCGACAATCGTTCGATGATGGAATTTCTCTAAACTCTCACCGAGGGTTATGGAGACGCGATCGTAATTCCCGCTATCGAGCGGAGAATTTTGAGATTAAGAGCGGAATGCTTTCATTGATTCAAGCTACGAAGTTTCGAGGTCGTGAGGCGGATAATCCTCACGATCACATTCGAAATTTTGATCGTCTTTTGGCCACGAGCAAGTTTAAGAATGTCGACGCCGATGTCGTCAAGCTTATGCTTTTTCCGTACTCGCTCGATGGTGCCGCCAAGGATTGGTACGAGAAAGAGCCACCTAATTCTATAATTACGTGGAAGGATCTCGTCTCCAAGTTCGTTAATCATTTTTTCCCACCGTCTAAGACGACGTTTTTCAAAAATGAAATTACAAGATTGGAGCAAAAACCGAATGAATCTTTTAGAGACGTGTGGGATCGTTTTAAGGAATTGCTTAGGCAATGTCCTCACCATGGATTTTCTGAGTTGCACCAAATCAATACGTTTTACAATGGTCTTAGTTTTCAAGAACAAGATTCATTGAATTCCGCCGCCGGTGGCAACTTTTTGTGTAAGACTCTAAAAGACGCTTTGATGATTATCGAGAATCGATCCAAGGTTTACCAACTCCGCAACGCACCGAGTGTTGCCAATGTCTCCAATGTTAGTAATTCTAATCGTGACATTGAGAGAGTTGATGCGAAAGTCGATAAGCTAACGAATGTGTTTACGTTTTTTCTCATCGAAATGCAAAAGAAAGACGCTCCCGCTACGGTGAAAGCGGTTGAGGCATCGTGTACGTTTTGCGGTGGACCACATAATTATTACGAGTGTGCGGCTACGGATGGCCAAACGTCGAATGTGAGTGCGTTAAACAACAACTTTTTTAATCAAAATCAAAATAACATCGGTCCATCGCAACAAGAAAATTTTAATCAAGGCAAAAATTTTAATCAAAACCGAAACAATTTTCAAGGAAACAATCAACAAGGAAAATTTTCAAATCAAGGAGGTTATAATCAAGGTCGTAATTTGAATTGGCAAAACCGAGATAACAACAACAACCAAAACTCGAGTTTTCAAAACAACGCTAATCAAGGAAACAATTTTTTGAGTGGTAATCAAGGAAATTTTCAAAGAAACAATCAAACCCAAGGGAACTTTAATACTAATCAAAATAGTTCGTCAAACGATTTTAAAGAATATATGAAAACGAATGATGCTAATATGAGACGTTTAGAGGGACAAATTGGTACTTTGTAAAACGAATTTTCCAACACTTTGAAAGGTCAAAATAATAAAATTGAACAAGGTCAAATTGAGATTAAAAATATGTTTTCGGAAATTATGAGCAATCAAGCGAGTTCGTCTTCGAGTACGTTACCTAGTTACACCGTACCCAATCCGAAGGAACAATGTAAAGCCGCCTCATCTCGTGGAAAAAGTCGTGTAATTACCCCTTACCTTGATCGATTTCGAGTTGTTCCTTCTTCTCAACCCTCTACTTCTAAGACGTCTTCTTGTTCTAAAGTCGATTGGGTGAACGTGGCGACCAAGGAAAAGAGTGCACACCCTCGTGTACCTCAAACTCCATCCACGGTTCAAAAAGAGAGTTTTATCGACCTCACCAAAGTTACCCTTGAAGAAACTTGTGCATCGATCCTTCTTAAAAAACCCAAAAGGCGAATGTCGAGAAAGGAAGAGGATCCGGGCCAATTTCTATTACCTTGTGATTTTTCCGAGATTGAGGGATGTTTAGCCCTTGCCGATTTAGGTGCTAGCATCAATCTCATGCCTCATTCTTTTTGGAAATTGATGAGATTGCCTAGACTTACCCCCACGAACATGACTATCGAGCTTGCAAATTATACGACTTTAATACCAATTGGAATAGCCGAGGATGTCTATTTCAAAGTTGGAAAGTTTGTTTTTCCCGCGGATTTCGTCATATCCGATTACGAGTGTGACCCTAAATGTCCCATTATTTTAGGCCGACCATTTTTATCAACGGCTCAAACTGTAATCGATGTTCACGAGGGGAGACTTACTATGAGATATGGGGATGATAAAATGGACTTTTTCGCAAATAAATCCCAAGTGTTTAATGATCAACCGAGGTTCCAAAACGTAATGTTTCAAGCTCTAATGATTTCAAAATGTTAACTTTAACGGAAACTATGAGGCTTAATGCATGTTTTGAAAGATTTAAGAAGAACGGTTTTAAAAATGATGATTTTAACGATAAAGAATACGTGTACCTAATTCAAAAGGGTATGCGTAAATTTATGGATGAAAAATCACTTTGGGATGTATTTGGCGAAACAAGTGAAAAACCAATTCCGAAGGGCGACGTTAGTGCCATCACGACAATGACCAAAATGGACTCGTCTTCACCACCTTCGAAGGACCATAAATTTGAGGCCCATACTCCTAAGACCATTGAAGTTCCTCACACTCATAGCCCCAAATGAATTAAGGCTAAGGAGGTGGCCCAACCCAATGCAATCTCACCCATCATAGAAATGTCACCTAAGTATAGCCCAATGGCTTGTAAGTCCATGGTTGTGACTCTCGAGAAATCCACTCGAGAACTTGCTCACATCGACACTTTCTTTGATGACGATGGTGATTTTTCCGAGATCGAGCATATACTTGCTAATCCGCCATCCATCTTCGAGGATTTACCCTTTGATAAATCTTCAAATGAAGAGGACGATCTCATGTCAGAAATTTCTTATGATGATGAGAATGACGACACTTTCACAACGTACTCGAATTCCATATACAAACCTATTTTTCATCATGATCCCACTTTTGATGATGGATTCGAGAACGTTGACGACGATACCATCGATCCTCCTTCGTTTCACAATTGTGATAATGAAGAATTCTTTAAGGCGGTCGATGAATTTCTCGCTATAGACACAAGTCCCATTCTCGAGGAGTTACCTTATAAACACTCCTCATCTGAGAATGACGTTTACCACATTCGTGAGGATCTAACTTATCAACGATCCACACAAAAGAATGATGGTTTCGTGCTTGATCGTGATCTCTTCGAGAGAGTTTCTAAAATCATCAAAGAGGGGAATGACAAACCGTGGTTTGACAAGCCTATCTATGACGAAGAAATCGATGAGATCGACGTTCATGAGGATGAATAATATGTTAACCCCGAGGGTGCGTGCTCTTTGTTGATCGACGTTTTGAAAACTTATACGATTCACCACCCCTAACCGCGACTTAAATGTGAGGATTTTTAGCGTGACCAATTTTGGATTAGAAACGCCAAATATTTTCGACATCAAAAAATCGGGTTTTCATAAAGAGTGTTTGAACGATGAAAAAGGAAAGGATTTTAAATTTGATTTAAAAGATGTTTCTACATGTTTAACTCCGTCGCCACCGCGTTTTATGAGTGCTACCACCTCGTCTACTACTTTTGACAACGGTTGGTGTGGATCTAGTGTGGGGGAAGCCCCTTATGTTCCCTCACATTTCTCCACCGAGGACGAGATTTAAGATCCCGGATTTGCTTGTAAAGGGAAATCTCGTTCTTCCACCGATGCAATAAATGGAAAATATATTCATTTGCTTGGTGTGAGTCTACCTCGAGTAGCTCATAAGTTTGACTTACCCATTGCCCCACCTTTCTATTTCTCATCTCTTTTCTTCCAACCCATTGGGGTTCTAGTTGGAGTGGCGTTGTTTCATCTTTCATCCGAAAACGAGGACGCTATCTTTGACCCCTGTATACGTTTATCGGGTTTTAAAGTGCTCCATGTATTTTGGGCATTGTTAATCATGTAAGCCCCACCAAAAATGACCAAACCAAGATTATCCCTACATGATCACATTTATGGGGATTCGAGTCGAGCTTTTGACTCGGTTATCAAAAACAAGGTGCCTCGTGGGGGAATCTCATGCCTCTCCTTTTATTTTTCTAATTAGTTTAACGAGGGGACTTGTGATCTTCCAACCTTTGTTTCGTGGTTGTTTGTGATTGTGATTCATTAGGTTCATCGTCATCATTGAAGCCTCTCGTGTTCGTTTTACGGATCACTCGAGCTTCGATCATTGCCTTTGGAGATTCCGACATCCGATGATATCCTTTTATGTTCTAACGTTTATCTTATTAGCATAATTCATAAACGGCTTTTAGGTTATTCATTTTACCCTTTCCATGCACGAGATTAAGCATTCGACTTCGTCTCTAGTATGGGGGTGTTTTCACCCATAGACTTGAAACATTGAGGACAATGTTTAGTTTTAGTATGGGGGTGAGTAGATACTTTACCTTGCTTACGTCACCACGCAATCCAATTTTCATCTTTTTGTTATTGTTTTATGCAATATAACGCTAAAAATGGCCAAATTTTATAATTTTCCTGTTTTTCGTAAGTGTTTAAGACACAAATGTAGGTTTTCTGATGGTGAGAATAAGAGTAATTTTTTACTCGACCGTGCGTGTTGAGCACTAGCTTCGATTACTTAACTTTTTAGGCTAATAATATAGGAATTTTGTAATTTTTTTTAAAATCTATTTATCGTTCCTCGACTCAGCTCGAATTGATTTCAATTTTATTGTAAAGATTAATTGTTTTCGGTGAATAGTACTTGTTTTGGTATTAAAAACTAAAAACTATTTAATTTATTTAAAATGAAAATACTTTTACACTATTTAAGATTTAATTAAACAATTTGAGAACTATTTAAAAATTATCAACTAATTTATTTTGAAAATTACTTTTACTATCTAATAAGCAAAATCTATTTAAAACTATTTTTTTATTTAAAAACTAAATTAACTAAAAAAAACTAATTTATTTAAAAAACTAATTTTAAATTTCTAAAATAATAAAACATTTTTTTATCTAAAAATTTATAAACGAAATTTAATAAACTAATAATTAAAATTAACTTAAAATGAAAACTTGTAAATAAATCTATCTAAAATAAAACTAACAGCTAATAAAGAGCCTATATTAATTAAAGAAACAATACTAAAACTCAAATAAGGAGCTAGATGAGATGGATAACGCGTTTGGTCTGTAACCAAGAGGTCACGGGTCCGAGTCCCTTTGAGGACAATTTTTGGTGATTTTTTTTTTTGGAAATCCAAAGTCACAGGAGTGACTGTTTGATAATATTATTGGACTGATAAACTAAGTAACACCACACAGACTAAGTGAGTCTGCTGGCGAATATAACTCAGCAAAAATCAACTAATATCAGCAAAACTTAAAAAAAACCTACACAGATATGATCAAAAAGCCTCCTAAACTCAAGCAATCTCAATAGCAAAAATAAGTAACTAAGGCAAGAAACAAATTAATCAGCCCAGATATAAAAAACAGACTAGTAGACTTAATGCAAATATAACACTTAAATTGACAGAATAATCTACATAAGTTTAAAACTTAAATATTAAAACTCAATATAACTCCTAACTTATATCAGATTAAATAAACTCAAACTTAGCAAACTGAAAAAAACAAACAGATATCTAAATTCAGATACAAAACAGCTTAAACAAGAGCAGATTCAACAAACAATAATATAACCAAACCTTAAGTTTAACAGAATAAGCTAAATCAGATTAACTAAAACCTAGCAATCTCAAATTTATATTATAGATAACTTCTAAAACAAGATCAAATCAAATCAACTAAAATCTAAAACTCAGATCAACTAAAACAAAAGAAGCTTCAACTTATCATTTAACCAATACCAAACAAGGCAGATTCATAAATAAATTTAAACACAGATTAACTAAAACATATAAATAAAAAGGAATAGAACCTATTTGAAGAAATCCTTTGTGAAGAAGATGCGGCGCTGAGATGTCTTATTAACCCGAATCAACATACCTTACTGATGCTCAAACCTCATCTACTCGAACCAAACAAACAGTAACAGCAGCGAACCAACCTATCAACCGTTTCTCGAACCAGACGATTGACCCATTTAAAAACAAACAGACTATATATTAAACTTTCCAGTAGGGAAAGTTTTCAAAAACAAAAGACTCACATTGTTTAGTTTAATTTCAAACGTCCCATGTAGATGGATTTGAATTTGGGCTTGGGACATTATTTCTTTCCATCCGTGAATTTGGGCTATAGCTGGGTTTATTAGTAAAAGTGGTATAGTTATTACCACTAATGGGCCTTTGGGCCCATTAAGTAAATGTGGGACCCACAAGCCCAAATAATCTCAATTATGATTAAATCCACTAAAACGGACTTGAATTGGCTTCCTTGATCTTTTCTTCAAAACCCGTGTCGATTTTTCCGGTTTTCGTGATCTTCGGTACACTTTTGGTTCTTTGACTTTTCTTCAACAATTGACCATGAAATCTCGTGTTTTCTTTCCTTTTGATATTTTGTACCTATTTCACACAAAAACACAAAACCACGCGTAATTCCGACTTATACGATATTAAACACATGATTAGGTCTTGTTTTTCATTGATTTTAGTGGTAAAAGGATAAGTGTTTACACACTTATTATATCCCCTACACTTGACCATTGCAATGACCCCATGCAATGCTTAGTTTTAAAGCATAAAGTTAGATTTTCCTCATAATTAGCCTATCTTGGCCTTTATTACGATATACTATTACTACTATAATGAAAAGAAACTAAAAAATGATGAAAAGATAAAAACTTATATAAGATATAACAATTTCCTTTAATTTATTAACTATGAAATTGTTTGATGGAAGAAACTTGTAAAGAAATCTAAGACTTAGATTAGGGCTTTGGTGTCATGAATATTAATCACCCTCAAGTTTCACGTTCCGCGTACCAAGCTTAAAAACAAGATCATTGTAATTACAAGTTTGTAAAGCTAACACTTACTCATGTGTTTTAATTATTCACTTAGACCCCCTTATTCCTACGGTGTATCTCTTGTATTTTATTTTTGTCTTGAATGATCACGAGGATGCATTTTTGACTTATTTCGATAATTTATTAAGGCCGAAAATAAAGTAGGACGATTTAATCAATAGTTAGCTAAAGGACAAAATCTTTTAAAACGGTTTCTCGAAACCTCATAAATTCATATCTTGGCATAACGCGTTTCACGATTTGAGACTTTTCTCGGAACGATATTTGGCATTGACTTCAAACTTCAAATCTTGAGTGACGTTCTTGAAATTATGGTCTTTTCTTCATTTTGGTACACATCTTCAATAGGAGTGAGAGATGCTTCAAATGTTGACCACGGCTTCTTCATTTATCCTCTTCTTTATTTAAGATTTTGATATACAACGATCCGCCTCCTTTTCGGACTTGGATCTATTTATCCTCATACCTTGTTAGGGTCTTTTTGGATAGACTTCTCCATGATATTTAGGGGAGTATTTGCTTCTCGTCGTGTGTCTTGATCCTTCATATTGATTTGGATTAATGATCTTCACATCATCTTTATGATCTTTAGCAAAAAAAGTGAATCCTCATGCCTTGTGAGGGCCTTTTTGGACTCGGATATCCTCATGCCTTGTTAGGGCCTTTTTGGATACGCCAATCTTCGCATCCCGCTTCAATAAGTTATGCCTTGGCTATGAACTCTAATTAATCCCATGTAACTTTTAAACGATTTTGGGTTAGAATCTAAGTAACTTTTCAAATTGTACGACCTTATTTATTGCAACTATTTATTTGACAAGTGACGGGAGAAAAAGCTCATAATTAACTCACATAAGCTCATGAAAGAATACATAACTTATAATTGACTCTATCATTTCTCGTTCTCCACAATTTAAAATCTCAAAGAATGAGACTCGTGGATGCTTAGCCTAATAAACCAATTAAGTTCCATATGGTTACGGATACTAGCTAGAGTAAACTTGGATAAGTAAACTCGGGTTGAGTCAAAATATTCACGACGGGCCTAATATATCAAAGATATCTAAACTTGTTAAAACCGTTTTATTTATTTATTTATTTTTGACTTTATTCTTTGAAATGGAAAATATAAATACGATGCGATGACAAAAGAAAAGAAATTAAAAGAAAATAAATGGAAATACTAGTAGGCCAAAATAGATCAAAAATTTTGAAAAATGTTGAAAATTTTAATTTTCCGGTTAAATGAGGTCAAATTCATGGAAAAGCCCACTAAAACTCGATAGAAGTCCCCCTACACTTAATATAAACATTTCCCTCAATGATTAAGCATGTGGAAGTAAACTCCCCTACACTTAGGACATTGTGCACGTTGTTTAAATCGAGCTAAGGAAGAGATAACTAAAGTGATTACATTTATTCAACTTATTTATATACATGTATGAATTACAATAGTTTTGATAGAACCTGGTACACGAGAACACGGGATCACGGGTCGCGTCAAAAACACTAAAAGTGGATCATTAAAGCACACATCCCTGCACAACATCACAACACAAACAACCTACTTGGCTCCCCCTACACTTATTGGTGGAAATGGGTGAAGGTGAAAAAGGGTGGAAATGATGGAAAAATTAAAAATCTAACCTAGTTATACGATGCTTGATTTATTTATCACGAGTCTCTAGCTCTACTCGATTTCCCGAATTAATTCAAGGGAAATGTGGAGAGGGATGGAATCATCTCATGAGAGATGTCCTCTCCAAAGTACAACTTAACCCGTTGGCCATTCACCTTAAAGTTGGGCCCATTGGGTTGAGATAACTCAATGGTGCCATAAGGGAAGATTTGGGCCACGGTGAATGAACCGGACCAACGGCTCTTAAGTTTACCCGAAAAGATTTTCAACCGAGAGTTAAAGAGTAAAACTTGATCACCAACGTGGAAATCTCGGTTCTTAATCTTTGAATCATGAATGAGCTTAGTCTTCTCCTTGTAGATCAATGAATTCTCATAAGCTTCATTCCTAAGTTCATTTAGTTCATTGAGTTGGATTTTCCTAAGATCACCGACTTTGTTTATGTCAAAATTAGCCCATTGAAAGGCCCAATAGGCCTTATGCTCCAACTCAATGGGGAGGTGGCACGCCTTTCCGTACACAAGGTGATAAGGAGTAAAACCTATAGGTGTCTTATAAGCAGTATGAAAAGCCCACAAAACATCATCTAATTTATCGGCCCATGAGGCACGATGCTCTCCCACGGTACGCTCTAAGATTCACTTAAGTCCACGGTTGGAAACCTCGGCTGGACCATTAGTTTGTGGATGATACGCGGTGGAAAGTCGGTGATTGACACCATACTTAACCATGACTTTTGTGAATTGATCATTGCAAAAATGAGTCCCGCGATCACTAATAATAGCACGAGGCACACCGAATCGAGCAAACAATTGTTTCAAAAAGTTCACAACCACACTCGCATCGTTAGTAGGTAAATCCTTTGCTTCGACCCATTTTGATACGTATTCAACGGCTACGAGGATGTACTTGTTCCCTTTGGACGATGGAAATGGCCCTATAGAG
Organism: Glebionis coronaria; assembly: GCA_025667525.1. Classification (NCBI taxonomy): domain Eukaryota; kingdom Viridiplantae; phylum Streptophyta; class Magnoliopsida; order Asterales; family Asteraceae; genus Glebionis; species Glebionis coronaria. Next base: position 242,195 of record JANFOE010001700.1, on the reverse strand, counting down.
TCGATGCCCCATACGTCAAAGATTTCACACTCTTGGATGAAATTTTGAGGCATCTCATCTTTATGTGTGATCTTGCTGTGACAACCCAAACCCGAGGTCATTTATTTAATAATATATAATATTATTTTACGAATGATTTTGAAGTTCTTAATGAGTTGAATGATATGACGATTGATGATTTTATTTAAAACCGACGTTCGAGGTCTTATTTTTATCTTTTTACTAATAGCGAGGATTATTAGTGACCACGATATCGACGGATGCCCGAGATTTTATGTTTTATCATTTGTTGTTTCGATGTTTATATTTTTGACGTTTTTATTTTAAGTTCGTATTAAGTCGAATCGGGATCATATTATTCTCATATTTTTAGTGTGTTTTAATTTTTGAAAAGTATTTTTACGAAACCCGAGCCTCGTAAATATTTTCAAAATTGACAATTTACATTTTCTACCCTTACAACTACTTAATTGCATTTTAGACCAAAACTATCACAAATTGGCAAAAACTACCCCTCCATCCCTACTATAAAAGGATTTTCCACTATCTCTAACACATAGAAAATGGTTAAAAAAATCAATCTCTCTCTCCCTTGTTCTTTTTCTTGCCGTACACCCCTCAACCAAAAACCCCATTTGATTTTGATGATCAACTTTGATTCATGAGAAACTAAAACAAGTCCCATCTCTAAAATTTTATGGTGATTCTAATGGTGTAATTTTTAACAACATGCACCAACATTTATTTTTTTCATATGACCCATGAAGGTTTGATCCATTTTTATACTTGTATGTTGTTGTTAGTGTTGTTATATATATATATATATATATATATATATATATATATATATATATATATATATATATATATATATATATATATATATATATATATATATATATATATATATATATATATATTAATTATTGCATGTTGGAAATTTTGAGTGGGTAAATTTTTGTATGACCATTCAAGGGTGTTATGGGTTAGTTAAGTTGTTGGTGATGATATTAGGATGATTTTAGGCTTATGGGAATGATTAAAATTAGATGAAAAATTGATTTAGTATGGTTTTTAAAAAGGTATTTTAGGGCAGTAGGTTCAAGGCCAATTTTGGCTAACTTACTGTTTGAAAATGAACAAACTAATAAGATGAGGTTGTAGAGAATTCTTTTAGCTTCAATTTGATATAAGATATAGCTTCTAGCTCCAAACGAGCGCGAAGTTATGATGTTTTGATTATTCGTGTACCGGGAGACGAGTATCGACACAATCCGAAGTTGTTGTCGATATTTGGAGCGAATCTCGGGGACTATAGAATGAGTTGTAAAAATGGTAAAGGACTGATGTTTGGTTCTAAACTTAGGGTTGTGAGTCTATTTTCAAACTCAAGTGTCGGATTTGTAAACGGGGTTGTTTAGAATGGTCAAAATGGTTGTATGAGTCGGTGACGTAAAACTGTCTGGTTTTTGTAGTTCAAAGATGTTTCGGGCAAGGAACTTTAAAAGTTAAATATTTTGATGGGCTTTTAACAGGTCTTTTTATATATAGTAAGTGAGGTCTCTGATTAGTACCATAAGCATTTGATGTGTTTAAGTGGGGTAAACGAGCCCGTACATTTGGTGTGTGCCGGCAGATTTTTATCGAAAGAATTGACTAATAAAGTAAACATATAGAATGAAGTAATAGGTCACTTGTATTGTTTTTATTTTGAGTTCGTTGTGATTTCATGATTTTGAGTTTGATGTTACTAAGTATGGGTTTTACTCGAGTTTAATATTGATGAACGCGCCTTATTTGATAGGTTGCGGTTTTTGTGTTTATCGGGCATCAACTATCGTCGAAGATCGTCTTGCTACTGCTATTACTCCAGGTGAGCCTATAGCCTCGCTTTTGTAATTGTGTCAATTGATTTTAAAAACCGCGAGGGGGATACATGCTGTTTGAAAATAAAATGAACACAAGTCATGATTGATTGTTTGGACCCGAATGTTTCCTTATGTTGCCTGTTGTTGTTTTGAATTGTATAAGTACCTAAATTACAAAAGTCCCTAAATTCATGAGCTGTTAACTATCTTCTGACTTGATGTTGATAGTTGAGAATAGCCGCTTATTCTAATAATAGTACTATTGGGTTGACGACCCTATCTGAGACCAGGGCTTTAAGCTGAGTAACCCGTTGGGAAGGATAATTTTACGAGAATGAGAATTGGTATTCTTGCAATTGATACCCTAGTAGGGGCACTGGAATTTCATCTAGTCATGTCGGCTTTAGGCGTGGGTGACTAAGTTAAGGGTTCGGTGTCATGAGCTTAATACAATTCAATAGCTATTGCTATATGCCTGAATTCCTGATTAATAGATTGTATGTACAACAATTCTATTAAATGATCTTGATTGATTTTTCTCTTGTGTTCAAATGATGATTTGGAAAACCTATAGACTCGCTCAACCGTTGTGTTGATGATTTTAATCATGTATTTCAGGTGATTGAAGTTGACGAATTGCGGAGCTTGCTGGAGAAGGATTGCGGATTTCTTTTGTGGTGATTGGTCTAAAACATAATTTCTTTCCCTTTTTGTCATAAAAATAATTGTACGGTCATGTACTTTGGTAAATTGTTTGTTGATTGGATAAAATATTTAGGGGACCTAAACGTGACTCTGATATTTCTAAAATTGTTTTACTTGGGACCGAAAGTTTTAGACATGGATTAAAATTATACCCTTTTATATTTCAAATGTATCATTTTGAGATTGTTCAAAATATCTTGTATAACGATGGTTGTATTTAGCACCCAAATGTGTATTTCTGCTGCGCAATGTAATTTGGGGGTGTTAAACATGCCTTGTCTTTGGCAAGCATCACAATGCTTAACCATTTCATGAGCGTCATGATAAATGGTGGGCGAATAGAATCCGGAGTCGAAAACTTTCTTAGCGGTGTAGTTAGGACCAAAATGACCACCGGTGGGTCCTTTGTGGCAAGCTTCAAGGATTTGTAAAGCCGCCGGCCCATTGACACATCTACGAATGATAAGATCCGCACATTTCTTGAAAAGATAAGGGTCGTCCCAATAATAGTGATTAACATCTTTAAAGAATTTTTTCTTTTGTTGGGACGTTAACCCCTCGATAAGAACACCACCCGCCAAATAGTTGGCAATGTCCGCAAACCATGGGGTATCATCAAGATTGGAATTAATAGACATTAAGGTCTCAAGGGGAAAAGATTCATTAATCTCTTGATTTGGAAGTTCCCCTTGATAAGGATCCTCAAGTCTACTAAGATGATCTGTGGCTAGGTTTTCCGCTCCCTTTTTATCACGAATTTCGATTTTAAATTCTTGTAGGAGCAAAACCCAACGAAAGGAGTCTCGGTTTAGCATCTTGCTTAGTCAACAAGTATTTCAAGGCAGAATGGTCAGTGTAAATGATGGTGGTGGAAAGCACAAGATAGGGGCGGAATTTCTCAAAAGCATACACTATAACAAAAAGCTCTTTTTCGATAGTGGTATAATGCAATTGAGCCCCCGCCATTTTCTTGCTAGCATAATGGATTGGTTGGAAGTGTTTGTTAACTCGTTGACCTAAAACCGCTCCTACCACGAAATCACTAGCATCACACATGAGCTCGAAAGGTAACTCCCAATTTGGAGAGACTAAGACCGGTGCCTTAGTTAATTTACCTTTAAGAAGTTCGAAAGAGTTGAGACAATCTTGAGAAAAGATGAAAGGAGCATCTTTCTCTAAGAGATGATTCATTGGTCGAGCTATCTTAGAGAAATCTTGGATAAAACGTCGATAAAATCCCGCATGACCTAAAAAACTTCTAACTCCTTTGACGGTGGTAGGTGGAGGCAACTTAGCAATAACGTCAACTTTAGCACGGTCGACTTCGATACCGCCTTTTGAAATTTTGTGACCGATGACGATGCCTTCTTTTACCATGAAATGGCATTTTTCCCAATTAAGAACGAGACGAGTGTCTTTACACCGTTTAAGCATACGTTCTAAATTGGCAAGGCAAGAAGATAAAGAATCACCATAGACCAAGAAATCATTCATAAAGACTTCCATAGTTTCTTCAACCATGTCATGGAATATAGCCATCATACACCTTTGGAAAGTCCTGGGAGCATTGCATAAGCCAAAAGGCATTCTTTTGTAAGCAAATGTTTCATAAGCACAAGTGAATGTGGTTTTCTTTTGGTCTTTTGGATCGATAAGAATTTGAAAATATCCGGAAAAACCATCTAAGAAGAAATAGTAGTCATTACCCGCTAAACACTCGAACATTTTATCCATGAAAGGAAGAGGAAAATGATCCTTACGAGTGGCATCATTGAGCTTACGATAGTCTATGCAAACTCTCCAACCCGTTACGAGTCGAGTAGGAATCAACTCGTAGTTTTCATTGGGAACAACGGTTATTCCGCCTTTCTTAGGCACACAATGGACGTGACTAACCCATGGCGAATCCGAAATAGGGTAAATCATTCCGGCATCTAGAAGTTTGATAACTTCTTTCTTATTGACTTCATGAATTTTTGGATTAACCCTTCTTTGATTTTGGATTGCGGGTTTAAAGTCATCTTCCATGAGAATTTTATGAGTGCAAAAGTTAGGATCAATTCCGCGGATGTCGGAGATTTTCCAAGCAATTGCTTTCTTATGATTTTTAAGCACATCGATAAGTCGAGATTTTTCATCTTCTTTTAAGTCCTTAGCAATTATGACGGGTAACTTATCATTCTTTTCTAAGAAAACGTATCCTAAATGAGACGGTAAATCCTTAAGCTCTAAATCCGGTGGATTGTCGATGGATGGCTTAGTTAAATTTGGATCATCGTTTGTAACTTCCTTAGGAGTAGGTGGAGAAATATGGTCCTCATTGAGAAGTCTTGCAATGTTACGAATGTCTTCTTCCCAATCGGTGGGAGAATCGTCATATTTTAACTCCACATCCCCTAAACTTGCTTCAAATTCTTGTAAAAGAAAGTCACTTTCTCCAAATGGAGTCAATGATGGAGCAATAGAAGCTACGGTCTTAACATGAGGTAAATGAGAAATCCCGCTCTTACAAGCCTCGTGAAAATGTTCTTCACATGCTTCGTCGAGCACATCGATGTAATTCACGGATTCGGGCTCATCGGGAAGTTTGGAAAGTTTACCCATGTTAAAGACGATTTTATCATCCCCTACCCTCATGATAAGCTCACTCGCGGCTACATCAATCAATGTACGCCCGGTCCTCAAGAAGGGTCGTCCCACAATTAAGGTAACACGGGGATCCATCTCATAGTCGACTACAACAAAATCGGCGGGAAAAGTGAATTTATCGACTCCTACGAAAACATCCTCGGCTATCCCCAAGATAAGCAACCATACGGTTAGCTAATTCCAAGGTCATACGAGTGGGGACAAGCTCGGGTAAAGATAATTGTTTCCACACGGACAATGGCATAAGATTGATACTCGCTCCGAGATCTGCCAATGCCATACAATTCTCAACACCCGGAAAATTACAAGGAATAAGGAATCGATCGGGATCTCCTAACTTAACCGGTAATTTTCTCAAAAGAACCGCATAACAATTCTCATTCAATTAGGTATTGGCAATATCGAGCAACTTTTCCTTATCACTTAAAAGATCCTTAAACATTTTAGCATACTTAGGCATGTGAGCGAGAGCCTCGGCAAAGGTGATATTAAAATTCAGTTGTTTGAACATTTTTAGGAAGTTCGAAACTTGAATATCATCCTTATTCTTCAATTTCTCTTTCCTCAACCTTGAGGGATAAGGTATATTGGGTTGAGATGAAGGCTTTGGAGTGGATTGCTCACTCACATCCTTTGGTGGAGAAGGGGTAGAAATGGAAGGTGAAGGAACCGGTTTGGGAACCGAAGGTGTGGTAAAAGATTGAGGTAAAGGTGGAACATAAGGTGTGGACGAAGGCATAACGGGTGTTATGTCACAAGTAGAAGGTGAAGGAGGGTGGGTAGAAGAAGAAGGAATCTCGGGCCCTTGGTTAGGTGGGGAATAAGAAGGTTCTTTGGTGATCTTACCGCTCATAGTAGTGATGGCATTAACGTTAGCCCTAGGATTGGTCACGGTGTTAGAAGGGAGGGCACCTTGGGGACGACGGGTTTGAATCATTTGCAAAAATTTCTTATCGGTCGATTCTTGCATTTCTTTAATGGTTCTCTCATGTTTGATTAATTTTTGTAGAACCAAGTCCATTTGAGGATTATGCATGTTCATTTGATTATATCCTTGATTGTTAAACCCTTGATTGTTAAACCCTTGATTAGGAAAACCTTGGCTTTGATATTGATTATAATTTTTAAAACCTTGATTAAAACCTTGATTTTGTAAACCTTGGTTATTAAATCCTTGATTTTGATTATTAAACCCTTGGTTTTGCCCTTGAAAATTCCCTTGACTTTGATTAAAACCCCTTTAAAATTACACCGTTGAGGACCTTGGTTCCTATTTTGGGCGGGTGGGGTTGGTCTTTGTGGAGCTACAAAACCCGGGGGAGCCAAATAGTTATTAGACTTATAAGACAAATGGTTAACATCAACATTTGGTTTGAAATGAACCCGCTTATTTTCATTGTTGTTATAAGCATAAACTTCGATTCATTGACTGTAAACCTTGTCACAATTATAGTACGAGTGTGGTCCACCACAAGTCTCACACGTTTCACAAGTCTCTTTTAAGGCATTTACTTGCACTTTTTTCTTAACATGTAAAGCAAGGTCGGTCATGATTGAAGTAAGCTTGTCAATTTTCTTGTCGACCTCACTAGTACTAGCACTTGCCATAGTAGCCCTAACACTCTTGGTTTGCACTTTTGACTTGTTTTCAATTATTGCCCAAGCCTCGTTCATGGATTTCATAAGAATATTACCCCTCGTAGCACTATTAAGTGAGTCTTGGTCATTAAGAGTTAAACCATTGTAAAATGTATTGATTTGATGCACTTTTGTAAAACCATGTTGTGGACATTTTGGTAAAATCTCCTTAAAACGGCCCCAAGACTCACTAAACGTTTCCCCATATTGTTGTTCAAAGGTAATGATGTCATTCCTTAAAGAGGTGGTCCGTGATGGTGGGAAAAAGTAGTTAATGAACTTGGTCTCTAAATCAACCCATGTGGTGATACTTTGGGGTGGTTCCTTATCAAGCCAAATTCGGGCTTATCCCTTGAGGGAAAAAGGAAAGAGGAGTAAACGAATGGTCGTGGCACCCCATTGTATTTGACGATGTTTGCCAATTGTATGAAACGTTTTATATGAGTGTGTGGGTCATCATTGGTACGGCCTAAAAATGGTGTAGCGGAAACCATTTGAATAAAACCCGTTTTTACTTCAAAATTATTCGCTCCAATATCCAGCACCATAATCGCGTCATCATTTCCTTCAACGTGAGATTGTAAAATCTCAAACATTGGTCGATTATCTGTTGCCATCGTGTTATTCAAAGCTCGATTCTCGGGATCGGCTTGAGTGACGGTCTTTTTGTTCTTCTTCTTCTTTTTGGACGAATTAGAAGTATTTGGTACACCAATCGGTATGTGTGCACGCGCGCGAGTGCGCATACAACTAAACTCGAGGAATGAGGTAGGAGACCTCGGTCGACTTTGAGAGGAAATGAATTATCCCTCTCGAGGTTCAATATCCAAAAGCTACAAAAATATATATGTAACACTACCTGAGTTGGCAAACCAATAATCGGTCGTCCCTCTCAATATACGCACAAGCAAGCGGGGAAACGAGGTGGCGCAAAGCACTTAAAAACTTTTTTCCTTAGACGACCTTTTATAGCTCGTCGCCTTATACCCACCTTATAGTTTGTATAAATCGAGTTCAAACTTATTATTAGTATTTATCTATTTTTCCTTGATTTTTCCTTAGACGGCCTTTTATAGCTCGTCGCCTTATACCCACCTTATAGTTTGTATAAATCGAGTTCAAACTTTTTATTAGTATTTATCTATTTTGCCTTGATTTTTCTTTGATCGATACACGTAAATGGAACCGGAACGCCTCCAAATACGGTGTAATGCCTCGGCAATACTTTTGGAATATTGTGTATTAAAGTTCTAATGTAATATCTAATAGTAAAAGAAAAATCTTTTTGTATTTTTTAGAAAAATATATATTCACAATAAAAAGCGAAAGAAATCGAAATAAGAAAAATAAGAAAAATAAAAATATATATTCACAATAAAAAGCGAAAGAAATCGAAATTGAACGGTCCCCAAAATCCAAATCTTCTCACGAAAAATCATCAATCGTAACGAGCGAAGCGGCATCAGCGCCAATTTAATGTAGGAATTTTGCAATTCTTTTTAAAATCTATTTATCGTTACTCGAATCCTCTCGAATTGATTTCCAATTTTATTGTAAAGATTAATTGTTTTCGGTGAATAGTACTTGTTTTGGTATTAAAAACTAAAAACTATTTAATCTATTTAAAAAAATACTTTTACACTATTTAAGATTTAATTAAACAATTTGAGAACTATTTAAAAATTATCAACTAATTTATTTTGAAAATTATTTTTACTATCTAATAAGCAAACTCTATTTAAAACTATTTTTTATTTAAAAACTAAATTAACTAAAAAAACTAATTTATTTAAAAAAATAATTTTAAATTTCTAAAATAATAAAATATTTTTTTTATCTAAAACTTTATAAACGTAATTTAATAAACTAATAATTAAAATTAACTTAAAATGAAAACATGTAAATAAATCTATTTAAAGTAAAACTGACAGCTAATAAAGAGCCTATATTAATTAAAGAAACAATACTAAAACTCAAATAAGGATCTAGATGAGATGGATAATACGTTTGGTCTGTAACCAAGAGGTCACGGGTTCGAGTCCCTTTGAGGACAATTTTTGGTGATTTTTTTTTTTTGGACAACGAAAATTAAATCCAAAGTCATAGGAGTGACTGTTTGATAATATTATTGGACTGATAAACTTAGTAACACCAAACAGACTAAGTGAGTCTGCTGGCTAATATAACTCCGCAAAATCAACTAATATCAGCAAAACTTAAAAAAAGTCTACACATATATGATCCAAAAGCCTCCTAAACTCAAGCAATCTCAATAGCAAAAATAAGTAACTAAGGCAAGAAACAAATTCAGCTCAGATATAAAAAACAGACTAGCAGACTTAATGCAAATATAAAACTTAAATTGACAGAATAATCTACATCAGTTTAAAACTTAAATATTAAAACTCAATATAACTTCTAACTTATATCAGATTAAATAAACTCAAAGTTAGCAGACTTAAAAAAAACAAACAGATATAAAAATTCAGATACAAAACAGCTTAAACAAGAGCAGATTCAACAAACAATAATATAACCAAACCTTAAGTTTAACAAAATAAGCTAAATTAGATTAACTAAAACCTAGCAATCTCAAATTTATATTATAGCTAACTTCTAAAACAAGATCAAACCAAATCAACTAAAATCTAAAACTCAGATCAACTAAAACAAAAGCAGCTTTAACTTATCATTTAACCAATATCAAACAAAGCAGATTCAGAAATAAATTTAAACACAGATTAACTAAAACATATAAATAAAAAGGAATAGAACCTATTTGAATAAATCCTTTGTGAAGAAGATGCGGCGCTGAGTCGTCTTATTAACCCGAATCAACACACCTTTCTGATTCTCAAACCTCATCTACTCGAACCAAACAAACAGTAACAGTAACGAACCAACCTATCAACCGTTTCTCGAACCAGACGATTGACCCATTCAAAAACAAACATACTATATACTAAACATTCCAGTAGGGAAAGTTTTTAATCCCAAACTTACCTTTATTATTCAATTAAAGCTATTTAAAAACTTAATCAAATAATATTTCATATAATATTAAACAGATTAAATGAGAACTAATTGCAAGGAAATTGACAGTAAATTAAAACAAGACAATTTTAAATCAAAATTAACTTTTATTAATAACTCAGAATCATTATAAAACTACTGAAAATGAAAATACAATTTTTCAATCTATTTAAACATTATAACTATAAAATAAAAATGTGATGCCATACAAAGAAGAAATAAGAGTGTATTTATATGGAAACCAGCATTAAATCTGTCAGCAAAATGATATTTTAGAATTACGCAAAAAATAAGTTCTTAAATTTCACATGTAGAAATATATAAATCTGTCAAATTTTATGTCCTAAACGGACGTCTCAACATGTAGAAATATATATTTTTATGTCTAATGTTATAAAAATATATTCTCGACACTATTAAACTTCCTGTAAAGTTTCTATACAAAGTATATTTTTCGACACAACTTGAAATTAAATCTAAATTTCACGATAACTCAAAATTAATGTATACACAAGACTTGTGGATTCCATAAAAACCAAAGAGAATAAACTGTGTAGTTGAACATGTACAGAAAACACAGTATGGAAATGGTTCAAGAATGCCAACGATAATCTGAGAGATAAAAAAACGACGTATATCATCTGTGTCTTCAGCTGCAAGATGCAATGCAGGAAGGTCTCTAGGCGGTATGATTTTTCAAAATCACAAGACACATCGAGAAAGAAACAGAACAATAACAAGTGGCACTCCTGGAGCGAGGAGGTTCAATGAAAAGGGAGGATACAAGTAAGATCGTATTCCAAACAATCGTCACATAATAAATGACGATCATGTTTTCAAGGTACAACGGAAGTTGTAAGTCGAAGTCGAAACGTAGAATGGTCAATGAAATAAGATGTAATCCATGTACAAGTGTCGTGTAAAATGGTGGCGTAAAGGTCGATCAAGATTACGAAAATCCACGATATTAGTCAACACTGATTCAACGAATTATTCGAGATGTGCGACTCACACGATGTCTTTTAGTCTTTTTCCGGAGACCCATTGAGCTACACAATGGTCTATAGACTAGACATTCAATTACGAATGGTCGGAAAGAAAATCTGCGTATCTAGATAGATATTTTAAAAGAATTGAACAATGAAAGCAACATGCACGGTAGTAAGAATGAAAATCAGGAGTTTCGTCGAAAACAACACTTATTCAATTCCAAACAATGGTATCACGAGAGTATACACAACATGTAGCACCGAGTCGAGAAAAACAGATGATTCAAAACGAACGAGCATATGAAGTCAGTCGTATCACGCATAAATGAAATAGCAATAGTACTCAGAAAAATGAGTATGAAAAGTCGACAGCATACGCGCTCTGAATACAAGTACGTAACGTCATAACGATATAGAATCATTGTAACCAGATCAGTTCACAAGAACAAGAATTCCAGAAATACAGTAAGAGTAGATGTAATCACAGTAATATCGAATGAAAATCCATGAAGCACAAGGCTTTGAAAAGACATAGTAATTATCGTCATTAGGATAACTTAAACTTTCAAAATGTAATCAGGAGATGAAATATTATAACGATAACTAAAAGTAAATAATAAGGATTAGAGAGTTACCCGCGTAGATATCAAACAACATTGACAGATTCTGTGGTTGACACTTAAAACATGAAATATTTGAACTTTCGGTTATAGACTAAGTTTTTGAAAACGAATCAGTTCCCTATAACCATCGTTCTGATACCACTCTGTGAGACCCCCAAAATCTGACATGGAACAACTAGGCAACGAGGGGGTAACACGTCATAGTACAAGAAACAATGAATTACATTTCATACAAAGCTGACGAAATAAAAACATGTACATTACATCAAAAAGGTCAGAGTTTTTAAACATAGGTCCCAGAGTTTTAGAAGCGGAAAATTATATTATTTCGTCTCAATTTATAACACTTAGTTACTAAAAATACAGAAAACTATCTTCTGGCAGCTTATAGATTTGACCAAGTTAAATTATACATAGAAATCTCCAAGCTGTGATAATATCCTACGGGCTCCCATCCAAGCAAAGCTAAGTAATAATACCTGAGATTAAACATGTAAAATCACAAACACAAAGTTGAGTGATATTCATAGGTTTAGCAGTAAACGTGTGGAACACAATAGAATTTGTAAAACACGTAATGGGGGGGGGGGTTAACTATATACGTCCGTAGTCACGATGCATATTATTGTTGTTTAGTCTCATTAACCGAAGCTTAACTCAAATGTAAGTTCCTCTAGGGAGTATTCGGCCTAAATACTCAAGTAGAAACGAATATTAGTGCGTCAAAGTAATCGGGGCGGGGATTGTCAATCCCGATGGATCCACCCACAACATTCGCGCTTAGCGCAAAGCATACGGGACAATTAACGGTTCATGATAGGAGAGGAAACTCAAGGCTAACGTCTAAAAGCAATAATACCATTGAAATCATCTATAAAGCATACACGTTCAGAATAACATACGAGTTCTGGATAGCAATACAGTTTTTAATTGGTTATGTTCCACCAGGTAAAATCTCACCCCGTGTTTAGAAACCAAGTACAAGTAAAAAGGGGCTATGAACTCAACTTAGCCACGAGGTAAGTCAATCACGGCACTCAGCAACTGAGTAGAAACGGTAGTGGTAGACGATCACCGACGATATGGATGCCCGGGGAAACACGAAAACCGCAACCTATCAAAATAAGGCGCGCGTTAAGACTCGAACTCAAGTATCGATATGTACCAAATATAATATGACTCAGATGTTTTCCAAAGTATTCATGTTTCAAAACCATTGACACGAACCAAATGAACCCATTTCTCCAACGTTACTCGTTTAAAACACTTGAACACTTAAAAATGACCCGTTATACGACGCCAAGTCAAAGCAAGTCAAACTATCCTTTTTACATCACTCGGACCAGTAGCTAAGTCATTTATATAATGACTAAGCACTTGAGTAAATCATCATGTCCGATGTGAATACTCAAACTCACGCAACACAAACATTGAACTACGTGTCCAAAATAAAATCAGCAAGTACACCCCGAATGCACACACCGATCTACCCTATCTAGACTTGTCCGTTTTAGACGAAAATTGGTTTCTAGGTCACTTATAACCTGTATAAGACCTCACTAAAATTTGAGCCAAAGTTCACACTTTAAAATCCATCAGCTTGACACTTTACTCGACTCCAAATTTGGGACAGATTGTGCACTTGTTTTGTAAAACCGTTTTGACCACTTTAAAAGTACTAATTCGACAAAACGTCTTTTGAAATCACTACTAGACTCATCAAACTCCGTTTGTAAACTTTGAAAACCAGTAGTATCAACTATCTAACCAAGCCTAAAGTCCCCGAGAGTCGACCCAAAATCAGCCACAATTTCGGATTGTGCCGACTTGCGTCTCCCGGTACACGAAAACTAAAACTAGCATAACTTTTGACTCGTAATGACTTAGAAGCTCTATCTTATACCAAAACAACCGTCTCGGAAAACTCTACAATAATATCAAATAATCTTAGTCTTTCACAGATCTTAAACCCATGAAAAATCAGTTAAAGACCTGCTGTCCCAAATTACCTTTTTAGAAAACATGTCAAATCCATTTTTCAACCAAATCCACTCATTCCCATACCTCTAGGATCACTATACTATCATTCCTATAAACCAAACACACTCCTAAACACATGCATGTAAAATTTAACAAAATCAAATATCAAAAATCAACATTTTTTGAATGAAAACAAGATGATCATTACATATATAACACATGCAAGATGATCAAAACACAAATCCACCATGGAATTATAAAGTCTTCAAATTTTGATGCATGTTCATGATTTTGATATCATTAGAATCACAAGAAAATTCTAAGAATGGGTCTTTATTTTGTTTTTGTCAAATCAAGGTGGATGATGGTGAATTGTGGTGGTGGAGGGGCGGAAAATGGAGAGGGGTGGGAGGAGTTGGTGAAGTTTTTTTTTTATAGAATGCATGTATGTGTTTTTGTGTAAAAAATTGATTTATATATGTTGGTAGTGGAGGGACCTAAGTTGCCAATTTACAAACTTGTGGACCTAAAAACAATTAATAGTTTTAAAGGGTAGAAAATGGCTATTGGTAAATATTAAAAATATTTACGGGGCTCGGGTTTCGTAAAAATACTTTTCAAAAGTTACAATGCATCGTAAAAATGATTATATGATTTCCCGACACGACTTAATACGTAATTAAAACGAAATCGTCAAAAATATTAATTGTCGAAACAATCGATAAATAAACGTAATATTTTGGGCATCCGTCGGTATCGCGATCACTAGGAATTCTCGTTGTACATTGTTTTTGAATAAACTCTTTGTAAAACGCACGCGAGTGATTTTATATCAAAAACTTTGATTTAAATTAAATATGGAAAAATAAAATAAAAATTTTATAATTCCATACAAAGTATTTATCGATGATCAGAAAAATACTTAAAAAGTATAATTTAAAAATCTCAGGATTTACATATAAAATACAAGAAAACGAAATACGTTGGAAAATTCAAGAAGCACGAATAAAAAGAATAAAATAATGCTGAGAAAGTACGGGTTCTCACACCAGATAATTTAAATTTTACAAACACAATAAATGATAAAGTTCTTTGAATGGATATAATTTATAAAAGCGGGCCAAAACATTTCAAATATGCAAGCTTCACGAAACCTCCATCCCCGAGTGCCTTTCCAATGGACCTGAGATAAAACATGCTAAAAAGTCAATAAAATTTGCCGAGCGAATCTATAGAGTTTAATTTAAATAAAGTGAACACAGGTGTTTAAAATAACCTTTCATTATTAATAATTCATCGAAAGACAATTATGTTGTACGGACATAATCATCGTGTCATTGCATAAGCCTCGTGACATTGAACGTTAAAATATATTATTTCAGCCCAACACACCTAGCCAAGTGCGTATATTTCTCTTATACAATGCATCCGATGTTTCATTACTAGTGCATCACAACACCACGCGATAGCTAGTCGCGACCGGACTGGGCGTCACCCCGATAGATCTATCCATAGTATTAGCGTTACTTCGATTAATAATTCACGATTCATGGGTCGTTTAAGGCTAAACAAACTTATGTAATAACTTTCATCTAAACATACAATCGGGTTCCTTGTGTTCAATTTTTAAAACAAAGAGGGTTTACCACAACTTCTCGTTGCGCCCTTAATTTATAATAAATGCTTTTCCAATAAGTAGGGTTTCCTTGCACCCATGCTTTTCTAATAAGTAGGGTTTTCACAACTTCTCATTGTACCCTTTATTTTAAATAAACAAGCATGTTATCCCCTTCGCGGGTTTTAAAAAACAAGTAAACATGTTTAAAGCGAGGCTATAGACTCACCTGATACAATTGTCGCAATAGTTAATAGCGAACGAACGTCAATCGAGAATAAATGTCAATGGTCGATACATGATCACACGAGACCTAAAGATAACGAGGCACGTCTTAGGCTCGAGACGATAAATGAATCGTACATATCTGTAATAAGTATATTTTAATAAGTTCTTGGACATTGCATAAGTTTTATGACTCTTTATAAAACTTTTAAATGAAAACTTAACCATTTTAGTGTAATATCCAATTTGACACTTTTAGCCCATCAGAAGCCCAATAGTGGTCCACTACCCAAGTATATGACTTAAGTCAATTTTAAATTCAGTATACTACTTTAAAATGGTTATAAATCTCGGGTCCAATAATGGCCCAATAGCCATTACAAGTGTAAGTTGGGCTTTCATGGCCCAAGTCCACTTTGTATAGTTTTTGGGTTCTAAAACGCATCACAACCACATACACTTAATATTTCACATTGTTCGGGTCTTGGGTCATCTAATCATCAGTATATAAATAAGTCCAAGATCCCCGACAAGTGGGTCCTACCACGTCGGTTTATATAAAAATCATCACATTTTACGTTAATGAGTTATAATCCGTTTATTATAATTTTCCCGACATGTCCTGCTATTTTATTCATATCTCTTGAACCCCAAATCATCTAACTGTGTTCTTTTTACCAAAATCATTATTAACTCATGTACTTTACTGATCATATATATGTCTAATTATCCCCAATTTATACTTTTCATAGCTAATTAACATATTTCTTAACTTAGAAGAGATGGCTGTTTTTGGGCAGCCAAACTTGTTTTCAGCATTTTGGCCGCCATTTCCAAACCGTAAAGAATTGGTAAACCACCCAATTGATTATAATTATTCAGGATTTTATCTACAACTTTTAGTTTTACATATTCGTAGGTCAGTATATAATCTTTACGAGAAAACAGTCCATCAAAACAGTATGTTCAGATTTAACTAGTTTTACTATTTTGGTCATATCTTGCTTTCTAAAATTCGTCACGGGATGAGCCACCCGGGGAAATAATCACAAATAAATTATCTATCTTAATACGTAAGTTTTCAGTATCCCAACCCACTGAGTTCGATCATATAATCTGTTTTAGCTACTGTTCTAAAATCGTATACATCAAGTCATTAGTAGGGCTTGTTTAGCTTTATTTTAGTGTCAAAAATTCATATACAATGTCCCGATACTCATTAATCAATTTGTATATATATATATATATATATATATATATATATATATATATATAAATATATTACGAATATATGAGATCAAGAAAAATAAAAGGAATAATAAATAAGATTGAGACGTAGATCTTACGAGGCTTATCAAAGTCGTGGTACTAGTGAGTGATGCATGCAAGCAACCATCCAAGATCTTGTCAACACTTGATGTGACCATCATGCATGGATAGATCCAGACTAGATCTACAAGTTTCACTTGATGTAACCACCATGTAAGGATAGATCCGGACTAGATCTACAAGTTTCACTTGATTTAACCACCATGCATGGATAGATCCGGAGTTTTGGAGCATTTTTGGTCTTGGCCGGAAAAAATGATGGTCATCGGAAAATATGGAGGTCGCCGGAAAAACACCACCGGAAAATTTTCCGGTGGAAGCCATTGATGAAAGCTTGAGAGCTTTTTGTAAGATGTGGGTTTTTGCTTTGAATAAAATGAAAGAAATGAGGGTATTTTTCCTTTTATACCAAAACTATATAAAACAAAATGGCAACTAGTTAATAGTTTAGGGTATATTTTGTAAGTGTTTTGTTTACTTTTGTACAATAAGCGTTCTAGGCTCGTTTGGACGAATTAACGGACGATTCAAGACACGAGACTTACGCCATCGTTTTTAAAATCGTTTTTCCAATAAAAATGAGTCCTTACTTCGCCGCGCTTCGAAAACATTTGCTATTATTTATTTAAATGCTCGTTTAATTATTTCTAGCTATTTCGGTAAGATTTCTCCATAAAAATAAAATGTAAATTAATATATGGAACTTTGCTTGGCATGTGTGTACTCAATATCGTTCTCGGTATCTAATCGAATTGATCACGGTTAATGATGGAATAGTCGGCAATGGTCACTAAAATGGTGTGTCTGATTTTCTATTTTTTTAACTAAAAGCAAATAAGAAAATTTTCGTTGAGTAAAAATAAAAGCTATGAGAATTAAACTAAAAATTACTAGAAATTAAAACGTAAATTATCAAAAACTTGAAAACTTGTTTAAAATAAACTAAGTAAAAAGTGGTGGGAAAAGTTAAATTTGAAAACTAAGGAAATTAAAACAAAAACCTGAGTCAGATCGCAATGCGATCGTACTCAAATTGTAAGATGGATCGCAGTGGTAGATCGTGACCACCGATCGCAACCTATGAATCAGATCGCACTCAATGCGATGGTAAAAAGGGATCGCACTCACTGATCGCAACCACGATCGCAACAAGTGGATCGTGGTCTTTGATAGTGGTCTGTGATCGTAACAACAATGATCGCGATCAATGCGATCGTACTCAAGGATCGAGACACTCCATCGCACCCACAGATTGCAATGAGTGATCGTGGTGTGGATTTGGATCGTAGCCCAAGAAAGAACAAGGGATCGCACTCATTGCGATTGTAGTCAAGGATCGTGACCAAGTAAAACCCTTCTAAGATCGTAATGGCGTCCAAAGAGTAACTAAGCTTAAACGAATAAGCAGTTAATCCAATAAGCACTTACCAACTTAAACAAGAGTAATTAACCACAAATTCAAAATCTTTTGGAATACTAAGCATGTGAACTTAATAAACCGAACTTTAAAATGTTAAAACTTTTAGGAAAGCTTAAAGTTAAACAAGCTAAACATACAAATAAGCCAATAAGCACAAAGAGCTTATAGCTTATACAGTATAAAAGCATAGTAAGGAATAAAAAGATTAACTTTTTAATCACGAAAACATCAAAATCAAACACAAATCTTTAATATTTCGGATCAAAGTATAAAGCAAAATCAAGAAAGGTAGAAAGATATTAATGAACAAAAAGCTTAAATTGAACTAGTGATTAATGAAATCCAAATACAAGGATGATTAAAAGTTTAAACTTGAAAGATAAAAATGAAGAAAAGATGAAAACTTAGTGAGAGAAAGCTTAAAACTTTCTCTCTCTAAAAACTAGAAAGGAAAAATTGAAAATGAAACTAGCTAACCACCCTCCTAATGTGCTTAGGAGGGTATTTATAGGGAAATGGGGAGGTGCATGTGTTGCCTCCTCTTTCTTTCTTCTCGGCTCTTCGTCTTTTAAGTTCTTCGACTTTCCTCGACATCGTCTCGGGATTAAAAAAATTCGTCTTATAAATTCTTCACTTATTTAGACTTGAGTTCTTCGACTTCATTAAACTTCCGTCTTTAGACTTTTTCTTCGATAAATCTTTAGAATAGGCCTTGGACTTCCGTTCTTTTTGTACTCTTGATCTTTTGACTTCGTCTTTTCTCGTTTTCTTCGATAAAAGCCCGTGAAAGCCCGTGTTTCCTTCCTTTTTCATCTTTTGGTCCTAAAACACAATAAAAACACAAACCACGCATAATTCCGACTTTTACAACATAAAATACACGTTTTGGTCTAGTTATTATTGGAAATAAGTGGTAAAATGATAAGTGTTTTCACACTTACTAAATCCCCTACACTTGACCATTGCAATGCCCTCATGCAATGCATTAATTTTAAAGCACGGTTTATATTTTCCATCATAAATAACCCACCTTGGCCTTTATTAAATACTAAACATTAAGGAAAATAAAAAGATAGAAACAAGTAAAGAAATCAAATACTTACATTGGGGTTTTGGCTGCCATGAACGTTTATCATCCTCAAGTTTCACGTTCCTCATACCAAGCTTAAAAACGAGATCATTGTTATTATAAGTTAGCAAACTAACACGAATTCATGTGGGCCAATTATTTACTTAGACTCCCTTACTCCTAGGTGTATCTCTTATATTTTATTGTTGTCTTGAATGATCACGAGGATGCATTGTTGACTTATTTCGATAGTTATTTAGGCCGAAAATAAAGTGGTACGATTTAATCAATGGTTAGCTAAAGGACAAAATCTTTTAAAACTACTTCTAAGGACCTCCTAAACTTCATATCTTGGCATAACTCACTTCACGATTTGAGACCTTTCTCGGACCGATATTTGGCAATGACTTCATACTTCAAATCTTGAGAGACGTTCTTGAAATTATGGTCTTCTCTTAATAATAGGAATTTCTTCACTTGAAGTTTTTGAGAGATTCTTCATACTTGGACCACGAATTCTCCATTTTTGTCCAATCTTTATTTTGGAATTTGATATACAACGATCCGCCTCCTTTTAGGACTTGGATCTATTTATCCTCATACCTTGCTAGGGTCTTTTTGGATAGACTTCTCCATGATATTTAGGGGAGTATTTGCTTTTCGTCGTGTGTCTGGATCCTTCATATTGATTTTTCATAAATGATTCTTCACATCACTTTTGGATCTTTAGCAACAAAATGTAGCCCTCATACCTTGTTAGGGCCTTTTCGGACTCGCCAATCTTCGCATCCCGCTTCAATAAGTTATGCCTTGACTATGAACTCTAATTAATACCGAGCAACTTTTAAACGATCTTGGGCTAGAAGCTAAGTAACTTTTCAAATCGTACAACTTTATTTATTGCAATTAAAATTATTAACAAGCGATGGGAGAAAAAGCTTATAATCAACTCACATAAATTCACGAAAGAATACCAAACTTATAATTGACTCTATCATCTCTCTATCTACACAATTTAAAATCTCAAGGAATGAGACTCGTGGATGCTTAGCCAATTAAATCAAAGTTTTGGGTTTTCGAGTCATCTATAGGATCTTGCAATTTCTTAGACTTTTTCAAGTTTAGAAATCGCATTTTAAAGTTCCCTTGATAAACGACTCTCTAGGATCAATTATAGGAACTTGCGAAAAGTTCTCGTTCTTAACCCGTGAGAGTTAAGACTTTCGCGTTTTAAAGTTCCCTATCTAAAAGCCTAGCAAAACTTGACTTAAACACGTTAAGGATACTAGCTAGAGTAAACTTAGATAAGTAAACTCGGGTTGAGTCAAAATATTCACGACTTTGAAAAATTTAAAACCACTTTATTGAAAATTTATTCTAGCAAAGAAAGTAAATAACGATAGCAAAGGAAAATACTACTATACTACTAGGCCAAAATAGATTAAAAATTTTGAAAATGTCGAAAAATTAGATTTTCCGGTTAAAATGAGGGAAAATACATGGAAAAGACCACTTACTTCGAAAGAAGTCCCCCCTACACTTGATATAAACATTGTCCTTAATGTTTAAGCATGTGGGAGTAAACTCCCCTACACTTAGGACATTGTGCACTTTGTTTAAATCTTGCTAAGGAAAGGACAACTATAGTGATTCCTATTTTAATATTGAAGAATATAAAATAGTGAATCAAAAGAGTTTAGGATAGAACCAGGAAGATGGGAACACGGGATCACGGTTCGTCAAAAGTCATCAAAAGTACTCTCTGAAGCTTAAATCCCTGCACATTAGAAGAAACAAGACAACAAACACATACGGGGCTCCCCCTACAATTATTATGAAAACGGTAAAGGATAGATCATGGGTTGCCTCCCGAGAAGCGCTTGTTTTTGATAACCGAGTCACGAGCCTGACTCGACCCAGAACTAGTTCAAGGGAAACGTGGTGAGGGATGGAATCATCTCATGAGAGATGTCCTCACCAAAGTACAACTTCACGCGCTGGACATTCACCTTAATATTGGGCCCATTTGGTTGAGAAAGCTCAATGGTGCCATAGGGGAAGCCTTTGGCGACGGTGAATAGACCAGACCAGCAGCTCTTCAACTTTCCCGAGAAGATCTTCAACCGAGAGTTAAAAAGTAAGACTTGATCACCAATGTGGAACTCTCGGTTCTTAATCCTTGCATCATGGATGATCTTGGTCTTCTCCTTGTAGATCAACGAGTTCTCATAAGCTTCATTCCTTAGTTCGTTGAGCTCGTTCAGTTGAATCTTCCGAAGATCGCCGGCTTTGTTGATGTCGAAGTTAGCCCACTTCAAGGCCCAGTATGCCTTATGTTCCAACTTGATAGGGAGGTGGCATGCTTTCCCGTACACAAGACGATAAGGTGTACAACCAATCAGGGTCTTATAAGAGGTACGGAAAGCCCACAAAGCATCATCTAACTTATCGGCCCACGAGGCACGATGATCTCCCACAGTACGTTCCAGAATTCGCTTCAATCCGCGGTTAGAAATCTCGGCTTGACCATTGGTTTGGGGATGATAAGCGGTGGAAAGACGATGATTGACACCGTACTTAGCCATGACTTTAGCAAATTGATTATTGCAAAAATGAGTCCCGCGATCACTGATTAAAGCATGAGGAACACCGAATCGAGCAAAAAGATGCTTCAAAAAGTTCACAACCACCCTCGCATCGCTCGTAGGGAGAGCCTTAGCTTCAACCCATTTGGAGACGTAGTCAACGGCTATGAGGATGTACTTGTTCCCTTTAGATGATGGAAATGGCCCCATAAAGTCGATACCCCATACATCAAAGATTTCACATTCTTGTATGAAATTTTGAGGCATCTCATCTTTATGTGTGATCTTGCCTTGGCGTTGGCAAGCATCACAATTTTTAACCATCTCGTGAGCATCACGATAAATGGTGGGCCAATAGAATCCCGAATCAAACACTTTCTTCGCGGTGTAGTTGGGACCAAAGTGACCACCGGTGGGTCCTTTATGGCAATCTTCGAGAATGTCTAAAGCTGTGGGTCCATCAACACACCGACGAATAATCAGATTAGCACATTGTTTGAAGAGATAAGTGTCATCCCAAAAGTAAGTCTTAACATCTTTAAAGAACTTCTTCTTTTTTTGGGATGTTAACCCTAGGATGAGAATACCACCCGCTAAGTAGTTTGCAATGTCCGCAAACCACGGGTGTCATCAAGATTGGAATTATTAGACATTAAGGCCTAAAGGGGGAAAGAGTCATTGATCTCTTGATTCGGATGATCCCCTTGATAAGGATCCTCAAGTATACTTAGATGATCCGCGACTAGGTTTTCGGCTCCCTTTTTGTCACGAATTTCAAATTTAAATTCTTGAAGGAGCAAAAGCCAACGAAAAAGTTTTGGCTTAGAATCTTGCTTAGTCAACAAGTACTTCAACGCGGAATGATCGGTGTACACGATTGTGGTAGAAAGGACAAGATAGGGGCAAAACTTCTCAAAAGCATACACTACAGCTAAAAGCTCTTTTTCGGTAGTGGTATAATGCAATTGAGCCCCCGTCATTGTCTTGCTAGCATAATGGATTGGTTGGAAGTGTTTGTTCACTCTTTGGCCCAAAACCGCTCTAATAGCAAAGTCGCTAGCATCACACATCAATTCAAAAGGTAGCTCCCAATTAGGGGTAACCAAGACCGGTGCCTTAGTTAGCTTGTCCTTAAGAAGATTGAAGGATTCAATACACTCTTTAGAAAAGATAAAAGGAGTATCTTTTTCCAAGAGGTGGGTCATCGGGCGAGCGATTTTAGAAAAATATTGAATGAATCGACGATAGAAGCCCGCATGACCAAGGAAACTTCTCACACCCTTCACGGTTGAAGGTGGAGGTAATTTTGCTATGACATCAACTTTAGCACGGTCCACTTCAAGACCAGCTTTTGAAATTTTATGTCCAAGCACAATTCCTTCTTTTACCATGAAATGGCATTTTTCCCGATTTAGAACAAGGCGAGTGTCTTCACATCGCTTAAGCATGCGTTCCAAATTGGCAAGGCAAGAAGAGAAGGAGTCACCATTGACCGAGAAATCATCCATGAAGACTTCCATGGTTTGCTCAACCATGTCATAGAAGATAGCCATCATACACCTTTGGAATGTCCCAGGAGCATTGCATAAGCCAAAAGGCATTCTTTTATAAGCAAATGTTCCATAAGGACAAGTGAATGTGGTTTTCTCTTGGTCTTGGGGATCGATGGGTATTTGAAAATAACCCGAGAAACCGTCTAAGAAGTAGTAATAGTCCTTACCCGCTAGACGTTCAAGCATTTGGTCCATGAAAGGAAGGGGAAAATGATGCTTTCTCGTAGCATCATTGAGTTTACGATAGTCTATACAAACTCTCCACCCTGTAACGAGACGAGTAGGAATCAACTCGTTGTTTTCATTGGTCACAACGGTGATTCCGCCTTTCTTAGGCACACAATGGACGGGACTAACCCATGGTGAATCCGAGATAGGGTAGATCATTCCCGCATCAAGAAGTTTGATAAACTCTTTTTTGATAACGTCATGGATCTTGGGATTCACCCTTCTTTGGTTTTGAATAGTGGGTTTAAAGTCGTTCTCCATGAGAATTTTATGTGTGCAAAAGTGAGGATTAATTCCACGAATATCGGAGATTTTCCAAGCAATCGCTTTCTTGTGATTCTTCAGCACGGTGATAAGTCGGGATTTTTCTTCTTCTTTAAATCCTTTGCAATGATGACAGGTAACTTATTATTGTCTTCAAGGAAAACGTACTCGAGATGAGACGGCAGATCCTTAAGCTCTAAATCTGGAGGATTTTCGATGGAAGGCGTAGTCAAACTCGTATCATCGATAGAGATATCCTTAGGAGATGGTGGATAAATATGGTCCTCATTGAGAAGTTTCTCAATGGTACGAATGTCTTCATCCCAATCGGAGGGAGAATCGTCATATTTTAAGTCCACATCTCCCAAAGTAGCTTCAAATTCTTTCAAGATGAAATCACTTTCTCCAAATGGAGTTAGTGATGGAGCAATAGAGGAAATGGTCTCAAAAATGGGTAGAGAAGAAGAACCACTTTTACAAGCGTCTTTGAAATGTTCTACACAAGCCTCATCAAGAACGTCAATGAAATTAACACTCTCGTTTTCAGAAGGCTGCTTAGAAAGTTTACCCATGTTGAAAACGATTTTATCATCACCAACTCTCATGATTAATTCTCCCGCGACGACATCAAAGAGAGTGCGACCGGTCCTCAAGAATGGACGTCCGACGATTAATGGAACACGGGGGTCCATCTCGTAGTCAACGACAACAAAATCCGCCGGAAAGGTGAATTTGTCGACACCAACGAAGACGTCTTCGTCTATCCCCACCGGATAAGCAACCGTACGGTTAGCTAATTCCAAAGTCATTCGTGTGGGGACTAGCTTGGGTAGAGACAATTGTTTCCAAACGCTTACAGGCATTATGTTTATACTAGCACCTAGATCGGCTAGGGCCATACAATTCTCTACCCCGGGGAAGTTGCAAGGAATCAAGAAACGACCCGGATCACCAAGCTTGGTTGGTAATTTCCTTAAGAGGACTACAGAGCAATTCTCATTAAGTTGGGTCTGAGCGATATCAAGGAGTTTCTCCTTATCACTGAGAAGATCTTTAAATATTTTCGCATACTTCGGCATGTGAGCGAGAGCCTCAGCAAAGGAGATATTGAAATTCAGTTGTTTAAACATTTTGAGAAAGTTAGAAACCTGAATATCATCCTTGTTCTTCAACTTCTCTTTCCTCAACCTTGAGGGATAAGGTATATTGGGTTGAGATGAAGGCTTTGGAATGGCATTCTCACTCACATCCTTGGGTGGTGGAGGGGTAGATGTAGAAGGTGGAGGAATTGGTGAAGGGGACTCGTTTTCCTTTGTCACAATCACCGGTGTAGGTGTAGGAATCTCGGGTTCCTTTAAACCTTTGCCACTTCGGGTGGTGATTGCTTTCATCTCCCCTCTTGGATTAGCAACGGTGTTACTCGGAAGAGAACCCGAACCAGAGGCTTGATTACTTGGGAAAAAACTAGCCATCATATCCCTTAAATTATTCGTTTGATTGCTCATAGAGTTTCTCATATCGGCTTGAAGAACATTCCCTTGTTTCACCATGTCATTCCTTAGCTCGGCTCGAATATCGTTCCCTTGCTTTGCCATGTGACCCTTCAAGTTAATGAATTGGCTTTGAAGATTTGTCACCATCTCTCTATTGGTCCTCATGTAAGCTTCGAGGTCTTGGTTCAATGCCGTGGGTTGATTGAGAGGTGGGGCTTGGTAAGCTGAATTATTTCCTTGAGGTGGATATGGGTTTCTTTCGGATTGATATTGATTGGTAGCTCGAGTTTGGCTTTGATTGTTGCGGTTGAAATTGTTTTGGTTTTGGTTTTGAGGAGAAAAACCGGGTGGAGATAGATAGTTGTTGGAACGATAACTTAGCAAGTTACGGTCTCCTTGAGGACGTGCTTGGTAGCTTCCTGTAGAAAAGTTACCGTTGGCGGCATACACATTTTCTGGATTGTCAAGAGTAGAGGGACAATAGTTGTATGAATGAGAACCCCCACAAATCTCACAAGAAGTAGCAACAACTTTAGCTTGTTGAAATTGGTTTGTAGCCATGGTTAAGAAGTTTTTGTTCATCTCAGCTATTTGGAGAGTAAGTTCGGTTATCTCTGAGTTGGATGATGTAGAAGAAACATTGGCCCTCTGGTTATTCCTTGAAGATGCAGATGAATCCCAATTTTTGTGGTGAGTGGTCATGTTCTCTATCCGCTCTCTACACTCCTCAGGTCTTCTCTTCATGAATGTACCACCGGCGGCAGCATTAATCGTATCACGATCACGAAAAGTTAGGCCATTATAGAAAGTATCAATCAAAGTAACAGGGAGCATGTTATGATTTGTACAACGGTAGATCAAGACGTTATAGCGTTCCCAAGCATCGAAAAGCGACTCATCAGGTTCTTATGTGAATCCACTGATTTGGTTGCGAAGACTAGTGACCATGGATGGTGGAAAGTAGCGTGACAAAAATTTTTAAGTCATGTCATTCCATGTTTGAATTGAATTTTTGGGAAGACGATCAAACCATTTTTTGGCATGGTGGGATAAAGTGTGTGGAAAGAGATGAAGGCGAAGAAAATCCATGGAAACACCAGGTAGTTTCATGCTTTGAGTGACGGTAATGAACTTGTCTAGATGTTTGTTGGCATCATCATCCGGTAATCCGCGAAACGGGCAAGCGTTTTGAACTTGCTGGATCATGTGATGCTTCAACGAAAATTCAAGAGCCGTGATTTGCATCGGCGCAATCGGTCCTCCGCGTCTGTTCATGGTTGGTTGACAAAGCTCCTCCATTGTTCGTAGGTCGGGTGGGGGGACATTGTTGTTGTTGTTATTGTTATTCAAATTGGGGTGGGGTGGGTTGTTATTATTGTTATGCACACCAGCCATATCTATGTCTCTAAGAGTCTCGGGCTCAGGATAAGACGTAGATCGAGTACGCATACACTAAAAGGAAATAATATATTTTTGATTTTTTATCTTTTTTTATTGTTTTTGGATTTTTTGAAAATTTTAAATTTTTTTTATATATTTTTTTTTTGATTTTTTGAAAATTTTATATTTTGAAAATAACGTTCCTAAAAGAACGGATCTCAAAATCCAATTTCTCACTAAAAATAATCTTTACGAAAAGAGCCGGCAACGGTGCCATTTAATATATGGAACTTTGCTTAGCATGTGTGTACTCGATATCGTTCTCGGTATCTAATCGAATTGATCACGGTTAATGATGGAATAGTCGGCAATGGTCACTAAAATGGTTTGTTTGATTTCCTATTTTTAACTAAAAGCAAATAAGAAAATTTTCGTTGAGTAAAAATAAAAGCTATGAGAATTAAACTAAAAATTACTAGAAATTAAAACGTAAATTATCAAAAACTTGAAAACTTGTTTAAAATAAACTAAGTAAAAAGTGGTGGGAAAAGTTAAATTTGAAAACTAAGGAAATTAAAACAAAAACCTGAGTCAGATCGCAATGCGATCGTACTCAAATTTAAGATGGATCGCAGTGGTGGATCGTGACCACCGATCTCAACCTATGAATCAGATCGCACTCAATGCGATGGGAAAAATGGATCGTACTCACTGATCGCAACCACGATCGCAACAAGTGGATTGTGGTCTTTGATAGTGGTCTGTGATCGTAACAACAATGATCGCAATCAATGCGATCGTACTCAAGGATCGAGACAATCCATCGCATCCACAGATCACAATGAGTGATCGTGGTGTGGATTTGGATCGTAGCCCAAGAAAGAACAAGGGATCGTACTCAATGCGATCGTAGTCAAGGATCGTGACCAAGTAAAACCCTTCTAAGATCGTAATGGCGTCCAAAGAGTAACTAAGCATAAACGAATAAGCAGTTAATCCAATAATCACTTACCAACTTAAACAAGAGTAATTAAGCACAAATTCGAAACCTTTTGGAATACTAAGCATGTGATCTTAATAAACCGAACTTTAAAACATTAAAACTTTTAGGAAAGCTTAAAATTAAACAAGCTAAACATACAAATAAGCCAATAAGCACAAAGAGCTTATAGCTTATACCGTATGAAAGCTTTGTAAGGAATAAAAAGATTAACTTTTTAATCACGAAAACATCAAAATCAAACACAAATCTTTAATATTTCAGATCAAAGTATAAAGCAAAATCAAGAAAGGTAGAAAGAGATTAATGAACAAAAAGCTTAAATTGAACTAGTGATTAATGAAATCCAAATACAAGGATGATTAAAAGTTTAAACTTGAAAGATAAAAATGAAGAAAAGATGAAAACTTAGTGAGAGAAAGCTTAAAACTTTCTCTCTCTAAAAACTAGAAAGGAAAAATTGAAAATGAAACTAGCTAACCACCCTCCTAATGTGTTTAGGAGGGTATTTATAGGGAAATGGGGAGGTGCATGTGTTGCCTCATCTTTCTTTCTTCTCGGCTCTTCGTCTTTTAAGTTCTTCGACTTTCCTCGACATCGTCTCGGGATTAATTAAACTCGTCTTATAAATTCTTCACTTATTTAGACTTGAGTTCTTCGACTTCATTAAACTTCCGTCTTTAGACTTTTTCTTCGATAAATCTTCAGAATAGGCCTTGGACTTCCGTTCTTTTTGCACTCTTGATCTTTTGACTTCGTCTTTTCTCGCTTTCTTCGATAAAAGCCCCTGAAAGACCGTGTTTTCTTCCTTTTTCATCTTTTGGTCCTAAAACACAATAAAAACACAAACCACACATAATTCCGACTTTTACGACATAAAATACACGTTTTGGTCTAGTTATTATTGGAAATAAGTGGTAAAAGGATAAGTGTTTTCACAATTATTATAAACTCTATTACTCACGTTATTAGCAACGTTTTAAGATATAATGAAAAATACCATTTCTTCATATATTTTCAAAGTTTTAGTTTTGAATTATTTCAACTATTATTTTTATTATTTTTGCTCAGTCCGTCTTTAAAACGTCAAAAGATACTACAAGTAATTAAATAATAATTATTTATTTATGAAACATAAACGTAAAATTTTTAAATTTCTCAGTTCATAAACTAAAAGAAAATACTCAAAATAAATTTGAATTTAGCTAACACGATCTTCATTAAATTATCGAAAATAAATAACAAGTTTCGTAAATGTTCGAAAAATCTTAATTTAAATGTTGGTCAAAATTTTCGGGTTGTTATATCATCCACTCCTTTAGGAAGCGACGTCCCGACGCTTAATTCGGATATAACAGTCTTTTGTCTAACAGTGAAGAGTGAAAAACAGACAAGTCATCGTCTAGGTTCCAAAGAAAGTCAAAAAATATTATATGGTACACGTTCTCCATGATCGGACGTCATTGGACAATGCCGTCTCAAGTTATCACAACTTAGGATCATTCGACTAGATCGCATGCCACATAAGTATCTAAAAGCAAAAGTCAAACATAAACATCAAATACAGATTTCTGCCGTCGATCATCAAGACACATTAGAAATGGTCCATCAAAACAAATCACAACTCGAGAGAAGTACAACGGGTTATTCGTACATAGATGCTAATCGACAATCATCATAATAACGATAGCACTGAACGATTCTTATCACCGAACCAGGGTTCGAAGAAAGACGTACACATAACAAAAACTCACAAATCGAGCCATACATACTTAGGCCCACTCATTTATAATTCCTTGTCTACATTAAAAGGCGTCCCCTTTCATGTATACAAGAGTTTATAAATTTACGGTTCGAGAACTTATAACTTTCTTGTTCAATGAAAAGACGTCCCAATTCATTTCAACGAGACAATTATAAGTCATCCTAATCAAGTATTACTACCTCTCAACACGATATTATGACACCCCCAAATTGAGTCAAATGCAGCGGAAATAATATTTGGGTGTCACGTAGGTGGATCAACAGCAGATAGCGTACAGAGCAGCAGATAAAAGATTATCATTACATTTATTACATGGATAAAAGTGCAAATATTATTAAAATTGTCTTAAACATTGTTCAACAGTTTGAATTATTCCCCAGTTTATAAAACCCCAGATGAGCTCTATAAATGCAACCTATCATGATGCTTGACTCCATGCACACCAATACTTGCTTCGGTTTCCTGAGAAAACATGCTTAGAGAGTCAACATAAAGTTGGTGAATTCGCAAGTTTAATAAAATAAGTTTGGACAATAAACATTCACTATAGTAGTAATGCACAAAGCACCAATACTAAAAAGTAATTACATTCTCATATAGCCTGAAACTGAGACTTGACAGTTAAGCCCTTAACAAATAAGGACCCTTCGCCTTATAAAAGGCACCCAAAAAAATAATAAGTGCTGACATGTGAAACATCTGTTGTCCTGGCCTAGGCACAGTGAGCATGACTCACCCAGATGGGGATGGTCAATCCCAAATAGATCTATTTATAACATTCAGGTAATTCAATAATTCTAACAATTTCAGATGCACGGGTCATGCGGGTTCATCTACAATAGGCAAATGTAATCAAAGGTTTCATAGTTCAATTTATGTCCATAAAATAAAATATGTTGCATGTTTTCTTCCCCATGAAAAGGTTTAAAAGTTTGTCAATATATAAAGTGGGGCGATGAACTCACCTCAGTAGTACAGCAAATAGTCACAAGTAAATCTGATATGATGCTCACGATACAGTCAACGACTTAAATAATTATAAGGTCTCAGTAAATGCATAACATAATGCATAAAAGTTTCAGAACAAGTCTGTGCATGCTTATACTGGTTTTAAGCACTTTATTACGATATCTCTATTTTAGTTCATCGTTGTACAAGTTATAGTAGTATTTATTTTAAGTATAAAATAAATAATATTATTGAATAAATTAATCTGTTTAATTAATATTCTTGTACTTGTATTGTTTATAAAAATAATTTAAATATTTATAAAAGGAAGTTTTATATATATTTAAAGTAATAGAAAATAAGTATAATTAATATATTTATTTTTATAAGTTAATCATTTTTGATAATGTATATAAATAAGGTTCGTAAAAATGTATAACATTTTAATTAAATTCCACGTTCTCGTAGTGTGTATAACTATTAATTTATAAGTTTGTAAAAATAAAGAATGTTATGTTTATTTAAGTTTTACTTTTTAAATATCAGGTATAAATATATGGTAAAATTAGGGTTTGTTATACTTTGTATAATTTACATTTTAGTCCCTCTTTTTATATAATTACCCGTGGTTATTTACCTTTATACCCCTAGGGTTTCTAAATGTTTCTAGTAATTACAACATTGGTCCCTCCCTAGTTACACGTGTAACTAGGGTTTGTAAAAGCTTCATAAAATGTCAATTTTAGTCCTCCTAATATTCAGCTTATTTTTAGGTGTAAAACAAGTTTCAAAAATTGTGACAATCCGTCAATTTATGGTTGATATTTTATTCTCAGTATTATTTAAAAACATTATTTTAATGTTACATTATGAACTCACTTACTTTTTGGGAAGTAATTCGGATTTACGTCTTGAAGTAGCATCGACTACGTCTAAACCGGAGGAATTCTACGTTACGTGCTCACGTTTACATACACCGTTTTTTTGTGACAGTCCGACATTTCAGAAAATAAATTTATCCGTGAATATTATTTTGGGATTTTAATTATGAGTTGGTTCATAAACTCACAAATTTACGAGAAGAGATTAGGACTTACGATTTTAATTTAACGTCCTTTACGACTAAACCGAAAACCTTAGGATTACGTATTTACGTTTTCGAACTCCGTTTTTTATGAGACAATTTTTATTAGATTTGTTTTGTGCCGTTGATTCGTAATTTATAAAAATGTTTTTCGTAAATCGACCCGAGGGCACGTAAATCGAAGAAATTAGAATCGAGTAGTACCCGTAATTTAATGCGGATGGGACAAGTTTACACTTGCCCACCCCCATACATGTGGCATCTAAATAAGCTACACAACTTACTCATGTGTCAAGCTTACAAGATAAGTAAGACACATGTCTTACTTACCTTCATAAACTAGCACCAACACACAAAACCACTAGCACTCAAACAATTTATCATTTTCATACATGCAAAACCACCAATCTCTCTCAAAACTCTCCCTATGAACGTCCACTCTTCACCCAAAATAACCCCCATTTGATCTTGATTCAACCATAAATCATATGTTATTTACACATATGATGAAAACCCATTAATGATATATTGATTGGAGGTGATTTTAACAACTAGCAAGGAGTTTCAATGGAGATCAAGGGCTGATTTTTGGAGAAGTCTACAAATATTTGGTGATCCTAGAAGTAGTGTTGATATCTCATAAGATTGGTTACCCAAAACAAGTCTTGTTCATCACCAACCCCATCTTTTCATCACTTTGGTGGTATAGAGATTGTCTCTTCCTATCCTCTTTTTATTTTGATTATGTAATCATGTATTTTCTTTCCTATTGTATATGTATATGATGAATATATGATGATAAAAGTATTGTGTGGGGATTTGGTGTTGATAAATATGATTAAAAAGATGAAAAACTATAAGAAACAAGGATAAAATCTTGCTTAAATTGTTGGCTGTATAAAAACAGTAACTAACCACATGTTAAACTGATAAAGTGGCAAAGTGGAAATAATATACAGTAAGTAATATGTCTTGTACACATGTGAGAGTTGGGCATGCAATGGAATCATTAGGATGAGTGAGATATGACTAAAACAAGTTTAGAGTACCAATCTGAATAGTCATTTTTGGACGGACTGTTAAGGATATTTAGAGTTGGATTGAGCAGTAGCTAAAACTAAGTTAATTGTAGCACATATCATGTAGTTTATGGTGTCCAAAAATGAGCTTCTATCTCCTTGTAGAACTCAAGATATGGTAAAAATGGTGAAAGTGAAAGTAAAAATCAGATTTTGGGAAATTAAAGTATAATAGTATTATATAAGCACTCAAATAAAAATAGTATAAAATGTGAATTAAAACCCACTAACTTATATAATACATTTATATAAATATTTATAAGGATAAATAAATGGAAATTTTATAAAAATGGTAGTTTGATAAGTTTTATAAGTTATAAAACTATAAACATGATTTTTACGACTTTTTCGGCTATTACCGTAAAATTAACGTTTTTCGCCAATTAAAACTTAGACGATCAAACCCTCTAATGTAAACTTTTATAAACTCATATACTGATATATAAACATATATAACAAGTAAAAACCGATAAAACCCGAACTATAAAACATACGGACATTAACGGGCTAAGTTAACGTTATTGGACTAATAATACAACAAAATGGGCTAAAACACTTATAAACTTATTTATTGAGCTTAACCCATTTGGGCCCAACATGTAAAGTGTGATACTGATAATAAAATTATAATTGGGCTAATATAATATATTGGGCTTGTAATGGGCCTATTGGGCCTAAAACATGTAAATAGGTAAAACTAGTAAACTAGTATCAAAGTTATCAACACATAACACAAAAATGAGTAAATGAGAATATGTAAACTCACTTGATCATCATATATATATATAATCATCATATGTATACATAATTGTTATTTTTATAAAGCCATTGGACAAAAGTCTAAGACAAGTATTATTTGTCTAGGTTTCCGTGATTGAAGCACGTACCGTACGTTCGAATTGCCGATAACCCGCCTTCCCACATCAACGTGAGTTCATAGCCTCGCACTCTTTTAAATATTTTTATAAATGTTTTATAAACCCGCGAGGGAGATAACATGTTAGTTTTTATAAAATAGGACACCATTTGTCCCGATTGTTTGTTTATTGATTTGGACCCGAATGATTGAATGACCCGATTGTATGACCCGATAAATGATTAAAGGACCCGATAGATGAAATTAAATGTATTATTAAAGTTAGGTTATGTCACTAAAAGTCCCATTAGCATGAATTGTGAACTACCGGGATTTGGTAGACGCTTATGCATATAATAGTACTATTTGGGGACAATCACCCCAGTTCGCGCCTTGACGGTTGATCCCCGTCGTGCCACATTGATTGGTAAGCGAATTTAGGTATGAGAAGATTTCCATACCGTGATTTTTGTGGCGACACGCTAATTTAGATGGGCAAATTGAGTATCGGGTTAGCTACCCGTTGTTTGGTTTAGTAAGGTAACAATTTCATGCGGCTTATAATAATCCAAATTAACGAAATACTGCTGTACGCTCCGAATTACGACGTATTGCCTGACTAGCAATACGGGATCATACTATTGATATTATGTTCATGTTTTGGTTTTCATAACCATATTCATATAACGGTTTTTATTTTCATATGACGTCATAAGACGTATTGTATGGTGTTTTTACGACATTGGCTCGTATAATGATTTTTAAGGCAAACGCCTATATTATGATTTTGATGAAGATTTGTATAAAATGACTTTGGCTATTTTATGGCCTATTAAAATGATTTGTACAAAATGATTTTCAGTAATAATTTTATACAGATATTATATTGATGGATTTTATTAAACTCTATGAATTCACTCGGCGTTATCGCTGACCTTTTCTTTTAACATGTTTTACCTCAGGTACTTGAAGGTAATTCTCGGGAAGACGGCAAGAATTCATGGCCCGCACTTAAACAATTTTTTCCATTCAAATACTTTGTAAAACTTTGTATGAAATATAATGACTTGGGACCTATGTAACTTTGATATTTATGAATGGAAATGTTTTATTATTAAACGACGCGATTTTTAAGCGTTGTCTATGATGTGAGTAATGTGCTATCCCGTAACACCAACTAGTCTTCCGCTGAACTGAGTTGTATAAATTTGGGGGTGTTACAGTTTGGTACCAGAGCTCTCGTTATAGAGAACGAAAGATTTTTAAAACAAAGGTTTTGAATAAAACTTTTCAAAATCTTTTAACTATAAACATTTTTCTAAAAATGTCTAAAAATCTTTTGACTTTAACGGTGCCGAAGAATTCCCGAGTTACCGACAAGGCCAGACTGAGAAGTGTTATTTTAATATATATATAACTTGGATTATATATATATGATGTAATTTTATTACATGATTGTTTGATGATTATTTTGATATTTATACGAGGTATTTATACGACGTAGATTGTCACAAGAAACCCTAAATCCCCTAGTAAATTAATCGAAGCTATTCTCGTAGGAATTCTAGCTATCCTAGATCTAAACCAAGTTGTGGATATTTATGATCCCAATAAATGGTTGATATTCGTAGAAATGTAGATATTAGTTGATTGTGATATTGAAAAAGAATTGGCGAGATTAAATCTGATATCGATGACAAGACGATCTTTTCTTATAGAGTGGAGTTTGACAAAACGTTACCACCTAGAAAGATGTCATCTGATTCATTGTCATCCAATTCTTAAATTGAAATCGAAAGGGTGAATGTTGCACTTGAGGCTGTCATTGGAACCATTACCCAAAAGCCTCATGCACTAGTACCTTTCCGAGAAGTCTGATTGAATGTGTGAGTCATCTCATACTAGTGACTCATTTGATAATTGTTGTTGTAAGAGCTATAGGATTGGAATTAAGTGTTGATCATATCGAGCTTTTATTGCCCTTTTAAGATCTAAAAATAAGATTGAAAGTATTGGAAAATGAGGTAGGATATCGCATTGGGTATAAGATTGATTAAAACTTGAATAAAGTAAAATTTAACTTGTATGGAATAGGAGATTGTTAAGAGGTAGTCGTTTAGTTATTTGATTGAATTATGAGGTTTTAAATGATTGTAGTTTCGTGTTAAGGGTTGTTCCTAGGCCATTGTCCACTAACGAGGATGCCCAGTGTCCAAGAAATAAATTGAAGAAATCTTCTTCTGAATTGGGACCGATGGATCTTCCGGGACAGGTGGGACACCTAATGACTCTTGTAGGTTAGTATTCATTGTGGTATCTTTTAAAAATCCCTAACTTAACTGAGACATCAGTTGGTAGGATGAGTTCTGAGAATTGTATGACATAGTGACACGTAATGTGTTACGGTACAATTCTGACTTGTTTGTGATTAATGGAAAAGACTACCTTTGATTGCTAAATCCTACATGTATCGATGTTATCTATCTTTTATCGCTTCATCCTAATGCTCGCATTAGTGATGCAACCATTGAACAAGTACTCATCTTGATTTGAGTTACGTTGTGGATTATTCTCTTTGTATTCCTGAGGGCCATTGAGGTCATAGACCTCATGATTATTTAGCTAAGCTCATTTCCTATTACATTGTAGTTAGTTCTTGGTGAACAACTTTTCATCACTCCTTTGCAGATCACTAATTGTTTTTATAAGATAAAACAATATCCTTTGAGAAAATTTAATTTTCATCACTATAAGGATAATTCATAGTGAGATTTATAAGTGATTGTTATCGAAATAAAGTTGTTTATAAAACACCTTGGAAAACTTAATTGTTTTCATAACAAAGAAAATCTTTGTAAATTTATTTTTGACTCTTATTTAAGAATTAAGCATGAAAATGTTTTTATTATAAATATGATGATAAAATTTTGACGAACTGAGTATTGCATCGTTAATCTTGAAATTGTATATAGTTGCGCGCCTACATACAATTTGGAATGGACCATGCAAGACTGATTAGTAGTCACCATAAAACTAATGAATAAGCACTAAATTTTCTTTGAAGATTGTGAAAGAATAAATTTTATGAGATCTGCAAGAAGTGAAAAATAAGGACATAGTGTTAGGGACACCTAAATATGTGCCTGTAGCATCTATTCTTCGAAGTCGAATTTACTCATCTGTGGAAATTGTCTTATTTGACAATTGACAATTCTTTCTTGTCCAATTCTCCCGTAGTGAGATTCTTAGGAAAAGTATCTGATTACCGAGTGTTGATACCCGACTGGATGTATCGACGTTCCGATCATTTCTTATGATTTGATTTCATTTGAATAACCTGGGTAATAATCCGAGGAGCTTTCGCATGCGTACTCAAATTATGAAAACATGGGATATATTCATATTCGTTAAATGTTTTCGTCTGTATATAAATTGAAATTCTCTCGTGTAGATTATGCGTTGACCTTACTAATGGTAGTTGTGTCTCCTGATATCCTTGAATTGTGAAGGATTATGAGTTATTATTAGTCTTTTGAGAAGTTCACATCTTTTCGACGGTAATAAAACTGAAAAGTTGATAGCGTCAGTAGAATGGATTGATTGATTATGACATGACAACATTGTCTTAATTGATGGGAACTCGAGTAGAATTCCCCTAAATGATAAGATGTTGATTATCAAAAGTTATTTAAATAATTCTTGATGGATAACCATATCCTGCATTTAGACTTGAAACTATACCGTGAATGGTTGTGAACTAGTCATAGATATTATAATCTAGAAAGAACCTAATATTAATTTACTAAAAGATGTTTATGTTATCTGAAACTTTAGTAAGTATTTGTTGATGAATTACCTAGACTTTCGCCATTAAGGCAAGTAGAATTTGGTATTTGATTATATTCTCGGTGCTGCACCTGTGGCGTGTGCACTGTACGACAGCACCATCTGAATTAAAAGAATTACCGTACAAACTGAGGGAGTTGTCGGAGAAAGCTTTTATTCTACCAAGCTCGTCATTATGAAGAGCTATGGTGTTATCATTCCTTATATTTATAGATTACTGTGACTGAGTAAATTTACAATCGAAAACGATATCCATAACTTGAAATGGAAGATTTGTTCGATCATTTACAAGGTTCTAGCGTATGTTTTAAAGATTTGATCTGCGGCATGGTTATCATCAATTTCGCGTCCGCGAAAAGGATTATCTATTCCAATCATTACATCCAGAACTTGTAATGAACATTATGAGTTTCACGCGGTGACGTTTGGATTGACTAATACACATGTAGCATTCATAAATTTGGTGAATCACGTGTGTAGGCTGTAATTTGATAAATTCATGCCCGTGATCATTAAGGACTATATGTTTGTTTATAAGAATAAGAATGAGTTAATAATTAATTATAGATTGCCATGAATTGACCGAACAATAAAAACCTGTACCTTGAATAATTAACATGTGATTTAAGACTTAAACCTTGACATTATTTGACTATGTGATTAATAGATAATGGAATCTATATTGACTTTTCAAAGATTAGAGCCATTAAGGCTTAGGGTTATAACAAAAAGAAAATGGAAATATGTTTTGACAAATGTTTTAACAAAGGATTTTTAAGGGATCATTCCCTTATAACCAAAACATTTAACTAAACTCTTGTTTAGGGGTAAATGTTTTTGCATACCTTAAGACAACTTAAGAAGAATTGAGGAAACCATTTAAACCATGATTTGAAATTTGAAACGACACTTTTTGCTTTTTAACTAAGAAAATTTTGACCAAAGTATAAACAAAGGTTTTTCGAACATTTACGAATCTTATTAAATATTTTCGATAAATCAACAAAAATCTTGTTAATTAAATTCAAATTTATTTTTGTACATTTTATATAATTGGTCGAACTAAGAAATTTAAAATTTTTACGTTTACGTTTCATAAAAATTTAATAATTATTGTTAATTTACATGTAATAATTATCGACGCTTTAAACGCTGGATTGAGAAAAACTGATAAAAATGATAGCTGAAACTAACAGAAACTTAGAAAATATCTAGAAAGATGAACATAATTACTGACACATTATGTATAAAAGGATAAAGAACCAATTAGGACACGTTCCTTAGTAATGACTGTGCAAAATAAATTGCCGAACAATTTAAAAATAACCGATGATTGTAAAAAGGATAATATAGATAATAAAAGTGGTTCGCGGCTAATATGAACCATTAGAATTGAGAAGCCAATAGCGTTAAATGTTTTAAAGGCCACTTGTGGTTGTCTAAATATGGAGATTGTGAGATATAGTTATATTGGAAACTTGTAAGTATAAGTATTCTATTCCTGTCATTTCTGATTTAATGTATCATTATCAGAAGAAGTTGTACTGATGGCAAATTATGAAGGCAGACATCGCCTCATACATTAGTAAACGTCTAGCTATTGCAAAGGTCATCATCTGAATTTGATTCGATTTGTGTCATCGTCGACAGACTGACCAAATCTGCTAATATCATTCCAGTTAATGATAAATGTAAAAGAGTTATGTAAACATAGTGTGCTTGTATCGAACATCTTTATCAAGATCCTCGCTTCACATCGAATTTCTAGAGATTTGCTCAGAAATCATTGAGAACGAACCTTGATGAGAGTACTATGTACCACCCCAATCGAAGGGACGAGGTAAAGTAACGATACAAAGTAATATAAGTGTTGTTTTATATTTGAATGATTGACCTTTGGTAATAAACCGTATAATCATTTTTTCCTTTGGAGAGATTATCATTGATAATTATCGTATTAGGATTGAGATTGAATCTTGTTTGGATCTAAATATGAGAGCATCTATAAGCAGGAGTTGTGATGAAGACATCTGACATACACCCATTGTGAGTTGGACATGTCTTTTAAGTTTAAGGTTGCCTATGATGACCAA
Organism: Glebionis coronaria; assembly: GCA_025667525.1. Classification (NCBI taxonomy): domain Eukaryota; kingdom Viridiplantae; phylum Streptophyta; class Magnoliopsida; order Asterales; family Asteraceae; genus Glebionis; species Glebionis coronaria. The sequence continues at coordinate 202,878 of JANFOE010001700.1, read as the reverse complement.
CCTAACCTTAAAAAATACTCGACCCACGAGACCTAAAATGATTGTTGAAATTAGGATCTGATTATTGACTGCCGGTAGTGGGCAGGAGGTTATGTGAATATGAAATGTAGATCTTGAAGTGCCAGATGGGTAGCGAAGTTATGCCAAAAATTTTAACCGTGGAAAAATGAATTGATGATCTGAAAGATCATGGGATATAAGTCCCCGTTGTATGGGACCATTGAGATGATGTAAAAGATTGGTTTTAAAGGCATATAAGCTGGATCTACCCTAGGACTTCAAGAGCTGCGTGAATTATGTTTCATATATCGAACTTGATAAAATGCCTATCAAGTGAAAATCTGACTATTCCTTAAAGAAAGTTTAGATCGGCGAAAAGTTGCATTCATCAAAAACCCGTGAACATCATGGATAGAGAAGTAAGTCAACATTAAGCCTGATCTTATTCCCGTAGTTATGTTTGATGAAACTCGTGTATTGTAATGAATTACACTTGTGAGAAAAGACCGAATGTGGAGGAAATACCCACATGGCTTTAACTCTATAAGAAGCGAGTAGTAAGATAAGATGATCTTTGAGGACAAAGATCCTGTTTAGGGGTAAATGCTGTGACAATCCGTCAATTTATGGTTGATATTTTATTCTCAGTATTATTTAAAAACATTATTTTAATGTTACATTATGAACTCACTTACTTTTGGGGAAATAATTCGGATTTACGTCTTGAAGTAGCATCGACTACGTCTAAACCGGAGGAATTCTACGTTACGTGCTCACTTTTACATACACCGTTTTTTGGTGACAGCCCGACATTTCAGAAAATAAATTTATCCGTGAATATTATTTTGGGATTTTAATTTTGAGTTGGTTCATAAACTCACAAATTTACGAGAAGAGATTAGGACTTACGATTTTAATTTAACGTCCTTTACGACTAAACCGGAAACCTTAGGATTACGTATTTACGTTTTTGAACTCCGTTTTTTATGAGACAATTTTTATTAGATTTGTTTTGTGCCGTTGATTCGTAATTTATAAAAATGTTTTTCGTAAATCGACCCTAGGGCACGTAATTCGAAGAAATTAGAATCGAGTAGTACCCGTAAATTAATGGGGATGGGACAAGTTTACACTTGCCCACCCCCATACATGTGGCATCTAAATAAGCTACACAACTTACTCATTTGTCAAGCTTACAAGATATGTAAGACACATGTCTTACTTACCTTCATAAACTAGCACCAACACACAAAACCACTAGCACTCAAACAATTTATCATTTTCATACATGCAAAACCACCAATCTCTCTCAAAACTCTCCCTATGAACGTCCACTCTTCACCCAAAATAACCCCATTTGATCTTGATTCAACCATAAATCATATGTTATTTACACATATGATGAAAACCCATTAATGATATATTGATTGGAGGTGATTTTAACAACTAGCAAGGAGTTTCAATGGAGATCAAGGGCTGATTTTTGGAGAAGTCTACAAATATTTGGTGATCCTAGAAGTAGTGTTGATATCTCATAAGATTGGTTACCCAAAACAAGTCTTGTTCATCACCAACCCCATCTTTTCATCACTTTGGTGGTATAGAGATTGTCTCTTCCTATCCTCTTTTTATTTTGATTATGTAATCATGTATTTTCTTTCCTATTGTATATGTATATGATGAATATATGATGATAAAAGTATTGTGTGGGGATTTGGTGTTGATAAATATGATTAAAAAGATGAAAAACTATAAGAAACAAAGATAAAATCTTGCTTGAATTGTTGGCTGTATAAAAACAGTAACTAACCACATGTTAAACTGATAAAGTGGCAAAGTGGAAACAATATACAGTAAGTAATATGTCTTTTACACATGTGAGAGTTGGGCATGCAATGGAATCATTAGGATGAGTGAGATATGACTAAAACAAGTTTAGAGTACCAATCTGAATAGTCATTTTTGGACGGACTGTTAAGGATATTTAGAGTGGGATTGAGCAGTAGATAAAACTAAGTTAATTGTAGCACATATCATGTAGTTTATGGTGTCCAAAAATGAGCTTCTATCTACTTGTAAAACTCAAGATATGGTAAAAATGGTGAAAGTGAAAGTAAAAATCTGATTTTGGGAAATTAAAGTATAATAGTATTATATAAGCACTCAAATAAAAATAGTATAAAATGTGAATTAAAACCCACTAACTTATATAATACATTTATATAAATATTTATAAGGATAAATAAATGGAAATTTTATAAAAATGGTAGTTTGATAAGTTTTATAAGTTATAAAACTATAAACATGATTTTTACGACTTTTTCGGCTATTACCGTAAAATTAACGATTTTGGCCAATTAAAACTTAGACGATCAAACCCTCTAATGTAAACTTTTATAAACTCATATACTGATATATAAACATATATAACAAGTAAAAACCGATAAAACCCGAACTATAAAACATACGGACATTAACGGGCTAAGTTAACGTTATTGGACTAATAATACAACAAAATGGGCTAAAACACTTATAAACTTATTTATTGGGCTTAACCCATTTGGGCCCAACATGTAAAGTGTGATACTGATAATAAAAGTATAATTGGGATAATATAATATATTGGGCTTGTAATGGGCCTATTGGGCCTAAAACATGTAAATAGGTAAAACTAGTAAACTAGTATCAAAGTTATCAACACATAACACAAAAATGAGTAAATGAGAATATGTAAACTCACTTGATCATCATATATATAATCATCATATGTATACATAATTGTTATTTTTATAAAGCCATTGGACAAAAGTCTAAGACAAGTATTATTTGTCTAGGTTTCCGTGATTGAAGCACGTACCGTACGTCCGAATTGCCGATAACCCGCCTTCCCACATCAACGTGAGTTCATAGCCTCACACTCTTTTAAATGTTTTTATAAATGTTTTATAAACCCGCGAGGGAGATAACATGTTAGTTTTTATAAAATAGGACACCATTTGTCCCGATTGTTTGTTTATTGATTTGGATCCGAATGATTGAATGACCCGATTGTATGACCCGATAAATGATAAAAGGACCCGATAGATGAAATTAAATAGATTATTAAAGTTAGGTTATGTCACTAAAAGTCCCATTAGCATGAATTGTGAACTACCGGGATTTGGTAGACGCTTATGCATATAATAGTACTATTTGGGGACAATCACCCCAGTTCGCGCCTTGACGGTTGATCCCCGTCGTGCCACATTGATTGGTAAGCGAATTTAGGTATGAGAAGATTTCCATAGCGTGACCTTTGTGACGACACGCTAATTTAGATGGGCAAATTGAGTATCGGGTTAGCTACCCGTTGTTTGGTTTAGTAAGGTAACAATGTCATGCGGCTTATAATAATCCAAATTAACGAAATACTGCTGTACGCTCCGAATTACGACGTATTGACTGACTAGCAATACGGGGTCATACTATTGATATTATGTTCATGTTTTGGTTTTCATAACCATATTCATATAACGGTTTTTATTTTCATATGACGTCATAAGACGTATTGACATTGGCTCGTATAATGATTTTTAAGGCAAACGCCTATAATATGATTTTGATGAAGATTTGTATAAAATGACTTTGGCTATTTTATGGCCTATTAAAATGATTTGTACAAAATGATTTTCAGTAATAATTTTATACTGGTATTATATTGATGGATTTTATTGAACTCTATGAATTCACTCGACGTTATCGCTGACCTTTTCTTTTAACATGTTTTACCTCAGGAACTTGAAGGTAATTCTCGGGAAGACGGCAAGAATTCATGGCCCGCACTTAAACCATATTTTCCATTCAAATACTTTGTAAAACTTTGTATGAAATATAATGACTTGGGACCTATGTAACTTTGATATTTATGAATGGAAATGTTTTATTATTAAACGACGCGATTTTTAAGCGTTGTCTATGATGTGAGTAATGTTCTATCCCGTAACACCAACTAGTCTTCCGCTGAACTGAGTTGTATAAATTTGGGGGTGTTACAAAAATGCCCCTAGGGCTCCATTTAACTTTCGGCTTATGCCAAAACAACCCCTAGGGTTACTATTTAGTTTCGGCAATGGGCAAAATGGGTCCCTAGGTTCTTACTAAGTTACACAAATCACCCTAACATGGTAAAAATCTCATTTAAGTCCTTGTGTTATGTTTGAAGCTTCGGATAGTGTTAAAACACTACTGTCAACTCTCGGCTATATACAAAATCAACCCTTAAGTTTATCTTTTTGGAAAGTGAGTTTCTATACATGTTCATTTAGATCCCTAAACTTAGTAAAATTATAAATTTAACCCGAAAGTATTACATTCACCATTTTTGATACGAAACATTATGGATTTAACATTTTAACCCAAAACTTCATAGATCTATCATTTTAGTCCAAAATATTTATAGATCTATGTTTTTAACCCGAAACTTTATAAAGTTATAGTTTTGACACCAAAAGTTTTATGTAAACATTATTTTAAAAAAATGGAGTTTATTTAGGCAAGCTTATTATAGTGGCTTAATAGTTAAATCCTATAAGGAAAATAGCGAGATTAAAAATATAAGGCAACTAGTTATATAGATCTAGTGTTTCTAGGCTTGTTTAAACAATATAAAGTTAACCAATATTAAACCATGGTGGTAAAATCCCACGTCCAACATATGTATGGTTAGGTTTTTCATAGTTTTTCTAGTTTAACTAGTTCATAGGGTTATGTTCATCATGGTTATCAAGATTTTATATCATTTCAACACATAAACCATTTTTAGCCGTGACCCATTTAGGTCTAGGGTTTTCATGGCTTTGTTTTAAGATTAAGCTTTTACAAATGATACGCATAGATATGTTTATGTGAATGAAAATAAGTATATTGAAAGATAGGTTTTAGGTTACTTACTTATTTAGGTGGATCTAGGGATGAACAAGAGAATGAGTAGGGATGAGAGCTTGGTTTCAAAAATGGTGATACTTGTAACCAAAAATGTAGCAGTGGCCTTCAATGGTGTAGCTAGAGCTCCTTTTCTTGTTTTGAAGATCAAGATACTTGTAGAAGTTACAATGATTAGCATTCAAGATGGAAGAGACATAGTTTATGGTTAATAAATGAGGAAGCAAGTGAACTTGGAAGGATTTTGGTGAGGGGAATAATATAAGCCGTGAGGTTGGGAGAGTGAGGTGAGGAGCATCAAGTATTTTATGTTTGTGTGATTTGAAAAGGGAAGAGTGATGTTTCAGATATACTAAGGATTTTGCAAGATTTGGAATATCCAACAAGTGTACATAGGGATCTTAGGAAGTATCCATGTTGGATATTGTAAGATATGCATGTTATGCATCCACAAATAGCAAAACACATGCCCTTTCTTTGTTCTTCTTTGTTGCCGTGTGTAAGTAAGGCAAGGGGACAAGTTATGACCCTAATAGTGATTGGTGTATGGGATGCATGGAGGGTTTGACTTTAAAGTCCTAATGATTAGCTTCCTAGTTACAAGTTAAGTAACTATTTATTTTTGGTGTATGCATGCCTATACACGACATCAACATGCATGGTGGGAGGATTTTGATAATTTTTATCAAGTGTTGAATGAAAATTATGATCCTTGTATGATATTGTATGTATTTGTTAAGTTTATAGGTATTTTAGTTAAACCTTTAGGTAATTTAGTTAAAGTATATAATGAATACATCATTATAAATATTTTACTTGAATAAAGTAAATAAATGACAATGTAAAATAATGTATATTGTTTTAAAGTGTTAGGTGTTTATTCCTATTATGAAATATATGTAAATATATACATATTAAAATAAGTTCAAGTACTTAATAATTTAATTAAGTAAAATTACAGTTTATCTCAAAATGTATACGGAGGTGATGAGTCCTTTATTCATTCAGGTGGCCAGTCAATTGTCAGAGTAGTCAATAATGACTAAGGGTCCATATAAATGTAAAAGTAAATATGAAAGATAGTTTGACAAAGGTATATGATTAACATAAGTCATATAAAGTGGAATTATATAGATTCCAAAAATAAAGAGTACAATAGTTGACAAAGTCAATAAGGTAAAATCAAAGGTTTTACAGCACCATCACATTATTTTAGCTTTGTCCTCAAAGCTTAAGATGAAGTCACCGATTAGGTGAACATATGTGGGTACATGGTTTTGAACGAGTCTTCTCGTTCCCAAGTGAACTCAGGGCCTCTCCTCGAGTTCCAACGTACTTTGACCAACGGGATCCGACTGCGTTTCAATTTCTTAACTGTCTTTGTTGGGTCTAACAGATATAGATCTTGCAGCCTGTCAGGACCGGTGAATGACTTCTGTAATCACAAGTCAAATCACAAAGAGACTCTATACACAATATGAATGTAGAATATAAATATAAACAAGAGAAACAGAATAACTATGAAGACTTGATCCTTTCTAAGGATTTCTAATATTAATAAAGACTAGAACTACGTTTTGTGAATCAATGTCTAACCCTTCTGCCTCAGGTTCCTTTTATACTACAAGGAAACCCTAATACAGCTCACAAGAAAACGTGTAAAACTGATATGCATATCTTCTCCTAATATAACTCATGCATATCCTAACAAAATATTAAGTAAATAACAATGTTTGACTTCGACTAGGACCAGGAGCAGGACTTGCTCCTACTACGACTAGGACCAGGAGGAACTACATACCTCCTAGTCTACCTATAACATATAACTATTACAATGGTCCTAACAATCCTCCCCTAAACTTGAATTTGACCTGTTGAGTTCAAGTTTCCTGGAAAACGTGCAAATAAAGCCCGAGGATTGTAACAGCAAAACAAACAGCAACATCAATAAGATAAGAATCAGAAGAACAGTCGCACGAACTACTAAAAGCTTATCCAAAGCTTGGAACAAATCAGCATCGTGTTGAATCTTTACAGCAACATGAGCAGATTTGATGAGCCTTTACCAAGTAGCTGCTCGCTCTTGGGCTAGCTAGTCATTCAGGTGGAAGAAGCATCACCCTGGGAGACTAGAACCCAGCCCAACTCTTAGAACGTGAATCAATGGTGAGTGGGGGTACCCTGATGATTTTAGGCAAACCATCACAGCCGTCAACGGATTTGATGCGTCTTTACCAGAAGCCGTACCCCTCTGGACTCGCCAACTCTTAGCAATAAAGCATCGGTGAGTTGAACACCCTATAGCTTTAAGCAAGCTATTACAGCTGTCAACGGATTTGATAAGATCTTTACCAAGAGCCGTACCCCCTTGGATTAGCCACTTTTCAGTCCAAGACTATGGCAAGTGAAAACCATCCAGTTTTAGGTAACCTGGCAACCATCAACGGATTTGATAATCGCACCAGGAGCCGTACCCTCAAGGTGAATCAACTTTTTCTTGTCGATGAGACATGGTAAGTTGAGAACCATTTGTTGTGTGGACCACGTCCAACACCAAGTGAAACCAAGGACCAGAACAAGCTCAAACCAGGAACCACAAGTCAAACCATCCAAGGGATATTATGTACAAGTATAAAAGCTAAACTGTGTTAAAGTATAAGCAGATATTATATAAAATGTATTTTTTTTTTTTTTTTTAATTTTTTTTTTTAATTTTTTTTTTAAGATGTTGTTTTTTTTTTTTTTTTTTTTTCTTTTTTAACTATCAACTATAAAGTATAAAAATCACCAAACACTATACACATTGGTGAAAAGAATCAAAATAAAGAAAAACACTTACAACCCAATCACCTTAGAGACCAGAAGCTGCCCTCTTATCCGCTAGCAGCCGTGCTTGAATACCCTCCACCAAAGACGTAGCCATACTCGACTCATTCCCTGCAGGAGCAGTAGAAATCTGCAAATGACTTGCCAGCATTGCTTCCATGGAAGAAATAGTCAAAGGATACACAACATCAGTCAACATAAACACCACAAGACCAGAACCTAACTCCAACACATGGACTCCACATCCAGCATAAAGCTTCCAGCGAACAATCTCCCATTGCATTTGATCCTTCCATACACCCAAAGGAGTAGCGGATGGAGGAGGATCCAACATCAGTTTGAGATCAGCCCAAAGACGCATACCAGGCCAGGAAGACACCGCCATAGGATTAAACGGCATACTAGAATCCACAAGCCCAAACAAGGTCATAAGATCCATACGGTCAACCCATGATAACACACCCTGCAAATCCGTAACCAATCGCACAGTCCCATCACTTAGAGTGATCCGATGGGAGACACCACCAGGAAGTGTTGTAGACCTCTCAGCCGCATAACCCGCAATGCTGCCATTGCCCAATGGTAAGTCAGAATCGCTATCCGAAGCTGCATCAATTAAGTTTTCAGGATCACGCTTCTCAAAAGGAACTGATTTACCGCGGCGAACACGACGAGTAAGTTTCTGGCGAGTAGAACGTCTAGGCGTGGGAGCCGAAGGAGTGGATTCAACCTTCACCTGAACTTCATCAACAGCAGGAGAAGCAGTAGGAGTAGACTCAGGAACATGTCCATCCAAAGAACCACTCGGAGCTGCATCAGAAGTGGGAGTAGGTTGTGGTGCAGAAACCGGTGGTGATGAAGATGGCACATCAGATGGAGCAGCAGCAGATATGGTGGAATCAACAAAAGTGCTTGCTGGAACAGGAGTGGTGGAAGGCCCAGGTGTGGTGGGGGTAGCATAAGTGGTGGTGGTTGTCACAAAGATAGTAGCAGCAGGACCAGTAGTAGAACCAATAGGCGCAACCAAGGGTGTAGTAGAAGGACCAACAGAAACAGCACCAGAACCAGAAGAACTACCAGTGGTACCAGGAATGGGCAAGGATGAAGAAACAGTAGAAGTAGCAGGCATCGAAGCTGTCACACCACGAGGATGGTAAACAAATTTTTCCGGTATAGGTTGACTCGCACGCCTCACCATGTTCTCATACAGTTTCTTGAGCTCATCAAAAGTCAAAGTCCGTACCCGTGCCCAAGACCAAGGAGCATTGAAATGAGCAGCAGACTGAAATTTGACATAACGTTGCATCTGCTGGCGCTGCTCAGCCTTAGAAAGAGGTCTGTTCCTACGCTGTTTCTTTAGTTCCTCAGCAAGAGTCAACTGATGCTTACGCATCATTACCATAGCACGCGGAATGCAGTTGTGTTCATCAACATCATCACCCAACAAATCTTTAAACTGAGCATAATCCCGAGTGAGAACAGTTAACACTTGCATCCATTCGCCATCAGTCCAGTGCATAGCATCATGCTGAATCTGCGCACGCCTTCTTTCACGGAGCTCTTCCTCAGCAACAATGTCCTCCGCATCAAGCTCAGCCTGAACCCTACGAGTAGCCTCTTCACCAAGTCTGTCTTCTTCAAGCTGGCGACGAGAGCGCTTGCGGGTTGGAGATGGAGGATCAGTCATTGGAGCTTTGCCCTTAGGATCATGTGAGGGATCAGCATGAGAACCCGCAGCAGAAATGCATGCTGTTCCTCCTCCTCTTACTTGAACTTTCATGCCTACCTCATGGAATAATGACTCGGATGGATCACAGATGCTCGAGTCCCCAACAAGTTCTACTAATTCTAACGACTTTGTCTCATGTACTTTCAGTGACAAAGCCGGCGACTCTGCATCTAATGGTTCAAGTGAAGAGTCAAGACCTACGAGTTCCAAGTCGGATGAACATGCTGCTACTGGTGCTAGGAAGTGTGAAGAAAAAGTCGCTGTCAAGTCAAGTGTGTCTGGTCCTTGTTTATTGAGTCCTAGGAAGAATGTTTTTTCTAGAACTGTGTGTAATAAAGTAGGCAGTATGAAACAGTCTCATTCTAATAAAAGGTCTTTAAAAACATGTTTTGTTTGTGGCAGTCCCTTTCATTTAATTAAAGATTGTGATTATTATGACACACATGCATCTGTTAATCATGGTTTACTTGCTCCTGGATCACCAGGAGCTGATCCATATACTACTAGAAGACTTAATCCTTGTGCTAAAATGTTTCATACTTCTAGAGTATCCTCTCCTTATATGTCTGATTCTTGGAGAGAAAATAGATGCCAGACAACAAGTAATTACTTTCCAAATTATAATCCAAACTATGCGCATTATTTTGACCACACGTATTTTGGTTTGGGAGATTTGGGAACTGCTGTTAAGCCCTCAGCAGGTTGTTCCTGGTCAAATAATAATACCCTTATGATGAATAGGCAACCAAGGAACAATAGTGGATCTAATCAATCTTCTTGGCATTCTACTAATGATCCACAAGGCAGGCTCAAACCTGAAAAGGTTTGGGTCCCCTTCAGACACTAACTTTTGCATTGTGATTATATTGTTGTTGTAGGTTACTCCATACCAGGATCCTAGTCTAGGCATTGTTGATAGTGGCTGCTCCAGGAGCATGACTGGCAATAAAGGCCTTCTCTCTAATTTTGTACCCTTTTATGGGGGCAAGGTTTATTTTGGTGGAGGTGAAGGCAGAATCACTGGCAAGGGAACGATAAAGACTCCAGATCTCAATTTTGAGCAGGTCTACTATGTGGAAGCACTTCAACACTTCAACTTGATATCGGTCTCTCAGATATGTGACAAGAAGCAGTTTGTACTCTTCACCGATACTGATGCTCTTGTGCTCTCCAAAGATTTTAAGCTTCCGGATGACTCACAAGTTTTACTCAGAATCCCTAGAAGACACAATCTCTATAGCATCAAGTTGAATGAAGTCAACCCTACTGGTCAACTAGCATGTCTGGTTGCAAAAGCCTCGGAGGATGAAGCCACAAAATGGCACCAAAGGATGGGACATGTGAACTTCAAGACCATTCACAAGCTTGCCAATTTGAATCTGGTCTCTGGTTTACCTCCCAAGACGTTTAGAAATGACATAAATTGTGTTGCTTGCAGCAAAGGCGAACAACATAAAGCATCCTTCAAGGCCATTACTGCTTTAAGTCTCATTACTGAACCATTGCAGCTTCTACATATGGACTTATTTGGTCCTACTTCCATCAGAAGCATAGACCACAAGCAATTCTGTTTGGTGGTGACTGATGGTTATAGCAGGTTTGCGTGGGTGTTTTTCATGGCTACCAAAAGTGAGACCTACTCAATTCTTCGAGATTTTCTTACCTTAATAGAGAATCAGTTGTCCAAGAGAGTTAAAGGTATTCGATGCGACAATGGAACCGAGTTTAAAAATAGAGACCTCATCACACTTTGCAATACTAAGGGCATCAAAAGAGATTATAGTGCTGCTCGGACTCCTCAACAGAATGGTGTGGCAGAAAGAAAGAACCGGACACTTATAGAAGCAACAAGGACTATGCTTGCCGATTCCAAGCTTCCGACCATGTTCTGGACAGAAGCTGTTAATACGGCCAGTTATGTTTTGAATAGGGTATCTATTACCAATCCACATAAGAAAACACCTTATGAGCTGCTCACGGGCAAAGTTCCCAATATTGCTCATTTGAAGCCGTTTGGGTGTCCAGTCACCATTCTGAATACTAGTGACTATTTGGGGAAGTTTGATGGCAAGGCTGATGAAGGATATATTGTGGGATATTCAGCTCATTCTCGGGCGTATCGTGTCTACAATCTTCAAGCCAAACGAATAGTTGAAACTATTAATCTCAGGTATTTTGAGGAGAAAACAAACATTCAAGGAACAGGTCCAGAATGGTATTTTGATCTTGATTATCTTAGTAATTCGTTAGGATATTTTCGTTTCAAAACTAACCATGATGCAAGACCTCAAGTGTTTGCAACTTCTGGTACTGGTGTTCCTTCTAGTCTTTCTGATTCAGATGATGAGGATGACATTTTTGTGGTTCCATCCTATTCCACCACTGTTTCTCCTACTCCTCCTAGTGATGCAACTCCATTGGAAGTACAGGATTCCCAAGCAGCTCTTGATACTCTTCTAAAGCAACAACAAGAAGCTACTAAAGCGGCGGCTCAAGGTAGTTTTGAGTTTCCCTTGGTTGAGCCTTCTAACAGATCTGCTCCTAGTACTCCAGCTTCTGCTCCTAGTGCTAGTCACTCACCTACTGGTACTCCGGCTAGTGAGTCTGCTTCAAATACACGTTTCTCCAGTCCTTCTGATTTGGGGAATCATGAAAAGAAGTCTTCTAACAAGCTGGATGATATTCATAACCTCCTAGTCTACCTATAACATATAACTATTACAATGGTCCTAACAGTCTTCTCCATGATTTCTACTGGTTCTTCTATGAACTGGAGTTTGTCGTCAAACTTAACTCCCTCCAATGGCATAGCCAATGGTTCTTCAGCATATCACTTCTTCAAGTTAGCCACAAGAAAGGTAGAGTGTACCCGACTCAGTTGCTGGGGCAACTCTAAACGATAAGCTGCTTCCCCGATCCTGGCTATTACTTAAAAGGGACAACATAACGTGGATTCAGTTTTCCACGTTTGCCAAAGCGTACAACACCCTTCCAAGGTGATACCTTGAGCATAACATGTTCACCTACTTCAATATGCATAGGTTTGTGTTTCAGGTCCGCGTAGCTCTTTTGTCGGTCGCGAGCAGCTTGAATTCTTTGCTTAATGAGGACGATCTTGTCTGTAGTCTCCTGGATTAGCTCTGGTCCAGTGAGCTGAAATTTACCTACTTCTACCCAGCACACAGGTAAACGGCATTTCCGATCGTATAGTGCTTCGAAACGGGCAGCCTTAATACTGGCATGATAACTGTTGTTGTAGGAGAATTCCACTAAAGGAATGTGGTCAACCCATCCATTTTCAAAGTCAATCACACATACCCGTAGCATGTCTTCTAGAGTCTGGATGGTTCGTTCACTTTGACCGTCAGTCTGTGGATGGTAAGCAGTGCTCATGTCCAAATTGGTACCTAAGGCTCGTTGGAAAGCCTTCCAAAAGTTTGATGTGAACCTACCGTCTCGATCACAAATTATCGACACTGGTATTCCATGTTTGGTCACAATCCCCTTCAGGTACGTTTTTGCTAGTCTTACAAGGGAATCGTTCTCCCTAATTGGCAGGAAATGAGTGGACTTGGTAAGTCGGTCGACGATTATCCAAATAGTATCGTAACCGTGAGATGACTTTGGGAGTTTGGTGACAAAGTCCATGGTGATGTTGTCCCACTTCCATTTCCGTATCTCGGGTTGTACGAGTAAACCCCATGGTCTCTAGTGTTCAGTTTTGACACGTGAACATGTCAAACACTTATGTACGTAGGTGGCGATGTCAGCTTTCATATTCGGCCACCAGTATAATTTTTTCATATCCTGATACATCTTTTCAAATCCGGGATGTATAGAATATTTAGACTTATGAGATTCGTGCATGATGACGTTCCTCAAATCTCCATAGCAAGTTAACCAACTTCGTCCGTGAAGGCATAGGGTTCCATCTGCTCTTGGTTCTAGCTTGTCCTTAGTAAGGTCAGTTTTGAGCATTCCCCCGACATCTTCCTTCACGAGGTTTTCAGGTAATTGGGCTTGAGTCTGAGCTTCCAGAATCTGTTTGGGTAGATCCAAACTGATTGTCATAACTAATGCCCGAACTCTCATAGGAGGGTCCGTTTCCTTACGACTTAAAGCATCAGCAACCACATTTGCTTTACCGGGGTGGTATTTGATCTCGCAGTCGTAGTCACTTAAAAGCTCAATCCAACGGTGTTGTCTCATGTTTAGCTCCTTCTGTTCCAATATGCGTTGCAAACTTTTGTGGTTAGTATGCACTGTGCACTTCGTTCCGTATAGGTAATGTCTCCATATTTTTAGAGCAAAAAATACGGATCTAAGTTCTAGATCGTGAGTGGTGTAGTTCTTCTCATGCTTCTTCAGTTGTCTTGAAGCATAGGCAATCAATTTCATCCTCTGCATCAATACTGCACCTAGACCTTTATGTGAAGCATCACAGTATACAACGAAATCACCGTTGCCTTCAGGCAAGGCTAATATAGGTGCACTACACAACTTCTGCTTGATCAGCTGAAAAGCTGATTCTTCTTTCTCTCCCCAATCGAACTTTATTCCTTTCTACGTGAGTTTGGTCATTGGCTTGGCTATTTTGGAAAAATCTTCAATAAATCTGCGGTAGTACCCAGCAAGGCCTAGAAATTGGCGGATCTCTGTCGGTGATTTAGGAGATACCCAATCCTTGACAGATTTGACCTTTGCTGGATCTACGTGAATACCGTCACAATCGATGACATGACCGAGGAATTGCACTCTGGGAATCCGGAATTCACATTTGGAGAATTTAGCATAGAGCTGTTCCTCCTTGAGTACCTTTAGTACTTGTACAAGGTGTTCCCCGTGTTCTTGTTCGTTCTTGGAATAAATGAGTATATCGTCAATGAAGACTATCACGAATTTATCCAGGTAGGGCCTGCACACACGGTTCATAAAGTCCATGAAAATAGCTGGTGCATTGGTCAACCCAAATGGCATAACCTGGAATTCGTAATGACCGTAACGGGTTCTAAAAGTTGTTTTTGGAATATCTTCCTCCCTGACTCTTAGTTGATGGTATCCAGATCTCAAGTCAATCTTGGAATACACACTTGACCCTTGCAGTTGGTCAAATAGGTCGTCAATGCGAGGAAGCGGATAACGATTCTTCACAGTTAGCTTATTCAATTCTCTGTAATCGATGCACATTCGAAAAGAACCGTCTTTCTTTTTGACAAATAACACAAGAGCTCCCCATGGTGAGGAACTGGGTCGAATAATCCTTTGTCAGATAGTTCCTGGAGTTGTTCAGCTAGTTATTTCATTTCTGATAGTGCCAACCGGTATGGAGCTTTAGCTACAGGTGCAGCTCCGGGAATCAAATCTATTTGAAATTCCACTTGACGGGTTAGTGGTTAGCCTTGAAACTCATCAGGAAAGACCTCTAGAAAATCTCGGACGATGGGTACGTCCTTGATTTGTTCCTTCTCGGGCTTGTCCTCTTCATCTGTTGGAGAAATATGGGCTAAGAAGATAGGACATCCTCTCAACAAATATTTCTGAGCTTTAGTACAAGAGATAACACTAAGTCTAGTGTCAGTGAGGTCGGTGTTACCGTCTCCTCGGATGATTAGAGTTTCGTTTCCCCATGGAATACAGACTAGTTTTTCATCACAAACAATGACTACGCGGTATCTCGCTAACCAGTCCATACCAATAATAACATCAAAACTACCAAGGTTTACGGGAATAAGGTCAATGTTGAACGGATGTTTAGAAAGATTTAAAGTACAACCTCTAATGATAGTTTCAGCATCTACAGTCTTACCGTCAGCTAATTCAACGCAGTAATGGTGATCTAAGGTTGTAGGAACAACTTCTAGTACTTGGCTAAATTCAGTAGATATAAAACTTCGGTCTGCTCCAGTATCAAACAAAACAGATGCATAACGATTGTTCAGTAGGAACGTACCAGTAACGACATTTGAATCGGGGTTGAATTTTGCATTACCGACCACGTACACTCTTGTCGAAGCTCCTCCACTGTTCTTGTTCTGGTTGGCCCGCTTAGGACAACCTGGTCTCACGTGTCCTGGTGCTCCACACTCATAGCACACAACTCCCTTCTTGGGTCCATTGTTATTTCCTCCAGCAGCATTGTGGTTTCCCTACTGTCCGTTCACGTTCCCACGGGCATTGTATCCGCCCCTGTTGTTGTAGTTCCTAGTATTTTGATTGGGTCGGGCCTGAGTGACAGCATTAACTCGACAGGTTTTAGCAAAATGACCCACTTGTCCACATCTGTAGCAGGTCTGGCATGGGCTATCAACAGTATGATGATAGTTGTACTTGGAGTACAAAGGTTTTGCGCCCACGTACGACTTAGTCCCTGCAGTAGTAGCACTGTAAACTTGCCCAGCATTTTGCTTTTTAGGATGCTTCTGGTGCTGACTACGGAAATATTCATCTGCCTTTCTCTTGTTGTCAGTTTGCCTCTCGGATATGGTACGGACTCTTTTGTTGATCAATTCAGTAGCGAACTCGATGGCATTCTCGACAGTAGTAGGTCGAGATGCGAGTACGATGTCATGAATGGCGTCTGGGAGTCCACCAACATACTTTTCAATCTTATCTTCCTCCTCCACAAACATTCTGGTACACATTAGTGTCAACTCTTGGAACCTTTGGTTATATGCAGTGATGTCATTGTTCCTGCATTTCAGATCTTACAATTTGATTTCAAGTTTCTTCATCTCTCCCCTTGGACAGTATTTCTCTATCATTCTCTCCTTCAGTTCAGTCCAGTTGAGAGCATAGGCAGCGTCGTGTCCAAGAGTAGCAACTACAGAGTTCCACCAAGTAAGAGCACTCTAAAGTAATGTACAGGTGGAAAACTTTACTTTGTTCTTTTTTGCACAGTCGCTGATGCGGAACACAATTTCCAACCTTTCAAACCACTGCATCAGTTCCACCACTCCTTCCTTGCCCTTGTAGTAGGAAGGCTTACATTTCAAGAAGTCGGGGTAGGATCAACCCCTGGTGGTCTGATTATTCCGGCGGTTGTTGGAGTTTTGACTATCGTCTACGTTTCTGCTGGCAGCCATCGTAGTTGCGATGCCTTGATCAATCATTTCCCTTAGTTGGGCAGCACTGACGTTTTGGGTAGTGTCGGCATTGTTGGGGTTCGTTCTAGTGATTACCATTTTTCTATAATTATACACAAAAATGAAATCATTAGTTTAAGGTGTTAGCACGGTTTTATAAATACACGAAAAGAAATTCATGCATAGACTTCACAACAAATTGGATAACCTGTTTAAAAGTTCATAATATAATACAGTACAGGATATAACAAAAGCTAATGAGTACATGCCATATGTCTAGAATAGGAATACAGTACAAATTGCACAACCAATCCAAGACGGAGCACTGACCGCCTGTCTGGGATGGTGGTACACATAATATAAAGTACATCATTTACAAATCCCTAATCTAAATAGTACAATACAATGATACAACTGATAAAAAGAAAGTACAAATACATGAGGTCCTATATCATGATAGCCGGGATGTAACCCTAATAGCTTATCATGATGTACAAAAGATCTAGTACACCTAGTCTACTCATGCCTAACAGACTCCTTAGAAACGGCTGGTGCTACTGGTGGTGATGAGACGGCTGGTGCCTGCATGGCATCCTGCATCGAAGTCATGGCCTCTCAGGTCTTCTTAAGGAGTCGGAGTGCCTCCAAGAACTGGTCTCTGAGGGTCTGCTGAACTCCCCGAAGATGAGTGGTCTCTGATGTCAATCCCTGATGACGGACGTCCTGTAGATCGAAGAAGATGGCAAGCGTCTACTCCATGGACATGAGAGCGGTATGAGTTTCAGTCTGCTAACTCTGTAGTAGGTAGATCTGCTCACAGAGGAACTCATTCTCCTCCAGCAACCACGGGAGAGAATGGTAAGTCGTGGACCATGCTCCACGGGCAGCGTGTGCCTCAGCACTAACATTCCAGCATTGAAGGTCCTGACGCGACTGCAGAGCAGTGCGTCCAAGCTGTCCATCGGCCAGCAGAGCATGAATCTCTGTAACATCCTGTGCCTGGCGTGCGACCAGTGCAGTGATCTGGGCCTGGACAGGATCTACGCGCCTCGTACCCGAACCCTTGCGGACCTCAAAAGTAGAGTCGACAGGTTCCTCATATCTCCTCATACGAGGCGGTAGAGACTCGTGTGCGTAGTCCCATAGTGAGGAAACTGGTGGTAAGGGTGGTAGGGCAGCAGTCGGCTGAACCTCTTCCCTAGCGGGGGAAATAGGTGAAACAGGTGGAGTAGCAATGAGTGCAGCAACGAGAGCGGTGTCACCCGAAGTGTGACTGTCGTCCGTGTCACTGGCGGATATCCATCCATGCAAGACGGATGTCGGTGATACGGCAGCAGGAGTATCAGTAGGTGATGCCATAGTAATCTGAAAATAATATCGTTTTAATTGACATAAGTATAAACTTACTCAAGTTAAAAGTTTTTGGGAATAATGATTAAATTATATAGTAGTACCATTTAACATGACGATGTTAAAGGTTATGTTAATACTTATGAGATTAATTAACCGGATGTTAATAATAGATGCACAGATAGCCACGTAAGAATGTATGCTCTACACTCTATATGCTTAACTATTCTAGTCCCGAAAATCCCAAAAGATTTTTTAAGTAGTTATAGTCCACTTTATATAAAAAATTTATTTTTATATTTATTTAAATTTTGTTCTGGTTCTCTATAACTATCTCTCTGATACCATTATGTGACACCCCTAAATTGAGTCAAATGCAGCAGAAATAATATTTGGGTGTCACGTAGGTGGATCAACAGCAGATAGCGTACATAGCAGCAGATAAAAGATTATCATTACATTTATTACATGGATAAAAGTGAAAATATTATTAAAATTGTCTTAAACATTGTTTAACAGTTTGAATTATTCCTAGTTTATAAAACCCCAGATGAGCTCTATAAATGTAGCCTATCATGATGCTTGACTCCATGCACACCAATACCTGCTTCAGTTTCTTGAGAAAACATGCTTAGAGAGTCAACATAAAGTTGGTGAATTCACAGGTTTAATAAAATAAGTTTGGACAATAAACATTCACTGTAGTAGTAATGCACAAAGCACCAATACTAAAAAGTAATTACATTCCCATATTGCCTGAAACTGAGACTTGACAGTTAAGCCCTTAACAAATAAGGACCCTTCGCCTTATAAAAGGCACCCAAAAAAATAATAAGTGCTGACATGTGAAACATCTGTTGTCCTGGCCTATGCACAATGAGCATGACTCGCCCAGATGAGGATGGTCAATCCCAAATAGATCTATTTATAACATTCAGGTAATTCAATAATTCTAACAGTTTCAGATGCACGGGTCATGCGGGTTCATCTACAATAGGCAACTATAATCAAAGGTTTCACAGTTCAATTTATGTCCATAAAATAAAATATGTTTCATGTTTTCTTCCCCATGAAAAGGTTTAAAAGTTTGTCAATATATAAAGTGGGGTCATGAACTCACCTCAGTAGTACAACAAATAGTCACAAGTAAATCTGATATGATGCTCACGATACAGTCAACGACCTAAATAATTATAAGGTCTCAGTAAATGCATATCATAATGCATAAAAGTTTCAGAACAAGTATGTGCATGCTTATACTGGTTTTAAGCATTTTATTACGATATCTCTATTTTAGTTCATCGTTGTACAAGTTATAGTAGTATTTATTTTAAGTATAAAATAAATAATATTATTGAATAAATTAATCTGTTTAATTATTATTCTTGTACTTGTATTGTTTATAAAAATAATTTAAATATTTATAAAAGAAAGTTTTATATATAATTAAAGTAATAGAAAATAAGTATAATTAATATATTATTTTTATAAGTTAATCATTTTTGATAATGTATATAAATAACGTTCGTAAAAATGTAGAACATTTTAATTAAATTCCACGTTCTCGTAGTGTGTATAACTATTAATTTATAAGTTTGGAAAAAAAAGAATGTTATGTTTATTTAAGTTTTACGTTTTAAATATCGGGTATAAATATATGGTAAATTTAGGGTTTGTTATACTTTGTATAAATTACATTTTAGTCCCTCTATTTATATAATTACCCGCGGTTATTTACCTTTATACCCCTAGGGTTTCTAAATGTTTCTAGTGATTACAATATTGGTCCCTCCCTAGTTACACATGTAACTAGGGTTTGTAAAAGTTTCAGAAAATGTTAGTTTTAGTCCTCCTAATATTCGGCTTATTTTTAGGTGTAAAAATTTTCAAAAATGCCCCCTAGGGCTCCATTTAACTTTCGGCTTATGCCAAAACAACCCCTAGGGTTACTATTTAGTTTCGGCAATGGGCAAAAGGGGTCCCTAGGTTCTTACTAAGTTACACAAATCACCCTAACATGGTAAAAATCTCATTTAAGTGATTGTGTTATGTTTGAAGTTTTGGATAGTGTTAAAACACTACCCTCAACTCTCGGCTATATACAAAATCAACCCTTAAGTTTATCTTTTAAGAAAGTGAGTTTCTATACATGTTCATTTAGATCCCTAAAGTTAATAAAATTACAAATCTAACCTGATAGTATTATATTCATAATTTTTTATCCGAAACATTATGGATTTACCATTTTAACCCAAAACTTCATAGATCTATCATTTTAGTCCAAAATATTTATAGATCTATGTTTTAACCCGAAACTTTATAAAGTTATAGTTTTGAAACCAAAAGTTTTATGTGAACATTATTTAACAAAAATGGAGTTTATTTAGGCAAGCTTATTATAGTGGCTTAATAGTTAAATCCTATAAGGCAAATAGTGAGATTACAAATCTAAGGCAACTAGTTATATAGATCTAGTGTTTCTAGGCTTGTTTAAACAATACAAAGTTAACCAATATTAAACAATAGTGGTAAAATCCCATGTCCAACATATGTATGGTTAGGTTTTTCATAGTTTTTCTAGTTTAACTAGTTCATAGGGTTATGTTCATCATGGTTATCAAGATTGTATATCATTTCAACACATAAACCATTTTTAGCCGTGACCCATTTAGGTCTAGGGTTTTCATGGCTTTGTTTTAAGATTAAGCTTTTACTAGTGATAAGCATAGATATGTTTATGTGAATGAAAATAAATATATTGAAAGATAGGTTTTAGGTTACTTACTTATTTAGGTAGATCAAGGGATGAAAAAGAGAATGAGTAGGGATGAGAGCTTGGTTTCAACAATGGTGATACTTGTAACCAAAAATGTAGCCGTGGCCTTCAATGGTATAGCTAGTGCTCCTTTTCTTGTTATGAAGATCAAGATACTTGTAGAAGTGACAATGATTAGCATTCAAGATGGAAGATACATAGTTTATGGTTAATAAATGAAGAAGCAAGTGAACTTGGAAGGATTTTAGTGAGGGAAATAATATAATCCGTGAGGTTGGGAGAGTGAGGTGAGGAGCATCAAGTGTTTTATGTTTGTGTGATTTGAAAAGGGAAGAGTGATGTTTCGGATATACTAAGGATTTTGCAAGATTTGGAGTATCAAACAAGTGTACTTAGGGATCTTAGGAAGTATCCATTTTGGATATTGTAAGATATGCATGTTATGTATCCATAAATAGCAAAACACATGCCCTTTCTTTCTTCCTCTTTGTTGCCATGTGTAAGTAAGGCAAGGGGGACAAGTTATGACCCTAATAGTTATTAGTGTATGGGATGCATGGAGGGTTTGACTTTAAAGTCCTAATGATTAGTTTCCTAGTTACAAGTTAAGTAACTATTTTTTTTTGGTGTATGCATGCCTATACATGGCATCAACATGCATGGTGGGAGGGTTTTGATAATTTTTATCAAGTGTTGAATGAAAATATTGGTCCTTTTATGATATTGTATGCATTTGTTAAGTTTATAGGTATTTTAGTTAAACCTTTAGGTAATTTAGTGAAAGTATATAATGAATACATCATTATAAATATTTTACTTGGATATAGTAAATAAATGACAATGTAAAATAATGTACATTGTTTTAAAGTGTTAGGTGTTTATTCCTATTATGAAATATATGTAAATATATACATATAAAAATAAGTTCAAGTACTTAATAATTTAATTAAGTAAAGTTACAGTTTATCTCAAAATGTGTACTGAGGTGATGAGTCCTTTATTCATTCAGGTGGCCAGTCAATTGCCAGAGTAGTCAATAATGACTAAGGGTCCATATAAATATAAAAGTAAATATGAAAGATAGTATGACAAAGGTATATGATTAATAATAAGTCATATAAAAGTGGAATTATATAGATTCCAAAAATAAAGAGTACAACAGTTGACAAAGTCAATAAGGTAAAATCAGAGGTTTTACAGATATCATATCCAAATACCATAGTAAATACAAGGTGTCAATAAACTTACATCATGATTTCCATATTCAAATGTCCCATTCCATTTGAATAAGGAAAACACAACAATATAAGGTCTAGTGGTTTAAAACATTCTTATTCAAATGTCCTAATCCATTTAAATAAGACAACCTTAAACAATTCATAGCTGGGCGAGTTAAAATCTCTATATCTAAATGTCCCATTCCATTTAGATACAAATTTTTAAGGCACTCAACCGAGTGACTACTACGAGCATATCTTTTTTGTACCCAAACTATATATATTTGATTAGGATATATATATCTTAAGCCCAATATTGGCATCCTCCTTTTCGTCAAATAAAAATAGTCAATATAAAACCAAATCACACGCCGCATTACATAGAAGATGTCGCCTCGGATAAATGATTATTCAAAATCATAAGAATTATTCGGAACACGAATATCACATCAATCAACTATGTTTCCAAAGGAGATGTCCTAAAATGGCACATCACGATACGACGATAACAATCAAACTTAAGAAAGTCGATATGCGATAGCTTACGAAACAATATATACATACTCAAGGTATCATATGAGTTTCATACTCGTATTGAGATAATACATAATCATCAAGATCGGTGATTGGCGGTGAGGCCAAATCCGATATGAAACCGTATTATAGAAAGTACGTCAATCATTCAAGGACCATTGTTTCACGCATAATGCCCTCAAATACCATAGTATATTTATACCTATACATTCTACTATTCCTATATACACATAGGTTGACGGTTTTACTCATATAAATATAAAATTATCATTTATAATTAAATAAATGAAAACATACCTTGTAATTCACAAGTACAAATAATCAATAAAGATTATAACATATATGTAATCTCATATATATATAAATACTATCATTCTCGTCTATTGACAACTCGGAGGTTTCGCTTGCAACTGTTATAGTTAAAAGATTTCAAAATTATATTTTTGGAAAATCTTTTCGTTCTCTATAACTTGAGCTCTGATACCAATCTGTAACACCCCCATTTTTTGTTCAGAGCAGCGAAAGGGTCATTGGGTGTTACTATCATGGTTCAATATCATAATCATAGAAAACGGCTCAAAACGAGTCGTTTTAGTAAAAACATCCATTCATCTTCATTTAACAATAAAACTTTTCACACGGTCCTAGATAATTTAATTTTTACAAACACAATAAATGATAAAGTTCTTTGAATGGATATAATTTATAAAAGCGGTCCAAAACATTTCAAATATGCAAGCTTCACGAAACCTCCATCCCCGAGTGCCTTTCCAATGGACCTGAGATAAAACATGCTAAAAAGTCAATAAAATTTGCCGAGCGAATCTATAGAGTTTAATTTAAATAAAGTGAACACAGGTGTTTAAAATAACCTTTCATTATTAATAATTCATCGAAAGACAATTATGTTGTACGGACATAATCATCGTGTCATTGCATAAGCCTCGTGACATTGAACGTTAACATATATTATTTCAGCCCAACACACCTAGCCAAGTGCGTATATATCTCTTATACAATGCATCCGATGTTTCATTACTAGTGCATCACAACACCACGCGATAGCTAGTCGCGACCGGCCTGGGCGTCACCCCAATAGATCTATCCATATTATTAGCGTTACTTCGATTAACAATTCACGATTCACGGGTATTTTAAGGCTAAACAAACATATGTAATAACTTTCATCTAAACATACAATCAGGTTCCTTGTGTTCAATTTTTAAAACAAAGAGGGTTTACCACAACTTCTCGTTGCGCCCTTCATTTATAATAAATGCTTTTCCAATAAGTATGGTTTCCACAACTTCTAGTTGCACCCATACTTTTCTAATAAGTAGGGTTTTCACAACTTCTCGTTGTACCCTTTATTTTAAATAAACAAGCATGTTATCCCCCTCGCGGGTTTTATAAAACAAGTAAACATGTTAAAATCGAGGATATAGACTCACCTGATACAATCGTCACAATAGTTAATAGCGAACGAACGTCAATCAAGAATAAATGTCAATGGTCGATACATGATCACACGAGACCTAAAGATAACAAGGCACGTCTTAGGCTCGAGACGATAAATGAATCGTACATATATGTAATAAGTATATTTTAATAATTTCTTGGACATTGTATAAGTTTTATGATTCTTTATAAAAGTTTTAAATGAAAACTTAACCATTTTATTGTAATATCCAATTTGACACTTTTAGCCCATCATAAGCCCAATAGTGGTCCACTACCCAAATATATGACTTAAGTCTATTTTAAATTCAGTATACTACTTTAAATTGGTTATAAATCTCAGGTCCATTAATTGCCTAATAGCCAGTACAAGTGTAAGTTGGGCTTTCACGGCCCAAGTCCACTTTGTATAGTTTTTGGGTTCTAAAACGCATCACAACCACATACACTTAATACTTCACGTTGGTCGGGTCTCGGGTCATCTAATCATCAGTATATAAGTAAGTCCAAGATCCCCGACAAGCGGGTCCTACCACGTCGGTTTATATAAAAATCATCACATTTTACGTTAATGAGTTATAATCCGTTTATTATAATTTTCCCGACATGTCCCGCAAATTTGTTCATATCTCTTGAACCCTAAATCATATAAGTGTGTTCTTTTTACCAAAATCATTATTAACTCATGTACTTTACTGATTATATGTCTGTTTATCCCCAATTTATACTTTTCATAGCTAATTAAGACATTTCTTAACTTAGAAGAGTTGGCTGTTTTTGGGCAGCCAAACTTGTTTTCACCATTTTGGCCGCCATTTCTAAACCGTAAAGAAATGGTAAACCTTACAATTGATTCTAGTTTTTCATGATTTTATCTACAACTTTTAGTTTTACATATTCGTAGGTCAGTATATAATTTTTACGAGAAAACAGTCCATCAAAACAGTATGTTCAGATTTGACTAGTTTTACTATTTTGGTCATATCTTGCTTTCTAAAATTCGTCACGGGATGAGCCACCCGAGGAAATAATCATAAATCAGTTATGTATCTTAATATGTAAGTTTTCAGTATCTCAACCCACTGAGTTTGATCATATAATCTGTTTTAGCTACTGTTCTAAAATCGTATACATCAAGTCATTAGTAGGGCTTGTTTAGCTTTATTTTAGTGTCAAAAATTCATATACAATGTCTCGATACTCATTAATCAATTTCTATATATATATATATATATATATATATATATATATATATATATATATATATATATATATATATATATATATATATATATATATATATATATATATATATATATATATATATATATATATATATATATATATATATATTCAGAATACATGAGATCAAGAAAAATAAAAGGAATAATAAATAAGATTGAGACGTAGATCTTACGAGGCTTATCAAAGTCGTGGTACTAGTGAGTGATGCATGCAAGCAACCATCCAAGATCTTGTCAACACTTGATGTGACCACCATGCATGGATAGATCCGGACTAGATCTACAAGTTTCACTTGATGTAACCACCATGCATGGATAGATCCGGACTAGATCTCCAAGTTTCACTTGATGTAACCACCATGCATGGATAGATCAGGAGTTTTGGAGCATTTTTGGTCTTGGCCGGAAAAAATGATGGTCGCCAGAAAATATGGAGGTCGCCGGAAAAACACCACTGGAAAAGTTTTCCGGTGGAAGCCATTGATGAAAGCTTGAGAGCTTTTTGTAAGATGTGTGTTTTTTCTTTGAATAAAATGAAAGAAATGAGGGTATTTTTCCTTTTATACCAAAACCATATAAAACAAAATGACAACTAGTTAATAGTTTAGGGTATATTTTGTAAGTGTTTTGTTTACTTTTGTACAATAAGCGCTCTAGGCTCGTTTGGACGACTTAACGGACGATTCAAGACACGAGACTTGCGCCATCGTTTTTAAAATCGTTTTTCCAATAAAAATGAGTCCTTACTTCGTCGCGCTTCGAAAACATTTGCTATTATTTATTTAAATGCTCGTCTAATTATTCTAGCTATTTCGGTTAGATTTCTCCATAAAAATAAAATGTAAACTCTATTACTCACGTTATTAGCAACGTTTTAAGATATAATGAAAAATACCATTTCTTCATATATTTTCAAAGTTTTAGTTTTGAATTGTCTCAACTATTCTTTTTATTATTTTTGCTCAGTCCGTCTTTAAAATGTCGAAAGATACTACAAGTAATTAAATAATAATTATTTAATTTATAAAACGTAAACGTAAAAATTTTAAATTTCTCAGTTCATAAACTAAAAGAAAATATTCAAAATAAATTTGAATTTAGCCAACACGATCTTCGTTAAATTATCGAAAATAAATAACAAGTTTCGTAAATGTTCGAAAAATCTTAATTTAAACGTTGGTCAAAATTTTCGGGTTTTTATACTACCTGCTATGAATTCTTGCATTTTCTTGAAGTGGTCCTTAGTTATTACATCGTAATACTCCATGAGCTCGCTCCTGTCATATATAAAAAAACACAAACTACACATTTTAACGATTTTTGGCTATCTGATAGCGATTTTTTGATTTGGTCAAAGCAATTAGAGCGCCAACATGTCCAAGCAGACGTGTTTAAGATTAAGTAATGGAGCTGGAAGAACTCGTGCTACCTAGTCCTAAGCAGAACACTTGATCACAGACAAAACATGTAATTCAATCTATTGAATATTCAAAATAAGTCAAAGTGAATGACGTTTCTAACGATATAGGACAGGTCAAGCTATAAGATATAGCGAGGAGTTTGTTTCAGGCTGAAACCTATAAATCTTTCCAAAGAATATGGAATTTCAATGTAATGAGGTAGGGCGTGTTTGGGAATACACACCTTTAATACGTATAATATTGCGTTTGTTAATCACCTTCATCAGAACTTTACGTGTAGAATTTGGTGTAAAATTATGCCTTTATTATGTTTACACTTAACAAACTCTGGATATGACACTATTAGGAGGTATTCAGGATTGCTAATCTTTTTCTCCTTATCCATTTATTTTTAAGCACCGCGAGTGTTGCGTTATGTTTTCTGTTTTTCTGCTTAGAAAAGTATAGTGACCATAACCCCACAATTAGTATATAACTTACATTAAGTGCAGTTGACTTTAAAGTCAACATAGTATTTTTTTTAAACTAAAAAAAGGGTGTAAAACATAATGATGTACTCTACTGTTTTTTTAAAGGTGCTGTTTTGACGGGGGTGATTTCATGTGGGGCAAAATCAAACATCACCCTTGGTGGCCTGGCCATATATATGACCCTTCTAATTCGTCAAATCATGAAGCTACTTTGCAACGCAAAGGGCGTCTACTAGTGGCTTATTTTAGAGACGGGTCATTTTCCTGGTGTTCACCATCACAGTTCAAACCTTTTGTGGATAACTTTTAAGATATGTCGGTTAAGAGTGACTCAATGAAATTTGCGAACACTGTCCAGACGGCTCTGGAACAAGTTAGTAACCTTCTGCAAGTGGAATTGATGTGTAAATGTCAAAACCTTGATCACGTTGAGAATGTGTGTCGTGGGAACAGTGGGATTAGGTATGGGGTATATGTGCCAAAAGGTGACACAATCAAGGTTTTGATGGATCGAATTGTGCCACTTGAACTTCTTTTTAACTTTGCAAGCTTTGGTTACAATGGATCCTAGTATGGAACTGTCTGAAGTTGAACTAACCGTGCTGAAAACTTGCTTGAGAGCTTTTTATAAGCGAAAAGGTGGTTATATTGCCCGAAATATCAGAATCCTAAGTATATTGAAGGTCTTAAAGACGAGAATATAAGTGAGAATATTGTTACAATTAACTTTAAGAGTTTTATGTAGCCCTGAGGCTTCACAAGATTTTGTTATATAAAAAATGTACGATGATACCATGAAATCATTAACCGCGCGCATCACCTAAGCCATAAAGTTCTATAATTTTTTCTCTAAGACATCTCTATTGCTGCTTGAACTTTCGTCCTTTAAGAGCCTTAGCAAAATTAATGCTTCTTCCACTTGTGCCCTGAAGTAATAATCCTTGCTAAAGTTATAAGCTCTTGTGTTTAATCACTTAGGTTTACGTTCTTTCTTTCTACAATTCAACTTTGTGCGGGTTCCTCTTTCTAGCCAATGTAAGCACATATTGAACCTTACTCAAGCATCTCGTTCTTTCTTCAATCCAGTCTACGACACTTAGGAAGCTCATTAATTACACCTAGAAGCGACTTATATAAGGTGGCTAGTCTCTTACCAAATGTGCTGCTAGAGACATTTGTCATTTTGTTAGCTCAATAACTTGGTTGTTGTGCAAACTGGGGTACCATGACAAAACCTCGTGTGTGTTTACTACTAAAAAAGTGCAACACTGCCAAAAGCACAAAATAAATAATCAATACCAGTATATTTGAGTTAAATATAAGTTATGCATAAACTTTGGGACAACTTCATATTTTCTGAATCGAGTTTATTCAATAAACGGAAACATTCTGATACAAATACTTTCATAAGCATTTAAAGGAAGTGATAATATAGTTTCACTAAATTTGAAAGGAAGGGCACTCTTGGTAATGTTTTTGGATTTATTTCAGCTAACTATAATAAACAAAACGCTCCTTGCAACTTGACTGTGACATCAACTATACTCTTTATCCTTACAGTTTATTTAATAGCCAATCAAAGACATTTGTTGGTGCAACAGTAAGTTAGGAGCCATGCACCTATTACCGGGTCTTATACATAATTTATTTTTATACGCCTTTTTTCTAGGGAATAAATATCATATCCTTTTCCGTATACCACATTTCCCTTTATACCACATTTCTCTTCCTAAGTTGAGTTATGTGGCATCATCAATGATGTGTTTGTTATCCAGTTTAGGGTTGTATTAAAATTATAAGCTGCATTTTGATATTGGTTCAAACTTAAAGGGTAAGAATGGTAAGTTTTTTCTTTTGTTATTTCTTTTTGCATATATGTTTGGCTTAGTTTGTGCAGGTGTGGAATGTTGAGGGAATAAATGTGGCAAGCTCATTGAAGTCGTCTCAACCCTAGATAGCTGAGTATATATTCGTCGCTTTCTCATTTCTGTTTATTAATTCTGTTAGCTTATCATCTCTCACATAGTTTACTCCGCCATTGATGAATACTTGATCTCTGGTTTTGATACTTGTACGTGTATATTGATCTTGGGTTGTAAGATAATTGATACACTTGTTTCTTCCTTTCTTTCTGCTTTGTATGTATGATTAAAAACCTAGGTATCACATTTCAAGTGATAGCCTAACACAATTTAATAAAGAATAAAAGGGGAGGTTGGTTGAATAGCTTGATTTATGTTTTGTTTTATAAAATCGAATATGGTATTAGAGCCATTGGTTCTTGATATCTGGTTTTAAAACTGACTTTACTAAAGATCTTGATTAATATTATGGTTAATCGTGTTTTGATTATGTTTAATTACAAGATTTGATCGATTAAAATTTTTTAGGGTTTCAAAAATTTGGGGGTTTTCTGATTCCTGGTGTTCTGTGGTGTTTAATTGGGTTCTTTATTGGTTATTTGGGTTTAATTTCATCTTTGGTAAGGTTAATTGAAGAAACCCTAAATTTCAGAAATTAGGGTTTCATTCAATTTTTGGGGATTTGTTGTTTTTCGTTGGTTATTTGTTATAACTAACTCTTTCAGGTTGGTATTCCGCTGTGCTTATTGATTTATGGTGAGATCTTCTTGATATCATTGGATCTTGGCTATTCTTTGCTGGTAGCTGCGCGTTTTGTAACACCTCTCTTGCTCTCTCTTTAGTTTTTGGTTTCTTGTTTCTGTTTAGAGGGTGATTTAGGTGTCGAAGGGATTAGGTAGTCTTTGTGGATTGGTTCAGTTTTCTTTTGTGCTTCTTGGTAGCTGTGTGTAGAGGAGATATAAGGGGTTTTTTGTTTTTGTGTTCTTGTGTGATTTCTTTGTGGTGTTATCATGTCTGATCCCAAGAAAGGTGATCAAGATGATAATCCTGTTAGTGATACTGAAACACAAAATGAAACTGTCATTCACACTAATGACCCATTATACCTACACCCTACTGATACTAATGGGCAGCCCATTGTGAGTGTTAAACTAACTGGACCAGAGAACTATAAAGTTTGGGCTGCTACATTTAAACTTGCTTTGCATACTAAGAATAAATTGGGTTTTATTGATGCTACTTGTGAGAAAAATAATGATGATGTTGTTTTGGCTGATCAATGGGATAGATGTAATGCTGTGGTTTTATCTTGGATCCTTGGGTGTATCTCTTTTGAGTTATACCAAGGACAAATCTTTTCTAAAAATGTTAAAGATGTGTGGGATGAGTTTAAAGAAACATATGATAAAATAGATGGATCTGTTATCTATAATTTGCATTATAAAATTTGCTCTCTTACTCAATCAGGGTCTTCTTTGTCTGAGTATTATCATAATTACAACAGCTTATGGAGGCAGTTTGACTCCCTTGTCAATCTTCCTTCTTGTAATTGTGATGGTGCTCCTCAAATGAAGAGCCATAATGCTCTTATGAGGCTTATGCAGTTCCTCATGGGTCTTGATGACACTTTCAGTGTTGTTAGGAGTCAATTGTTAACTGCTGACCCTTTGCCTGATGTTAAATCTGCTTTTGCTACTTTGTCAAGGGTTGAGTCTCATAAGAATAGTCATGTTCACAATGGTAACAACAAGAATATTGCTTTTGCTTTTGTGGTTAAACCTAATAATTGGTCTAATAATAGAAATAATCAAAGCAAAGGTTCTAATAGAAACAATAATAATAAATTTGTTTGCACTCATTGCAATATGAATGGTCATACAGTTGATAGATGTTTTGAGCTTAATGGGTATCCTCCAGGTTTCAAGAAAAGAAATACAGGAGGATCTAATGGTTCTAATAATGTCACTAGCTCTCATGGTAATGGTGTTGATCAGGGATCTGGGAATTTTCTTCCCTTTACTGCTGATCAAATTAATAGACTCATGGCTTTGATCAATTCAAAGCCTGATATTGGTGATGTGCAGTCTTGTGCTGCAGGTATAAGATTTGGTTCTAATCATGTTATAAGTTTTGTTACTTGTCAATTCTTTAACTATAATACTAATATAAGTACTTATAGCACTTATATTAGTTGGATCTTTGATTCTGGAGCATCCCAACATATGACTTTTTCTACTGAACATTTGTTTGATATTATTGATGTTTCAAATTTGAATATATCAGTTTCACATCCTAATGGTACTATTGAACATGTTAAGCATGTTGGAAATTTCAAACTTTCAGATAAAATTACATTAAAAAATGTGTTAGTTGTTCCAGGTTATAAGGTCAGTCTTATATCTGTACACAAGCTGGCTAAAGATAATAAGTTTGTTGTGTCCTTTACTGAGTCTAGATGTTTTGTCCAGGATTCTCTTCAAAAGTTCCTCCTGGGGACTGGTAGTGAAAATAATGGACTTTACTTGTTTGATTCAGGTAGGAAGTTTACTAATAGTGCTATCACTAAGTGTAATCTGTCTAAGTGTGTGTGGTATAACAGACTTGGTCATCCCTCTGACCAAGTCTTAGCTATTCTTAAGGATAAAATCCAACTTCATTCTACTAGTAATGTTCAGCCTTATGATATATGTCACAAGGCTAAGCAAACTAGAGATCCTTTTCCTATAAGTGACCAGAAGACCAAAGCTTTGGGTGATATTGTTCATCTGGATGTTTGGGGTCCTTATAGAGTAAAAAGTAAAGATGGATTTAGATTCTTTCTTACTATTGTAGATGACTATACCAGGGCTGTGTGGTTATACATGCTTAAAGGCAAAGATGAAGTTTTTTATAAACTTGTTGAATTTTTTAATCTAATCAAAAATCAGTTTGATGTTTCTATCAAAGTTTTTAGAAGTGATAATGGAACTGAGTTTATTAATCATAAATTTGAAGATTTTACTATGGTTAATGGGATTATTCATCAAACTACATGTGTGTATACTCCACAACAGAATGGTATAGTTGAACTTAGGCATAGACATTTGCTTAATGTTGCTAGAGCCCTCATGTTTCAGGGGGGATTACCTTTGAACATGTGGCCTGAATCTATTCTTACTGCTGTTTATCTGATTAACAGGATTCCTAGCTCAGTTCTCTCTGGAAAAAGTCCTTATGAAATGATTTATAAAGTAGAACCTAATATCTCTCATTTAAAAAGTTTTGGGTGTCCTTGTTTCAGTACTGTGCTTAATAATGTGAATAAGTTTGCTGCTAGGTCTGAAAAGTGTGTGTTCATCGGGTATTCTTTTACTAAAAAGGGTTATAAACTGTTTGGTCTTGAGTCAAAAGTGTGTTTTTTCAAGAGATGTCAAGTTTTATGAAACAGTTTTTCCATTTAAAAATGATGTTTGTAGGAGTGATTTGATCTTTGAAGATCAGGGTATAAACAGTTTAAATATTTTTGACTTAGTAGTAAACAAATCTGATAATCCCTATGATGATATGAGAGATGAAAGTTTAAAAGATAGAGGTAGCATTTCAAAAGAGTCTGTCTTAGCAGATAAAGTATCTACTGATACTCCTACCATTGTTACCAGCCATTCTCAGGGGTCAGAGTCTATGACTAATAAAGATCATAGTCTTGGAAACCAGAATGACTTAGGCAGTAATGAGGCTAATGATTTAGATCATAATGTTGCCCTTAATGATGAAAATTATGAGTCTGAGGGTGAGGATTTTATCGAATTTAATCAACTTTTTCAAAATAGTCCAGAGAAGACTGAGCCAAGAAGGTCTAGTAGACCACATAAGCTTCCTAGTAAACTTAGTGATTATGTACTTGATAAAAGAGTTAAATATGATATTAATATTATGGTGAACTACAACAACTTATCTATTCATAATTTTGTGTTCACTAATAACTTGAATAAGATACATGAACCTAAGTCTTATGATGAGGCTGCTAAAGACCCTAGGTGGGTTGAGGCAATGAATGAGGAGATGGAAGCACTTAATAGAAATAATACATGGGTTATAGTTGATCTACCTCAAGGTAGAAAACCTGTTGCATGTAAATGGTTATGGAAAGTGAAGTATAAATCTAGTGGAGATGTTGAAAGATTTAATGCTAGGGTTGTAGCTAAAGGATTTAGTCAAAAAGAAGGAATAGACTATGAAGAAACATTTTCACCTGTTGTTAAAATTGTTACTGTCAGATGTCTTCTTTCTATTGCTGTGCATAATTGCTGGCCTGTTTATCAATTAGATGTTAATAATGCATTCCTGTATGGTGATTTAGATGAAGAAATTTATATGAAATTACTAGAAGGATATGGATCTAATTCTGATAATAAGGTTTGCAGATTGACTAAATCTTTATATGGCTTAAAACAAGCACCTAGAAAATGGAATGAAAAGCTGACCAGTGTGCTTATTGAAAATGGGTTTAGTCAAAGCAAAAGTGATGTTTCTTTGTTTACAAAGACTGAAAATGAGTCATTTGTTGCCCTGTTAGTCTATGTTGATGATATAATAATAACAGGGAACAATGAAAGTATTATTAATACCTTTAAAGAATATTTGAGTTCTAAATTTAAAATAAAAGATCTTGGTAAACTCAAATATTTTCTAGGTATTGAAGTACTTGACAATGAAGCTGGTTTATGCCTAAATCAAAGGAAATATTGTTTAGAAATGCTTTCTGAGTATGGCATGTTAGCTTGTAAACAACTAAGTCTCATATACCAGATCCTTCTAAGAAAAAGAAAGATCAAATTAAAAGTGATGTTGATGTTATTCTTGATAACAAGACTTGTTATCAGAAGATTGTTGGAAGTTGATCTATCTCACATTGACTAGACCTGATATTGCTTATGCAGTTCATTGTCTAAGTCAATATATGCATGCTCCTTATAGATCTCATCTCAAACTTGCATTTCATGTTCTTAGATATCTAAAAGGATCTCCTGGAACTGGCATATCTTTTAATAAGCATAATGATTTGAATCTTAATGCTTATGTGGATTCAGATTGGGCTAAATGCAAAATTACTAGGAAATATGTCACAGGGTATACATTTTATCTGGGTAACAATCTTGTTTCCTGGAAAAGTAAGAAGCAATCTATTATAGCAAAATCTTCAGCTGAAGCTGAATACAGAGCTATGAATAGTGTTGCTTGTGAAATAATGTGGATTCTTAAGATCATGAAAGATCTTAAGATTGATGCTATGTTGCTTGTGCCTATTAACTTTGATAGTAGCTCTGCAATTCAGATTGCTGCTAACCCAGTATTTCATGAGAGGACAAAGCATTTTGAAATTGACTTGTATTTCCTTAGCGAAAAAGTATCTGCAGGTTTGATTAAAACTTTTTCAAATCTGAAGATAACATTGCAGATTTGTTTACCAAGGGCTTATCTATCAAGGATCACAAATGGTTGTGTGATAAGCTGAATCTGATTGACCTATATCAACATTCAACTTATGAGGGGGTATTAAAATTATAAGTTGCATTTTGATATTGGTTCAAACTTAAAGGGTAAGAATGGTAAGTTTTTCCTTTGTTATTTCTTTTTGCATATATGTTTGGCTTAGTTTGTGCAGGTGTTGAATGTTGAGGGACTAAATGTGGCAAGCTCATTAAAGTCGTCTCAACCATAGATAGTTGAGTATATATTCGTCGCTTTCTCATTTGTGTTTATTAATTCTGTTAGCTTATCATCTCTCACATAGCTTACTCCGCCATTGATGAATACTTGATCTCTGGTTTTGATACTTGTACGTGTATATTGATCTTGGGTTGTAAGATCATTGATACACTTGTTTCTTCCTTTCTTTCTGTTTTGTATGTATGATCAAAAAGCTAGGTATCACATTTGAAGTGATAGCCTAACGCAGTTTAATAAAGAATAAAAGGGGAGGTTGGTTGAATAGCTTGATAGATAGGGTGTATAACAGCTCTCTACGCAGCTTAAGCATGTATATGATGCCCTTATCTTGTTTAGTTCAGTCTGACCACTTAAAAGGATTTTCTTTGGGCTATTTGCAGGATAGAACTACATATCTTTTTCTGATATTTCCATCACTACTATTGAGGTTAAGATCATGGCTTTGGGATGGATGTTTCCCTGAATTACCTTTCCAGCTTTACCATGTAGACATATTTTTACTTCTCTAGTAATTATCATGACCTGTTGAGACCTATCAATTACTAAACATGTTAGAAGAGCATGATTGAACTAAAAAAAGTAAGATGGATTAAATTTCGTAAAAAATGTATCCCATATTGCATTAAACGACATCTATACTGCTTTCTTAGAATAGGCTAGCTTGTCATTGTACCATCTTAAATATTTCAACTCATATATAGCTTACGGTTTACCAAACTCAACCCACAATAAAACACTTAACCATTTTTTCCTGAACTTGTTTTTTTCAAGCGCATGAGATGAGTCTCGCTGTCAGTTCATTAGGTGGAGTAACGGGTCAGCACCCGCGGGTAGTACATTCTATCCGGTATGATGAGTTAAGAAGCCTTATAAAGGATCTATAACTTAAAAAGTCAGAAACAGAAAAGCCACTCGAAGAACAGAAGGAAAAGGTCCAAGTTTTAGGAAATGAATGCTTATTGCTACGTTAATAATTGAATGAATCCACTTTAAAATTCCTCCACATGTTTGGCCAAACCACGGTAAGAATGAAATGGAGCTACAAATATTATATGTCAACTTACCTCATGCATTTAGCGCTCAAGCCTTGCGAAGGCCACAATGAAGATCCACATAGCTCATGTGCCCTGTACCATCAATATGGAAAATCATGTAGCCACAGACATTAAGAGAATCCTAAGCACAAACTAAAAACAAATAAAATTTATGGAAAAAAAACATCTCTACATGTCTTTAGATAATTTTTTTAAAAAGGCTCGTCTTTCAAAAACTTAACGAAGAATCAATCACTATGCTACACTAAAAAACCATCATATGAGATCACCATAAGTTCTACACTAAAAAATACTCCCTCCGTCCCATATTAATAGTCCACCGACAAAAAACACGCATATTAATAAAAACATCACTTTTTCAACTTTTTCTCTCTTACTTTTTACACAATGACAATTTTGTCATTAATCATTTAATTTACAACTTCTTTATTGTTTGTAATAATACCCTCAAGTGAGGGTAATATGGTAAACTTAATCTACATTTCTTATCTATTTTTGGACTAGACTATTAATTTGAGACGTCTCAAAATAGTAATATGGACTATTAATATGAGACGGAGGTAGTAACGATTTGCATTAAAGACCGAGAGGATACAACAGTTTTGATCCATTTTGTGTTGTTATTCGTGTTTTCTCCGGCTTTTATGTTTAGGGTAAAAGCTATAAAATACCATCTTACTTATTGATTTGTGCCGACTTTAAACACTTACTATTTTATCTCGTGACTTTACCATTGTACTTTCAAATTTGTTCCTATTATACCAATATTAGCCTGAAATGACAATATTACCCCTGTCTTCTTCAACATAATTACATTTATTGCCATCACATCTCACTCTCCTCCATTGTAATTCTTTCTTTGAAAATACTAATTGACAACATTTTTTTCTAACTAATTACACAAAAATATGAATTAACAACACTTTTTTAACTCAACATAATTACATTTGTCTAAAGCCCAATACCACCGGCCCAGATATATATATTACCACTAGCGTTTCATATTCACATTTTCAACACAGCTAGGTTTTGATAGCCGCATAACACTTTCACGTTACCAGAATTAGGGTTTTGTAAATATTAATGGGGAAGACGAGGGGTTCTGTAAAAGTTGGTTGTGGTCGTCTGGGTTGAGTCGTCAACGTTGGTTCCAATGAACAGGTTTATCACACTGGATTTTAAGACGAGGGGTTCTAAGTCTGCTCTCTAACACCTTCAACATTGGGAGCCCTTTATTCTGGCATTAAATCTGTTGTATAGACTATCTCAGATCTTCTGGATCTTCCGTGTTTCATGGCTACTAGTATTCTATACAGACAAGATAATCATAAATTCAAAACTATCTATTTGGAAACAATATCCCAAAGCTGTAAGGTACCTGCAGGTTTTTTTAATTGAAATGTTACCAAGTTCGTTACCTGTTTAAAGGTTACAATATAATTACCTTTTCATATTTAAATACAATGTTAGATAACTTATTCTTTAACATTTTAAGTCCAGCTTTTTGACATCCCAAAATCCAAATGCACCGATTAAGGTTTTTTTTAATTGAATAGATGGATGAGATGAGATGGTTTTTTTTAATTGGATGGATGGATCGATAATCAATTGATTTGTTGGATTGGGATTGAAGATCCCCTTTATTTATTTTAATTCTGAAGTGGCAGTATATGGCCATGGTATGATCCCCAATGAGTTTTATAGTAAAAAAGAAAAGATTTTTCAATCAATATAAAAGGAAAGAAACAAAGGGTATATTAGTCATTTACAAGGGTAGTATTGTCATTTCACGCTGATATTGGTATAGTCGAAACAAATTTCAAAGTACAATGGTAAAGTCAAGAGATAAAATAGTAAATGTTTAAAGTCAGCACAAATCAATAAGTAAGATGGTATTTAATAGTTTTTACCCTTATGTTTACTATAACAAATAACTATACGTTTACAATGCGTCCTGCCACGTAGGCTTTTAACTGATCTATGGTAAATGTTTGTGTTGTGTTTACATCTGGTGCAGGAACAACTCCACTTCCAACTTTTACCAAAACTAATATTGCTTTGTAGCTAATATTATTCTAAATCTGAAGTTAATGTATATTAAAAAGGGCTAATGACTTAAAAATACATTTAACTTGACACTTTTTTTCGTTATGTGTACCCATCTTTTTTCTTTCCCATTATGGTCATCAAACTTTTAAAAGTCGGTCATTGTGTGTATTTTGTCATTATTTTATCATGTAAAATGATGATTTTACCCTTCAAAATTTTGAAAAACTAAGGGTAAAAAACAAAATACACAGGATGATCGATTTTTGAAAGTTTGATGACCATAATAAGAAAGAAAAAAGTTGGCTACACAAAACGCAAAAAAGTGTCAAGTTAGATACATTTTTAAGTCATTTGCCCTATTAAAAACGAAATAGTTGGTGTGTTAGCATTAACAGTGTACCTAACAATTATTTAATCATAACAATACATTACTCGTACAGTTTCAATTGTGGGTGTTTAGAATAGCTTATTCACATCAAACAAATCACCATCACTTTTATCTCCATGTCGATGATCACTCACAATACTTCCATATTAATTTCAATAAGTTGTTGTCTAGAGTCACTGTAAGCTCGAATCACTAACTACATAACTCGCCGTTCAAAAAAAAAGTACGCAATCAAAGTATGATGTTTGACTGGATTATCTATATAGTATAAATCAAGCCTAGCACATTCTGACCCATTTTGGCCCGAGTAAACATATTCATCTAGGCACTAAACTCCGCATATGACCTGCTGATCAAACGTCATAGAAAGGCCAGATCACCTTCGTTAGGGTTCCCTGTGAAGTCGAAAATCAATATCTTCTTAGTAGGAACTGACACAGACACCAATTCTATGTCTCTCGAGATATAACACCTTGAGATCCGCACAAAGCACATGTTTCCCTTTTATGTATCATATTAGTTCCAAGGCCTGAAGAGTGCCTTTATGTCTTCTGCCCTAAAAGCAGATTGGCAGCAGACAGATTCTCAAGTTCGTGCATATGGGAATTCTGAAAATATAAAAGAAACCTGTCTTTAAATCAACGTCTTAGGGTCACTACAACGCATATATGTACTTGTTTAGTTGACATGTGTTTTTAGTAGAAAAGATTAGATTCTTACATTTTCTTTTGGTAAAACAGGTTTTAGCTACTGATGATGAGATATCCCAAACCCTACCGGGCCCACTTCCTACCTAGAGAAGAAACTTCCCACTGTGACTGCAAGAATAAAGGGCAATAACATCAGACAACAAAAAATAAAAATAGAAAGCAAGCCTAAATTTTTTTTATATATAACCGGAAGTTCTTAATAGATCTATAGCTTTAGGTACATCAAGAACCGATGTCATGCTATGCCACTTAAAATCCC
Organism: Glebionis coronaria; assembly: GCA_025667525.1. Classification (NCBI taxonomy): domain Eukaryota; kingdom Viridiplantae; phylum Streptophyta; class Magnoliopsida; order Asterales; family Asteraceae; genus Glebionis; species Glebionis coronaria. The sequence continues at coordinate 163,819 of JANFOE010001700.1, read as the reverse complement.
TCAATATAACGTCCTGTATTACACCATATTTGGATGGGAGTTGATTGGAACACTCATAAAATTGATTGTGACACTCAATGTACAAACAGTTTAAGCAATTTATATTTACAGTACAAACTGATTAATGCATGTTTTTGAGTGTCCTAATCAATTATAGGAGTGTGCAAATCACTAGCCTATTTGGATGGTTAAAAATAGGAACTGTATATAATTTCTAGCGCAACCAATAGTTCAAGTTGAATGGTTACTTTACATTGATAACAATCAAAATATGTGAAATATTGACTCTACCTCACCACCAACTACAAGTAGTAAACTATCGTGGCTAGAGATAATCGGCAACTGTTGTCCAACATCTTGCAATAGGTCAATCACTTTTTATAATGGATTTGAACACAATTTGTTGATATCATCCTTCTTCTTTGCATCCCTTACTCGATCTTACAATCTCAAGGCTTGGTGATACCAGGTCAGTTCGGAGTTGAGATTAATTTTGCCTAGCTGAATGTTAAAGGCTTGCAACATTTAGTTATTGTCGCCATACTACCGAAGCAAAATTACAAAAACAAAAACACGCTGGTATGCACAAAAAGAGTCATACATATATATTCTCTCCTTGCTAGTCATACATATATATTCTTTCCTTGCTAATCTTGTGTCGGGTTTTTCGAGGATGATTATCTGCATGCTCGAGAGCATAGCGTATTATAATTCAGCTTGAAAAAGCATTGTAAAGTTAACTGTTGCAGCATTAAACTACCTGCAGCCTAGCAAAAGAGGTTCAGACTATATAATCAAAAAAACATTTTAGAATGCAAAAACATACATACATTCATGTACGATGCTATATGGATCTCTGCCGGAAAGTTGCTCAATAGCCTGTGCATCAGCTTATGTTTATGTCGTGCATGTTCCATTGGACCAAAACATGCCAAAAACATACAATAAGAGGACATTCTCAAGACTTGCCACACATTAACACGTTACTTATGTACAACATTAGGGAACCCTTCTGTAACAAAATGTCATTGGTGTCCACTTTGAGAAAATAAAGCTGTTGTGAGGTACGACGTTGGTGTCATGGATTTATATTCACGCGAAGAGGTTATCCAGCAACAGAATGCATGCTCGTCAAGCAGTCAAGGATGCGTGGAAAAGCATCTCCAACTTAACTACTGATTTTATGATCTGCATTTGCACAATGTCCTACTGGCGGTTCTCTCTGCTCTAAGAACAATTTTGAAATCCATCAAGGCTGCTAATTAGAATACAAGTCAACCCGCCAAGACTGTTGCTCAATATAAGGTAATTACTTTGATATTTACATAGTGGCGCATTCACTTCTAAAGGTCCCAGGGAATCAGGCTGCAGTGGAAGAAAAAAATGCTCATCACAATTGTGCTCATAAGCATTTATGGCTTTGAGAAAACCCAAAAAACAAAATATGTACCTAGTAAATATCAGTAAGAGCATGTAGATCTTTTGCAGAACCACTTTCGGGATTTATATCAGACTCACACTCATCCATTGACTCTACTTATGTTAGATTATCCTCCATAGGATCCTCTGCTTCAGGTAGTTTCTGTAGATAATTAAAAAATTAAAACATATAAAAGTGTATTTGGTACGTAATATGCATCAATCAATTCAAAAGAAAACTAAATATAACATAACTAAATTTTAAACCTCAATGGTTAAGGCCAGATGTAACTATAGTTATGGCAGTGTCCTGATTGCAACTCTCTTAAGAGGTGTGTGTTCTCTCAGATAGAGCGTTAAAAAATTTAAGGCAACAAAATCGAAAAAATATGATGTACCGTGTTCGTTTATTCACGGGGCATCTAACAAAATTTACAGGAGTGTAATTAATGGTGAAAATATACTGTACTTCAAACCATACTGGTTGGTTTAGAAGAGTACTTGTAACACCCCATTTTGGAAATGGAATATTACGCATAATCATGGCGTGTCATCAAAGCATACAAGGATAAATGTCTAAGAATTATTCAACCATAAAAGGGAAATACCGGAATCAACATCGGTACCCCAAAGTAAAGCTCATCACACACAAACATAAATACTGTAAAAGGAAAGGACAAAACAATGTCCATAGCAACTGTATCAAAGTAAAGGAAATGCATAAAGTAAAGAAAGACAGTAAAGCTTCCAATCCATATGCACGTACGTTTGAGATCTACGAGCTTCCCTGAGTACCTGCCGTTTTGGGAACATGAAAAGGAAAACGGCTGAGCAAGACGCTCAGTGCATGGATGTACAATATAGCATGAAATAGGATAAGCATGTAACATATAACAGCGGAAGACTAAGTACTGAGTAAACTGGTTAAGTATCAAGAAACTGGTTTTATAGTTTGAAAAGCCTTATGTTTATCTTGTGAAAACTGTTTTAACATATATATACCATAGCCCATATAGGTCATGAAAAGGTCATGTGCATGAATACTTGGAGGGGTGACCTCATCATGCTGATTAGAGGGGATGCCTCTAATCAATATACTGGTTTGGGTAGGAGGGATCAACTCCTTGTGAAGGGTGCAAGGCACACACCACATTCACCATGATAAACTGAATAAAACATGTAACTAGGATGCACCCATACGCCCCACATGATATAATATGGCCAAAACTGAAAGGGACGCCACGAGCAATCACTCCGCCGTGGGGAAGTCATAACATCGGTGCCTCCAATGCTATGGTTATGGTACCTCCATAACTAGGTGAAACGGGTCATGCTTGTATATGGCTATAGATTATGCTAATTAAACATAAGCAGTTCAAAACAATAAAACAAATACTGGGGAAAACAGTTGGCTGCATACGGGGAAATCCTAATAAGGAAAGAATGTCCATACTGAAAGGACGGGAATCCGTACCTCAAGTCCAGTGAATGAACGGAAGAAAGACTCCTACTTCTGGGTCACTAACGCTACATGAATACACACGTGTATAAGTATCGATTCACTGATTACGTACTGGGTTTTGTGTCTCATTTTAGCTGATTTGGTATGTTTTAGGTCATGGTTCACTGTTTAAAACCTTAAACTGTGTTTATCTAGTATTCTGATTAATCTGATTAAGTATTACTGGTGTTTCATGTATTATTATACTTACTGTGTAATAATAAGTAACTTTCCAAAAATAGCAGGTTTCCAAAAATAGAAAGTTTCCAAAAATAGAAAGTTTCCAAAAATAGAAAGTTACCAAAAATAGAAAGTTTCCAAAAATAGAAAGTTTCCAAAAATAGAAAGTTTCCAAAAATAGAAAGTTTCCTAAAATAGAATTTACTGCTTAAAATAGATTAGTTTCTAAAAATAGAAAGTTTCCAAAAATAGATCAGCTGCCTTAATTAAATAAGTTTCCATATATAGAAGGTTTCCATAATTAGATTAGCTGCCTGAAATAGATAGATTTCCATATATAGAAGGTTTCTATAATTAGATTAGTTGCCTTATTTAATTAAGTCTCTATAAATAGAAGTTTCCATATTTAGAATTAAGCCGGTTACATAAGCTAACATATAAGTCTAAGTGTTTATAAGCTTATTTCTTAAGTCATATGATATAGTGTATAGTTTAATTATTATTTCATGTATTTTAATTAAACTATAGGTTAAGCATTTTAATTAAGGTATAACATGTATTAATTAAAATGGAATAAAATACTTAGGTTAAAATGTGTATTATTATGTATTAATAATCATAACCTAAGTCATGTCTAAATTAATTAATTATAGGCATGTTTTAAATAATTAATTAATTATAACTTATAACATAAAATACTTAGGTTAAATTAATGTCATGTTAAACTAATAATTAAAATAACCTAAGTCATGATTTAATTAATATTTCATGTTATTAATTAATTATATCCTAAGTTCATAATTCATAAAAATTAACATGTAGCATAAATCATGATTTAACCAACGAACCATGAATCGGGCATGAATTCGACACCGTACCCCGAGCCAAACTCGGGGTACGTGTGCCTCCTTGCTGCCGTGGGTCCCACATGAGCCAACCAAGACCAAAAATGGTCTTGGTGGTGGCGGCAATAGCAAACCAAACCCCCCTCGGGTTTGTTTTGCTAGGCGGCTAAAACAAACACCCCTTTAAATCAATCTTTGATTTTAATTAACCCCAAAACATGTTAGATCAATGATTAATTACCATGTTTTAATAAGAAAATAATAACATGTTCATGAAAATAATCAAAGATTAAAAGAATTAAAAAGAAATAAAAAGAAGGGTTAGAAAGGTATACCACTATGTAGCTTGGAAAAAGGATGAACAAACACTGATTATAACAATAGTTTTTGAGATCAAAATCAACCAATCACCCTCCTATGGTGATGTTAAGGTGGCGGCACAAAGAGGAGAAAAGGAGGAGGAGAAAACTCTTTTTAGGGTTTTTTGTTTATTTCTTGAAAGTGAAAAATGAAAACATGTTTTTACCATAACCCCCCCTTTACTTGTAAAAGTCCATGGGCTAAGCCCATCTTGTATATGTGCCGTGGGTATGGGGGCCCCACATGGGGTACCCGTACCTTTCTCGTGTCCCGATGTTTCGTGTTCGTTCGTGGTTAAACGTGTTCGTGTCTGAAGCGTTTCTGTTTATTTTATCATGTAGTTACCGTAATCTTAACGCTCGTAATTATATTATATGTATTTACGTAAGTATTCTAATTTGTATTTTAAATGGTGATCATGATTTAATTATGTTCACGTGATATATTTATTAACTGTTTATCATGAGTTCGTACGTAATCGATACTTGTCATGTCATACACGTATGCACTTGCTTGATTATTAGCACATGAATGTGATCAATACTAAATGAGGTAAGTTTTAATCTAGAACGTACGATCTTAAGGGCACTATTCATGGTAAAAGCATGCGGGTTTTACAATTCTTCCCCCCTAAAAAGAATAATTCGTCCCCGAATTATAGATAAAGTAAGCTGAAAAGAAGTGACATACCCGAACTCAAAATATGAAGTGAGGGTAAGAAGCCCGGATAGACTCTTCTGTTTCCCAAGTGGCTTCCCGCTCGGTATGGTCCCTCCAAAGAATTTTGACGAATGGAATCGTCTTCCTTCTCATGACTCGTTCTTGCCTGTCGAGTACTCGTTCGGGTTCTTCTATAAAAGTGAGATCTTCACGTATCTGTTCCAGTGGATACTGAACCATGTGAAGGTGATGATAATTGTACCCTCTGAGTAAGGACACATGGAACACGTTATGCACGTGCGAAAGCTGAGGAGGTAACGCCAATCGGTAAGATACTTCGCCGATTCGTTCAACGATATCAAATGGTCCGATGAACCGAGGACTGAGTTTCCCTTTGATCCCGAAGCGTTTAACACCACGTGCCGGCGAAACCTTGAGGAAGACGTGATCTCCCACATTAAAATGTATGTCCCTACGATGCTTATCGGCGTAACTCTTCTGACGTGATCGTGCTTCCTGCAGTTTCTGCTTAGCTACTTCGATCTTCTCGTTGGTCATTTCTATAATCTCTGGTCCTTCGAGTGTTCGCTCTCCCACTTGATCCCAGCAAGTTGGAGCGCGACACTTTCTGCCATACAACATTTCGAAAGGAGCACATTTGATACTTGCGTGCCAGCTGTTGTTGTATGCAAACTCGACTAAACAGATGTAATCGTCCCAATCACCTGTCCATTCCAACGCACACGACCTTAACATATCTTCCAATGTCTGAATTGTTCGCTCTGACTGTCCGTCCGTTTGAGGATGAAAGGCCGTACTCAGCTTAAGTTGTGTACCCCAAGCTTTTTGCAGACCTTTCCAGAATCGCGACGTGAAACGAGGATCTCTGTCTGAGACGATGCTGGAGGGAGTGCCGTGGAGTCTCATGATCTCCCTTCTGTAAGTATCTGCGAGTTTACTTACCGGATCTTCCTTGCGTATCGGTAAGAAATGAGCTGATTTGGTGAGTCGATCAACAATGACCCAAATAGCATCGTGCTTCTTCTTGGTAGGCGGAAGACCGGTAACAAAATCCATGGTGATTTTGTCCCACTTCCACTCTGGAATATCCAACGGTTGAAGGAGACCGCCCGATCGCTGATGTTCAATCTTAACCTACTGGCAGGTAAGACATTTGGAGACATACGTGGCTACATCCTGTTTCATACCACTCCACCAAAAGTGCTGTCTGATGTCATGGTACATTTTTGTCGACCCAGGATGTATAGAAAATGGGGAGCTGTGAGCTTCAGCTAACAATGCTTCCCGGAGTTCTGGATTGTCAGGAACACAAAGTCTCGTGCCCTGCCAAACGATACCGTCTGCGTCCATTCTTAATTCTGTCTGCTTCTCCAAATTCTGAATTATCGCCCACATCTCTCCATCATCCTTCTGCGCTTCCTTAATCCTAGTCAGTAACTCAGGTTCTACTCTAAGATTCGCCCAGTATCCGTGCTGCCCACGTACCATGATTTCGATGTCTAGTCGCTCCAAGTCTCTTATGTTTTGTTCCTCGATCTCAATGCCGTTTATCATTCCGGACTTTCTGCTGAGTGCATCTGCTACTACATTAGCCTTCCCGGGATGATACTGTAGGTTAATATCATAATCCTTCAACAGTTCCAACCATCTCCTTTGTTTCATGTTCAATTCTCGTTGTGTGAAGATATACTTCAAGCTCTTGTGATCCGTGAAAATGTCGCATGATTCTCCGTATAAGTAATGCCTCCATATCTTCAATGCGAACACCACTGCAGCAAGTTCCAGGTCATGCGTAGGGTAGTTTTCTTCATAGGGCTTAAGCTGTCGTGAAGCATACGCGATCACTTTCCCATGTTGCATGAGAACACAGCCCAGTCCCTTCCCCGATGCATCGCTATAGATCTGAAATCCACCTGTACCAGATGGGAGAGCAAGAATAGGTGCAGATACTAACTTCTGCTTTAGGTCTTCGAAGCTCTTCTCTCGTTCTTCCGTCCAGAAGAATTTCTCTCCTTTTCGCATCAGTTTGGTGAGAGGCAATGCCAGGCGGGAAAAGTTCTCCACGAATCTTCGATAATATCCAGCTAAGCCTAAGAAACTGCGGACTTCTGTCGCTGATGTTGGTCTTGGCCAATTAGTGATAGCCTCAACCTTCGCTGGGTCCATAGTGATCCCTTCTGCTGATACAATGTGACCTAAGAATGCCACCTTGTTTAACCAGAACTCACACTTGGAGAATTTCGCATACAGCTGCTTCTGACGAAGAATCTGTAGTACAGTACGGAGATGATCTTCGTGTTCCTCCGTGGACTTTGAGAAAATCAAGATATCATCGATGAATACAATGACAAATTTATCAAGGAATTCATGAAAGATTCTGTTCATCAGATCCATGAATACTGCTGGAGCGTTAGTCAGGCCGAATGGCATGACCACAAACTCATAATGGCCATAGCGGGTACGAAAAGCAGTCTTGGCAATATCCTGCTCTTTAACCCTTAGCTGATGGTAGCCTGACCTTAGATCGATCTTTGAGAAGTGTTTGGCTCCTTGAAGTTGGTCAAACAGATCGTCTATACGTGGCAGTGGATATCTATTGCGGATGGTAATCTTATTAAGTTCATGGTAGTCAATGCAAAGTCGCATGCTGCCGTCCTTCTTCTTAACGAACAAGACCGGTGCGCCCCATGGAGATGCGCTTGGTCTAATGAACCCTCGTTCAAGAAGTTCCTGCAGTTGGTCCTTCAGTTCTTTTAGCTCTATGGGAGCCATACGATACGGAGCCTTGGAGATTGGCTCAGCTCCTGGAACAAGGTCGATGTTGAACTCCACTTCTCTTGCAGGTGGTATGCCTGGAAGTTCATCTGGGAAGACTTCTTGAAATTCCGAAACTACTGGTTGATCCTGAATCGATGGGGATTCAGCATCCATGTCATGAACCGTAGCTAGATAACCTTCGCAGCCATGTGACAGTAATGCACGTGCTTGCAAGGTAGATATGACTTGTACAGACCACCCGGGTATGAACCCGTTATGGATGTACTCTGGTGCATTAATGTCGCCGAAGATCACCCGATATGAGTGGCAGTCTATGGTAGCATGGTGCCTAGATAGCCAGTCCATGCCAAGAATCATATCAAACTCAATCATGTCCAGGGGAAGTGCATCTACTGCACGAACTCTATCGTGAAACTCTAGAGGAAGACTCTTGTATACATGAGTTATTAATACAGAGTCCCTCAGAGGCGTGGAAATGGTAAGCTTATTTTCTAATGGCAAGGGAAGTGTCCTGTTGTTCTTAGCATAAGTAGTGGAAATAACTGAATGAGTGGCACCCGTGTCGAAAAGAACACATGCAGCCTGGTCGTACATATACAAAATTCCAGTAATGGTACCTGTAGATTTGTTTGCCTGATCGCGCGATGTCGTGTAGACACGCCCAGTGGTAGGAGGCGGTTTAGTATCAGCATGACCCGAAGTACCCTCCATTTCACCCTTACGGCAATCTCTCATACGATGGCCAGGGAGGCCGCACTTGTAGCACGCGTCGGAATCACGACGACATGGGCCAGGGTGTCTGCGATGGCAAGTGTTGCAAAGAGGATGAGTGAATCCTCCAGCAGGAATCCTTGCTTGCTGAGGGCCTGCAGTGTTAGCTGAACGGTTAGGCTGAGAACCCCTGTGGTTCTGGTCCCTTCCGTTACCGTGGTTCCTGCTGTTGTTGGAGTGTCCCGCATTGTTACGGTAATTATCATTACCGTTGCGCCTTTCCACAACAGAACGGTCGTTAGTGTGACCGTTTCCTTTGGGCTGATTAGGCTGCTGCTGAGTAGCCGGCTGAGACCGGTCCCCAGTTTTCTGCCTCTTGTCCGGTCTTTCAGCTTCCCCGAACTCATCGCGTTCCTGCAACATCTCAAGCTTCCTTGCTGCGTCGGCCACTTGTGCTACTGTATTGAACGTAGCACATACCAGATTGTTCGCGACCGAGGTGCGAAGTGCCCACCTAAAATGGTGTGCCTGCTCCTCAGGAGTACCAGCCGCTGCTCCCAGAAAACCTGCCAAGCGAAGAAAGCGCTGCATGAATTCGTTGCTATTCTCGCCCGCTCTCTGACGTATCCCATGGTATTCTCGCTTGAGTTTGTCCTGCTCTGCCTTAGGAAAGAACTGCTCCATCACTCTCTCCTTGAATTGGGCCCATGTCAAACCAGCGACCCATTCATCACCTCCTTCTGACTGCGTCAAAGCTAGCCACCAGTTGAGTACATCGCCTTCAAACCGGTAGCATGCCAATCTTGCCTTGAAGGCGGGGTCACATCCCATAGCATTGAAGATTTTCTCAATGTTAGTCAGCCAGCTTTCAGCATCGCTGGGGCTATCAGTCTTTTCGAAAGCTCTAGGACGGAGCTTGTTAAATCTTTCCAACCATACCGCTAGTGTCACTGGGGGAGGAGGAGGAGGAGGTGCCTGATTCTGCTGCTGCTGATTGTTGGCAGCTTGGACTTCAGCACGAATGTCATTCCTCAGTTGAGGAAGTAAGGCTTGCATGGCAGCCTGAATTGCAGCATTGAGCTGCTCTTGCTCGCGTGTGAGAACCATCTGACAGTATAACACAAACATATGATTAACAGTTCCAACATAAAATAAAAAAAAAAATTATACCAAAATTTCATGAGAAAAATTTTATGCAAGAAAATCTTTGTATGAATGCATGATGCAGTTTTATGAAAACTTTTGATGCTCGAGAGTGAACGCCCCAGGTCAGTTCACTCAAAATAAAAGACATATTGAGGGGACGCCTATAGGTCGGTACCAAATCTAAAAGTTTCGATAAAACACATGCGACTAAATAGGGCCAGTCCTGTACCAACCATTACTTAGTCAAAAACCCTGTAACAATGACATGTATATGTATGCTTAAAAATGATGAATGCATGAAAACAACTGTCAGTTCTAGGAAGACCGTAGTGACTACCCACTAATCACAGGTCATATTTGAGAGCCTACAGGTCGAAACCTTGGGCTCTGATACCATAATTGTAACACCCCATTTTGGAAATGGAATATTACGCATAATCATGGCGTGTCATCAAAGCATACAAGGATAAATGTCTAAGCATTATTCAACCATAAAAGGGAAATACCGGAATCAACATCGGTACCCCAAAGTAAAGCTCATCACACACAAACATAAATACTGTAAAAGGAAAGGACGAAACAATGTCCATAGCAACTGTATCAAAGTAAAGGAAATGCATAAAGTAAAGAAAGACAGTAAAGCTTCCAATCCATATGCACGTACGTTTGAGATCTACGAGCGTCCCTAAGTACCTGTCGTTTTGGGAACATGAAAAGGAAAACGGCTGAGCAAGACGCTCAGTGCACGGATGTACAATATAGCATGAAATAGGATAAGCATGTAACATATAACAGCGGAAGACTAAGTACTGAGTAAACTGGTTAAGTATCAAGAAACTGGTTTTATAGTTTGAAAAGCCTTATGTTTATCTTGTGAAAACTGTTTTAACATATATATACCATAGCCCATATAGGTCATGAAAAGGTCACGTGCATGAATACTTGGAGGGGTGACCTCATCATGCTGATTAGAGGGGATGCCTCTAATCAATATACTGGTTTGGGTAGGAGGGATCAACTCCTTGTGAAGGGTGCAAGGCACACACCACATTCACCATGATAAACTGAATAAAACATGTAACTAGGATGCACCCATACGCCCCACATGATATAATAATATGGCCAAAACTGAAAGGGACGCCACGAGCAATCACTCCGCCGTGGGGAAGTCATAACATCGGTGCCTCCAATGCTATGGTTATGGTACCTCCATAACTAGGTGAAACTGGTCATGCTTGTATATGGCTATAGATTATGCTAATTAAACATAAGCAGTTCAAAACAATAAAACAAATACTGGGGAAAACAGTTGGCTGCATACGGGGAAATCCTAATAAGGAAAGAATGTCCATACTGAAAGGACGGGAATCCGTACCTCAAGTCCAGTGAATGAACGGAAGAAAGACTCCTACTTCTGGGTCACTAACGCTACATGAATACACACGTGTATAAGTATCGATTCACTGATTACGTACTGGGTTTTGTGTCTCATTTTAGCTGATTTGGTATGTTTTAGGTCATGGTTCACTGTTTAAAACCTTAAACTGTGTTTATCTAGTATTCTGATTAATCTGATTAAGTATTACTGGTGTTTCATGTATTATTATACTTACTGTGTAATAATAAGTAACTTTCCAAAAATAGAAAGTTTCCAAAAATAGAAAGTTTCCAAAAATAGAAAGTTACCAAAAATAGAAAGTTTCCAAAAATAGAAAGTTTCCAAAAATAGAAAGTTTCCTAAAATAGAATTTACTGCTTAAAATAGATTAGTTTCTAAAAATAGAAAGTTTCCAAAAATAGATCAGCTGCCTTAATTAAATAAGTTTCCATATATAGAAGGTTTCCATAATTAGATTAGCTGCCTGAAATAGATAGATTTCCATATATAGAAGGTTTCCATAATTAGATTAGTTGCCTTATTTAATTAAGTCTCTATAAATAGAAGTTTCCATATTTAGAATTAAGCTGGTTACATAAGCTAACATATAAGTCTAAGTGTTTATAAGCTTATTTCTTAAGTCATATGATATAGTGTATAGTTTAATTATTATTTCATGTATTTTAATTAAACTATAGGTTAAGCATTTTAATTAAGGTATAACATGTATTAATTAAAATGGAATAAAATACTTAGGTTAAAATGTGTATTATTATGTATTAATAATCATAACCTAAGTCATGTCTAAATTAATTAATTATAGGCATGTTTTAAATAATTAATTAATTATAACTTATAACATAAAATACTTAGGTTAAATTAATGTCATGTTAAACTAATAATTAAAATAACCTAAGTCATGATTTAATTAATATTTCATGTTATTAATTAATTATATCCTAAGTTCATAATTCATAAAAATTAACATGTAGCATAAATCATGATTTAACCAACGAACCATGAATCGGGCATGAATTCGACACCGTACCCCGAGCCAAACTCGGGGCACGTGTGCCTCCTTGCTGCCGTGGGTCCCACATGAGCCAACCAAGACCAAAAATGGTCTTGGTGGTGGCGGCAATAGCAAACCAAACCCCCCTCGGGTTTGTTTTGCTAGGCGGCTAAAACAAACACCCCTTTAAATCAATCTTTGATTTTAATTAACCCCAAAACATGTTAGATCAATGATTAATTACCATGTTTTAATAAGAAAATAATAACATGTTCATGAAAATAATCAAAGATTAAAAGAATTAAAAAGAATTAAAAAGAAGGGTTAGAAAGGTATACCACTATGTAGCTTGGAAAAAGGATGAACAAACACTGATTATAACAATAGTTTTTGAGATCAAAATCAACCAATCACCCTCCTATGGTGATGTTAAGGTGGCGGCACAAAGAGGAGAAAAGGAGGAGGAGAAAACTCTTTTTAGGGTTTTTTGTTTATTTCTTGAAAGTAAAAAATGAAAACATGTTTTTACCATAACCCCCCCTTTACTTGTAAAAGTCCATGGGCTAAGCCCATCTTGTATATGTGTCGTGGGTAAGGGGGCCCCACATGGGGTACCCGTACCTTTCTCGTGTCCCGATGTTTCGTGTTCGTTCGTGGTTAAACATGTTCGTGTCTGAAGCGTTTCTGTTTATTTTATCATGTAGTTACCGTAATCTTAACGCTCGTAATTATATTATATGTATTTACGTAAGTATTCTAATTTGTATTTTAAATGGTGATCATGATTTAATTATGTTCACGTGATATATTTATTAACTATTTATCATGAGTTCGTATGTAATCGATACTTGTCATGTCATACACGTATGCACTTGCTTGATTATTAGCACATGAATGTGATCAATACTAAATGAGGTAAGTTTTAATCTAGAACGTACGATCTTAAGGGCACTATTCATGGTAAAAGCATGCGGGTTTTACAGTACTTCAGTTAGTTTGGGGTGACATGTCTAAGTACTGGTCATACTGGTTTTGAGAAAAGTTATAGGTACAAAAAATTCAAACAGAACTCAAGACATCCCCATGAACACATTTTAATCTCATTCTCGTCTATGATGTAGTGTACTTTTTTGTTCTGTTTACTTATTATATTGCACAATAAAATTATGAAGGAATTAGTTTTCTTATCCTAGTTCCAGGAAGGAAAAAAATTCAAGTTTATGAGCTGGGCAAGCTGCCACCAGCAGTAGCACCTTCGGACAATATATAATAATATGATCAATTGTTTCCTAAACAGATCACTGATATATCAGTTGCCTTAACCGATGGTAACGCCTCTGGAGATGAGGTTAGCCCTATTGATCGAGGCACGCCAAACACAAATGTTGATCTAACGGGGGACTAACAGTTCAGGACGTGATGGAGGCCCAAACAGCTATCGTCCAAGAGAGCTCTTGGAGATGACAAGTGAGAGTATTCAATCTAAAGGAACCCAAAGCATCTTTTGCTTCTTATATTGATCTTCTGTGTCAAACAGGTAGCCATTCACCTCCTCTAATGATCATGTGATATAATATAAACCATCTTATAAATATAATAAGCAATGAATAGATCAAGTATTGGTTGGGTTTTGGACTTACCAAATCACCGTTATCGATAGCCCTACGTGATAGAAAGGTCAAAACATCATACCTAGGAAAGAATTACAAATATTTAATGTTGTAAATAAAGGCGTCATCAGTTTATAAATATTGGAATAGAACTCAAATAATGAATTGTTAGAAACACTTAAGCAACTAATTATTTGACTATTACAAATGGTTGTCCTGCAAGGTGTCAAAATAACATAATCTTACCTATATTTGACCCATATTAAACCTTCTGAAATAAGGCAAAAGAGAATAATGGGTCAGTGGATTAACCTGTACAACACCAATTGATAGTCTTTTGGTATTTGAGAGTTTATTGATATCAATCAGTGATCTGGTAGATGCCATAGTCAAATTCCTCATCCATTGCACTGCACAACGCTTATCATAGTTATAAAACAACAGATAATGGTTATAATATGTCTAAGAAGTGAGATTATAATGTTACCCATCAAACTGCCCAGTAGGGGTGCTGAATATGGACCCAAAAGTAAGCAATGTATATCCATTCCATCAGACTATAATCTAATAGTAGAATCTCAGCAGACAATTAGATAATAAATTTAATGATCCAAATGAAAATAATCATTTAAAGGGAACTAAAGATTATACGAATCTTACAATCATCATTTGATACTTAACTCTGAATAATCAATCCAATTAGTGAGCATCAATCCGAACTACAATGAACATAAAACTTCATAATACTTTTGAAAGTGTTCCTGTGGGAGTAAAAACTAAACTTACAATACAATAACCAAACTAAGTGAATCAAAAGAATACTTTAAGACATAAGTTTTTGTGAAGTGCTAAATATTGCCTTCTTGGTTTTAGTTTTAACCTTGAAGTGGCCACGCCAACCTCCTGAACGTTATTTCCCATTGCTCGATTACAGGCCGAACATGATATTTAAAGGATTTCTTGTGAAAAAATTGGTAAAATCACGCATGTAAGTTCTAAGATTTTGTAAATCAGCCATAAGTCTTTTGTGATCTAAAAAGATTATAAAATTAATTGATTCAGAATATGTGTAAAAACAGTTGTTTTTGAGGAATAGGACGTCGCATTACTTACCTAGCGACTCAAAATGTTGATATTCTCCATCTGATACTGTAATAAAGCGACTTGCTGATGTGAGATCCGACTACCATCATGATACGTATGACACCGTGAATTATCAAATACCTAGACGGCTATACCAATATAGATGAATTAACCTTAAAAAAAAAGGTTCCGTTATGAGATTATCTCGTAATGTGTATATGTTTGGATGTATATCAGGTTATAATTTTAGAGTATATCTTGATGTATATGAATAGCATTTTTTTGGAATTTATTAATATTGTTTTTGATAGAAAATAATAAAAAGTAGCCTGGCTTTGCGGTAAACCTGGTTACCTCATAACCAAAGGTCAAGATGTCAAATCTTTCATTTGACACTTTTTTACATAATTTTCGAAATTCCATACCAGAATTGCGTTTCAAAACGTGATTTTCAAAACTATGTTCCCAAAACGCGTTTTTCAAACTGCGATTTCAAATCATAAAAAACGTGGAAAACGGAGATTTTTTATGGATTTCTGAAATACTATTTGCTAATAGCTGTCATGTCACATACGACTGGGATTAAGAGTGTGGTATCAAGTCATAGTTATACCTATATATATATATATATATATATATATATATATATATATATATATATATATATATATATATATATATATATATATATATATATATATATATATATATATATATATATATATATATATATATATATATATATATATATATATATATATATATATATATAATCTGGATCGATTGAGAAGGAAAAAAACCTTCTCAATTGAGAAGGTTTTTAAAAAATCATAATTTGTTAACTTTGATTCAAGATTTTCAAGTGTTGATTCATTTTAATATGATAATAATACAAAATGAGTCAAAAAATTTTGAATCAACATTAAAAAACTCTCGATTTTGCGATATTTCTAAAATATTGAATTTACTACACAAATTTATTGAATCATTTCATAAATCGATTTTTACAATGATTTATGAATCAAACT
This sequence comes from Glebionis coronaria, assembly GCA_025667525.1. Classification (NCBI taxonomy): domain Eukaryota; kingdom Viridiplantae; phylum Streptophyta; class Magnoliopsida; order Asterales; family Asteraceae; genus Glebionis; species Glebionis coronaria. The sequence continues at coordinate 148,087 of JANFOE010001700.1, read as the reverse complement.
TATGATTTATAGTTTTGATTCACTATTAAATGATGTTAACTAGTGAATCAATGAAAATTTTTCGAATCAATTGGCTCAAACGAAGATTTCTCAAATTTCTCAAAATAAAAACCTTCTCAATGGAACCGGAAACTATATATATATATATATATATATATATATATATATATATATATATATATATATATATATATATATATATATATATATATATATATATATATATATATATATATATATATATATATATATATATATATATATATATATATATATGTGTGTGTGTGTGTGTGTGTGTTCATGTGAGAAGTCTATTTTTTGTGAAATGATGAGATGAAATCCTGGCCACTCATTTATCCCCTCCTTTTTAAGATCTAGTGGCTTAGATTATATTTATATATATTAATTAATAACATGTGTCATTTAAAAATAATTTTATAAAATTTTTTATGTAAAAATTTTTGAATTTTTTTCGAAAAAATTTTCGATTTTTTTCGAGAAAAGTTTTCGATTTTTTTCGAAAAATAAATAAAAAATTCGATTTTTTTTTCGAAAAATCGAAAAAAAAATTCGAATTTTTTTCGAAAAAAGTTTTCGATATTTTTCGAAAAAAGTTTTTCTCGAAGAAAAATTTCGAATTTTTTTCGAAAAATTATTCGATTTTTTCGTAATTTTTTTCGACAAAAGTTAGTCTTCTCACATGAACATGCCCCTATATATATATATATATATATATATATATATATATATATATTAAAGGGTTTCCATAAAATACTTCAAAAAGAAAATAGGAATTACAAATGATGTCTTAAATACAAAGTTCTAAAAATGACACATGTAATTCATTAAACGGTTTCAATAAAATGTTTCAAAAAGAAAATCGAAATTATAAATGATGCCTTAAATATAAAATTCTATAAAAATATACAAAAAGGATGGTGAAAAAATGCCTTAAATACCAAATTCTATAAAAATGACACATGTAATTTATTAAAGGGTTTCCATAAAATGCTTCAAAAAGAAAATAGGAATAACAAATAATGCCTTCAATACAAAATTCTATAAAAATGACACATGCAATTCATTAAAGGGTTTCCATAAAATGCTTCAAAAAGAAAATAGTGCTAGCCCTATATTTTATATAGTCGAACAAGAATGTAATAGGTCATCTTAGTTGTTAACGGTCTTGTATTGTAATAGGTTAGTCGGGTTAACCGGGCTTGGACCTTAAACTAATATTGTGTAAGGTATGGGCTTTATGCCCAAGATAGGCCAAGCCCGGCCCAAGAAACAAGCCCATGAGCCCACCAAGCTCATGGGTATATATACCCTCTTCCATGTGTGGAAGAGGGTGTTGGTTCATTTTACTTTCTCTCTCTAGTAAGCATTAACCTTCCACCATTCTCTCTAGTTTCTTTCTCTAACTTTCTTCTCTTTCTCTTTCTAAATCTACTCTAAATCTTGTGTTATGGATTGAAGTGAGATTAACATTTGGTAGCAGAGCCTATAGTGGATAGGTGACTGAAGATTTGTGGTGTGTTTTCATTGGATTGATAACGATATCTATTCCACGGTTGATGCATGTCCTAATGCTCTGGAAATGTGGAATGCAATTCATCGATTGAAGCAACGTGAGTAGATCAATGTTCAAGATCTCGAGACTAATCTACTATGGGAATTTGGAAAATTCACATCCGAAGATGGTGAATCCATTGACTCATATTACTCGAGATTCTACAAGATGATGAATGAGCTTGTCAGAAATCAGTGCATCATCTCCAATCATCATGCCAATGTTCAGTTTCTACTTCAATTCAAACCGGAATGGCAAAGGTTTGTGACTTTGGTTAAACAAATGGAAGATATCAAGACTATATCTTATCACAAACTTTATGATATCTTAAAACAACATTAGAATGAAGTGAATGAACTTGGGCTGAAAAGGCAGAACGGTCTACTAACTCTATTGCTTTTATGGTTGCTACTTCAACAAAACCCGTTCACAGTCAACAACCACCTACACATTCCCCAAGGTCATCAAGCTCATCCACCAAACCTCTAGATGCCGCTAGAAACAAAGCAAAAGCAATTGTCCCCACTCCACCTCCAAATATGACACCGAGTCAGATGGAGACAGTGATGATGAACAAACTTCGAGGGATAAGAAGATTGAGGAACTTATGTATTTACTCACCACAACTTATAAGAAGATCTACAAACCTACCAACAACAACCTCAGATCATCATCCAATGCTAGATATAAGGAAGTTGATCATGAACCTAGGTAGGATCGTGATGCTAGGTATGATAATCAGAGGATGCTGAATCAAGTTGGGGCTAGAGATACTGTAGGCACTCCGGTTGTGCAGAAGACTGGGATTCAATGCTTTAATTGCAAGGGATTTGGGCACATGGCTAGAGAATGCAAGAAGCCAAAACGGGTTAAGGATTCTGCATATCACAAGGAAAATATGTTGATGTGTAAGAAAGAAGAAGCAGGGATTCCACTCACAGTAGATGAAGTTGATTGGCGTGATGACACTGATGATGAAGCCGATGATCAAGAGTTGGAGGCACATTATGTGTACATGGAAAAGATTCAAGAAGTACTTCTAGAGACTGCTGAAAATTCTGGACCTATCTTCGATACTGAGCCAATTGAAAAGCTCATCGAAATCATTCTATTCATAATGGACTCCGGGTGAACAAAGCACATGACGGGCAATCTCAAGCTTCTCAGTAACTTCGTGGAGAAGTTTCTGGGTACGGTGCGGTTTGGAAATGATCAGTTTGCACCGATACTTGGATATGGCGATTTGGTTCAAGGGAATATTACTATCAGACGGGTTTATTACGTCGAGGGACTGAATCACAATTTATTCTCGGTTGGTCAATTTTGTGATGCGGATTTGGAAGTGGCTTTTCGGAAAACTACTTGCTATGTTAGAGACTACGATGGGAATGGCCTTCTTACAGGTTCTCGTGGTTCTGATCTCTACACAGTAACTCTTCAAGACACATCTTCAACAAATCCAATTTGCTTAATGGCTAAAGCTTTATCATCCCAAGCATGGTTATGGCATCAACGATTGTCACATCTCAACGTTGGCACCATCAACTTGCTTTCGAAGAATGATATTGTGACCGGTCTTCCTAAGTTAAAATTCGTCAAAGACCATCTTTGTTCTTCTTGTGAGTTGGGCAAAGCAAAACGAAAGTCGTTCAAAACGAAGACTACCCCAAGCTCAAAAGGATGATTGGAACTTCTACACATGGATTTATGTGGTCCCATGCGTGTAGAGAGTATTAACGGGAAAAATTATATTCTCGTGATTGTTGATGATTACTCTAGATATACATGGACTTTCTTCTTAAGGTCCAAAGATGAAACACTAGAGGTTCTCACAAACTTTCTCAAGATGATACAACGCAATCTTCAAGCTCAAGTCTTAACCGTAAGAACGGATAGGGGTACTGAATTTTTGAACAAGACTTTGCAATCTTACTTTCAAGAAGAAGGCATCGAACATAAAACGTCTATTGCTCGAACTCCTGAACAAAACGGCCTTGTCGAAAGACGGAACCGTACTTTGGTTGAGGCAGCTCGAGCAATGCTTTCTGCATCCAAGTTACCACTATTCTCTTGGGCTGAAGCAATTGCAACTGCTTGTTATACTCAAAATCGTTATCTCGTTATCCCTAGACATGAAAAGACACATTACCACATCATCAATGACAGGAAACCTACTGTTAAAATTCTTTCACGTATTTGGATCTTTATGCTACATTCTCAAAGACGGTAAGTGATAGGTGTGTAAACACCCATCCTTTTACCACTTAATTCTGGCTAAAACAAGACCAAAACGCGTATTTAATATCATTTGTTTGGAATTATGCGTGGTTTTTGTGTTTATTGTGTTTTCAAAGCTAACCGGATGAATATTAAAGAAAACATGGGATTGCACAGTTTTTACCGAAGAAAAAGACTCAAGATAAAGTCTATTGTCCAAGAGATGCAAAAGATTTGAAGTCACTGGGCCTATTCGAAGATTTATCGAAGAAAAGGACCAAAGATGGAAGATTTACATAAGTCGAAGAAACTCAAGTCTATTAAACGAAGAAATTAAAAGACGAGTTGAATTTAATCGACGACAAATCCCGAATAAGAATCGAAAACGTCAACTTTTCTGAAAAGACGAGAAGACAAGAAGAACGGGAGAAAGCCCACTCACCAACCAAAGGGAACACCTATATAAAGGGTTCCCCTCACACACTTTGCAGGCAGCAAGTTTTTAGTTTTCTCTCCTCCTTCTTTTTCTCCTTCTGTTCGTAGCATCACCAACACCACTAGGGTGTTTGGTGATTTTGATCTTTGTTTTTCAAATCTTGTAATTTTAATCCTTGTTTTGTGATTGTTAAAACGTTAATCATCAATACAAGTTCTTGTTTAATCTTTCCATTTCATCTTGTTCATCACCATCTTTCTTTTCAAGTTCTTAAGTTCTTATTTTATTGATTTGATCTTAAAAAGTTGTTGGGTTTTGTGTTTTTATTGCTGGGATTTGTAGTTTATGGTTAGTAGATGCTTAGTGATTAGTTTATTTAAGTTTTTGGTGAAAAACTTGGTGATTTTTGGATTAAAATTGATTTTCCCTGTTCTTCGGGTTAGTTACTGTATTTGAGTTTCCCAGACTTCCGGATGAACACCAAAGTTCCGGATGAACAAGAAAGTTCAGAATGAGCTGAAAGTTCCGGATGAACCCAATCTTCCGAATGAACTGAAAGTTCCGGATGAGTTTAAAGTTCCGCATGAACAAAAGTTCCGGATGAATGTTATTTTCAAAAAGTTCCGAATGAATGTTTGTTTTTAAAGTTCCGAATCAATTTAAGTTTAAAAGTACCGAATGAGTTTTTCTTTTAAAAGTTCCGAATGAATACAAAGTTCCAGATGAACACAACTTCCGAATGAGTTCCAAAAGTTCCGAATAAACTTCCGACTCAAGAGTTCCGAAGAAAGTTCCGGATCAACTTACGAAGAAAGTTCCGAGTGAAGGATTTTTCAAAGTTCCGAATGAAGACTTCCGGGTGAAAAGTTCCGAATCAATATTTCCGAATCAAGGTAAAAGTTCCGAATCAATTTTCTTTTAATCTTAGTTACTGTTTCTTTTTGTATCTTTCTTAATATTTCTCATTTTTTTCTTCACCTTATATTCTAAGTTTAATTTTAAATTCCAGTTTATTAATACAAGTTTTATTAATTGGTATTAATTTAATTTAATTGCTTTTAAATTTAAGCTTACATTTCAATACATTTAAACCTTTTAGTAGACAAGAAAACTAAACCCCCTTCTTAGCAACCAAGAACAATCATTCCACTTATAACCGAGATCAATTCGAGAGGACTGAGAGACATAAATTGAACCCATACAAAATGCTTTTATCAAATGGCGCCACTGCCGGCTCTTCTCGTTAAGATCAAAAGTTTTTTGTGAGAACTTGGATTTTGGGATCCGTTCCCCGTGAACGTTACTTTTTCATAAAAATTTTCAAAAAATCCTAAAAAATATAAAATTTTCAAAAATACAAAAAAAATTAAAAAACAAAAAAACCAAAAATATTTTTGCTTTGTTTTTCTTTGTTCGTTCTTTTGCAGGTGTATGCGCACTCGATCCACGTCTTATCAAGAGCCCGAGCCTCTCGATAACTTAGACATGGCCGGTGTACAAAACAACAACAACATACCACCTCCAAACAACAATAATAACAACAACAACCCACCTTTCAACAACATGAATAATAACAACAACAATGAGCCTCTTCCGGATAATCGCCCGATGATTGAACTGCTGCAAGCTCATGTAGATGACAACACTGATCCAATTGTTATACCAGCGATTGCAGCCAACAACTTCGAGCTCAAATCAGGCTTTATCCAGATGGTCTCCGCTCAACCATTCTTGGGGCGTACCATTGATGATCCACACGACCACATCAAGAGATTCTTGCAACTCACCAACACGGTCAAATTCAATGGTGTTCCACAAGAGGTAATCCGGTTACAACTTTTTCCCTTTTCTTTAGAGGGACAAGCCCGACATTGGCTTGCTAAGGAACCGCCACAGAGTATTCTCTCGTGGACGGATTTGGAGACCAAGTTTATCAATTACTTTTTCCCACCCTCTCGTACTACCGCTTTGCGGAATGAAATCATAAATTTTGAACAAAAGTACGATGAGTCGTTCAGTGAATCTTGGGATCGTTTTAAAGATCTTTTAAGAAAATGCCCACAACATGGTTTTACCAAAGTACATCAAATTAATACTTTTTACAATGGTTTAAGCATGAGTGACCAAGATTCACTAAACATTGCCTCGGGGGGTAATCTTTTGGCTAAGACTTCCAATGCTGCTTGGGATATCATTGAGAATAAGTCTCGTGTGCAAACCAAGAGTGTTCGGACCAATGTCGCTAGTGCTAGCACTAGTGACAGCGACAAGCAACTGGACAAAATCACTACGCTTCTTGAATCGCTTGTTACCCACACCGTTAACAACAACAATAGCAGCAACGCTAAAAACGCTCAAGTCAATGCTGTTAGCCAACCATGCGAGATATGCGGGGGTCCTCACTCTTACACCACTTGTACCGCCACCCAAGACTACCCTGCTGAGAATGTGAATGCAACATATGACACCTATCCTCAACCTGCTTATCAAGCTAGACCTCAAGGTGACCGTAACTTGCTGAGCTACAATTCCAACAATTATCTTTCCCCACCTGGTTTTCCTCCAAACAACCCAAACCAAAAACAAAACCTCAACCGCCCTCCTCAACAACAACAACAACCTCGTACACCATACATTCCACCTCACAAGCAGCAACAACCACCTCAACGAAACAACCAAGTCTACCAGCCACCTTCTTATCAACCACCCGCATACAATGCTCCTCCTAACCAACCCACCGCTCTTCACCAAGAAGTGGAAACTTATATGAGGACTAACGATGTGATCGTGGAAAATCTTCAGCGGGAAGTGCTCAACCTGAAAGCAGACTTGGTCAAACAAGGGAACGATTTGAGAGCCGACATGAGAAACACGTTGGATAGCCAAACTAATGACTTGAAGAACATGATGGCTAGTTTCTTCCAAGGTAATAAACCCTCTTTTTCGGGTACTCTTCCGAGTAACACCGTTGCGAATCCAAGAGGGGAGATGAAAGCAATCACCACTCGAAGTGGCAAAGGTACCAAGGAACCCGAGCTTCATATACCCCCACCGGTGGTTGTGACTAAGGAGAACGAGTCACCTGCTCCTATTCCTCATCCTTCTCCTTCCCCAATTTCTCCACCTCTTCCTTCTACCCCTCCTACACCCAAGGATGTGAGTGATCCTATTCTCCCAAAGTCTTCCTCTTCTTCCAATATACCTTATCCATCTAGGTTGAGGAAAGAGAAGCTCAAAAGCAAGGATGATATTCAGGTTTCTAACTTTCTTAAAATGTTTAAACAACTGAATTTCAATATCTCCTTCGCTGAGGCTCTCGCTCACATGCCCAAGTATGCAAAAATGTTTAAAGATCTTCTGAGCGACAAGGAAAAGCTTCTCGATATTGCCAACACCCAACTTAATGAGAATTGCTCTGCAGTGCTCTTAAGGAAATTGCCAAACAAGCTTGGTGATCCGGGTAGTTTCTTAATCCCTTGCAATTTCCCGGGAGTAGAGAATTGCATGGCCCTAGCCGATCTAGGTGCCAATATTAATCTTATGCCTCTAAGCGTTTGGAAGCAATTATCTCTCTCAGAGCTAGTCCCCACCAAAATGACTTTAGAATTAGCTAACCGTACGGTTGCTTATCCAGTGGGGATAGCCGAAGACGTCTTTGTAGGAGTCGACAAATTCACTTTTCCTGCTGATTTCGTCATCGTCGACTACAAGATGGACCCTCGTGTTCCCTTGATCGTGGGTCGTCCATTCCTGAGGACCGGTCGCACTCTCATCGATGTTGAAGCCGGTGAGCTTATCATGAGAGTGGGTGACGATAAAATCGTCTTCAACATGGGAAAGTTGTCTAAACAACCTTATTCCAACGAGAGTGTTAATTGTATTGACGTTCTGGATGAGGCTTGTGAAGAACACTTCAAAGATGCTTGTAAAAGTATTCCTCCCTCTCTTCCCAATGTTGAAACCGTTTCTTCTATTGATTCATCATTGTCTCTATTTGGAGAAAGTGATTTGTTTTGGAACAATCTTGAAGACACCATGGGAGATGTGAATGTAGCTAATGATGATTCTCCCACCGATGGGGATGAAGACATGATATTCTTTGACAATCTTCTCAACGAAGACAATCCTTCTCCTCCATCTCTCACGGTCATTTCTATCGATACTCCGACTTTGAAAACGCCTCCCGTCGAAAATCCTCCGGATTTAGAACTTAAGGAGTTGCCGCCCCATCTCGAGTATGTATTCCTTGATGAAGAGAAGAAGTCGCCAGTCATCATTGCTAAGGACCTAAAGGACGAAGAAAAAGTCCGACTTATCACCGTGTTAAAAGATCACAAGAAGGCTATTGCTTGGAAAATCTCTGATATTCGTGGAATTGATCCTCACTTCCGCACACACAAAATTCTCATGGAGGACGACTTTAAGCCCATAATTCAAAGCCAACGAAGGGTGAATCCAAAAATCCATGAAGTCATCAAAACAGAGGTTATCAAACTTCTTGATGCGGGTATGATTTACCCTATTTCGGATTCACCATGGGTTAGTCCAATCCATTGTGTGCCCAAGAAGGGCGGAATAACCGTTGTTCCCAATGAACACAACGAGTTGATTTCCACTCGTCTCGTTACTGGGTGGAGAGTTTGTATAGACTACCGCAAACTCAATGATGCCACGAGAAAGGATCATTTCCCCCTACCTTTTATGGACCAAATGATTGAACGTTTAGCGGGTAATGAATATTACTGCTTTCTTGATGGTTTCTCGGGTTATTTCCAAATACCCATCGATCCCCAAGATCAAGAGAAGACTACATTCACTTGTCCCTATGGCACATTTGCTTACAAAAGAATGCCTTTTGGCCTATGTAATGCGCCCGGGACTTTCCAAAGGTGCATGTTAGCTATCTTCCATGACATGGTTGAACAAACCATGGAAGTCTTCATGGATGATTTCTCGGTCTTTGGGGATTCCTTCTCTTCTTGCCTTGCCAATTTAGAACGTATGCTTAAGCGGTGCGAAGACACTCGCCTTGTTCTGAATTGGGAAAAATGCCATTTTATGGTAAAAGAAGGCATCGTGCTGGGACACAAAATTTCCAAAGACGGTCTTGAAGTAGACCGTGTTAAAGTCGATGTTATCGCCAAGTTGCCTCCACCTTCAACCGTGAAGGGTGTGAGAAGTTTTCTGGGTCATGCGGGCTTCTACCGTCGATTCATCAAAGATTTTTCTCAAATCGCTCGCCCGATGACCCATCTCTTGGAAAAAGATACTTCTTTTATCTTTTCCAAAGATTGTCTTGAAGCCTTCAACTCGCTTAAGGATAAGCTAACTAAGGCACCCATCTTGGTTACCCCTAATTGGGAGCTCCCCTTTGAGTTGATGTGCGATGCTAGTGATTTTGCTATTGGAGCGGTTCTGGGACAAAGAGTGAACAAACACTTCCAACCGATCCATTACGCTAGCAAGACAATGACGGGGGCACAATTGCATTATACGACAACCGAAAAAGAGCTTTTAGCTGTTGTCTATGCTTTTGAAAAATTCCGCCCCTATCTTGTCCTTTCTACAACAATTGTGTATACCGATCATTCCGCGCTGAAGTACTTGTTGACAAAGCAAGATTCCAAACAAAGACTTCTTCGCTGGGTTTTGCTGCTCCAGGAATTTAAAATCGAATTTGCGATAAAAAAAGGAGCTGAAAACCTAGCCGCGGATCATCTCAGCAGACTTGAGGATCCTTACCAGGGGGATCATCCGAACAAAGAAATCAATGATTCTTTTCCCTTGGAGACCTTAATGTCTATCAATTCGAATTCTGATGCAACCCCGTGGTTTGCGGACTTTGCAAACTACTTGGCGGGTGGAATTCTCAAGGAAGGGTTGACGTCTCAACAAAAGAAAAAGTTCTTCAACGACATTAAGACTTACTTTTGGGACGACCCTTACCTATTCAAACAATGTGCCGACCTAATTATTCGCCGATGTGTTGATGGACCGGCAGCTTTGAAAATCCTTGATGCTTGCCACAAAGGACCCACCGGTGGTCACTTTGGTCCCAACTACACCGCCAAAAAAGTGTTTGATTCGGGATTTTATTGGCCCTCCATATATCGTGACGCTCACAATATGGTTAAACGATGTGATGTTTGCCAAAAACAAGGCACTATCACACATAAAGACGAGATGCCTCAGAATTTCATTCAAGAGTGTGAAATCTTTGATGTTTGGGGTATCGACTTTATGGGGCCATTCCCTTCTTCTAAAGGAAACAAATACATCCTTGTAGCCGTTGACTACGTTTCTAAGTGGGTTGAAGCCAAAGCTTTACCAACTAATGACGCAAGGGTGGTTTGTAACTTTTTAAAAGCTCTTTTCGCTAGATTCGGTGTGCCTCGTGCCATTATTAGTGATCGTGGGACTCATTTTTGCAATGACCAATTCGCAAGAGTCATGGCTAAGTACGGTGTAAATCATCGTCTTTCCACTGCCTACCACGCACAAACTAATGGCCAGGCCGAAATATCCAACCGAGGACTAAAGCGAATTCTTGAAAGGACCGTGGGAGAGCATCGCGCCTCATGGGCTGATAAACTTGATGATGCTTTGTGGGCTTTCCGTACTGCTTACAAGACCCTGATCGGCTGTACGCCTTATCATCTTGTGTACGAGAAAGCATGCCACCTCCCCATTGAGTTGGAGCACAAGGCTTACTGGGCCTTGAAGTGGGCTAATTTTGATATCAACAAAGCCGGTGACCTACGTAAGATCCAACTCAATGAGCTGAATGAACTCCGTAATGAGGATTATGAAAATTCTTTAATCTATAAGGAAAGGACTAAGCTCATTCACGACTCTAAGATTAAGAACCGAGAGTTCCATGTTGGAGACAAAGTCTTACTTTTTAACTCTCGGTTGAAAATCTTTTCGGGCAAGCTCAAATCTCGTTGGTCCAGCCCATTCACCATTGACCAAATTTTTCCATATGGTACTCTCGAGCTCGCTCAACCTAATGCACCTAATTTTAAGGTGAATGGCCAACGAGTGAAGTTGTACTTTGGTGAGGACACCTCTCAGGAGGTGATTCCATCCCTCACCACGTTCCCCATGAACTAAATTTGGGTCGAGTCAGGCTCGTGACTCGGTCATAAAAAACAAGCGCTCCTCGGGAGCCAGCCCGAGTATCTATCCTTTTATGTTTTAACCTCCTAAGTGTAGGGGGACCTCTATACGTGTTTGTATTTGTGTGGTGATGTGATCACAGGGATTAGTGCACTCTTGGAATCTTTGACGAACCGTGTTCCCGTGTTATTCGAAATCCGGTTCTATCTCTCAACTATCGTGATTCAATTTTCTTCATACTCACATTTGAAATTGATCACTTTAGTCGTCTCTTCCTTAACTCGAGTTAACCAACGTGCACAATGTCATAAGTGTAGGGGAGACTTTTCCCACATGCTTAAACATTGAGGACAATGTTTATCTTAAGTGTAGGGGGACTTCTATCGAAGTTTCAAGTGGACTTTTCCATGAAAAATGCCTTCATTTAACCGGAAATCATATTTTTCAACATTTTTCAAAATTTTTATTAACTTTGGCCATTTAGTCGCAATTTTTAAATTTTTATCGTTGCTTTCATATGTATATATCCCGTAATAAAGTCAAAAATATTAATAAAGTGGTGTAGCTAGTTTAGAAATCTTTGACATATTAGGCCCGTCGCGATTATTTTGACTCAACCCAAATAGACTTATCCAAGTTTATTCTAGCTAGTATCCTTAACCATGTAGACCTTAATTGGTTTATTAGGCTAAGTATCCACGAGTCTCATTACTTGAGATTTTAAATTGTGGAGGACGAGAAATGATAGAGTCAATTATAAGTCGGTATTCTTGCACAAGCTCACTTGGTGTAATCATTTGCCTATTCTCCCATCACTTGCTAATAAATTATCTGCAATAAGTAAGGTCGTACGATTTGAAAGGTTACTTAGCTTCTAGCCCAAGATCGTTTAAAAGTTGCTCGGTAATGATAAGAGTTCATAGCCAAGGCATAACTTATGAAGCGGGGCGCGAAGATTGGCGAGTCCGAAAAGGCCCTAACAAGGCATGATGATTCCATTTTATTGCTAAAGATCCAAAGTGATGTGAAAAGCATTATTCCCAAAGTCAATATGAAGGATCAAGACTCACGACGAAAAGCAATCAACTCCCATAAAGATCATGGAGAAGTCTATCCGAAAAGACCCTAACAAGGTATGAGGATAAATAGATCCAAGTCCGAAAAGGAGGCGGATCGTTGTATCTCAAAATCCCAAATAGAGATTGAAGAAATAATCATGAAGTCGTGGTCAACAAAGTTGGAGTACCCCTCAAAAGTCTCCAAGTGAAGAAACTCTATTAACGATGAGAAGACCATTATCTCAAGCACGTCTCTCAAGATATGAAGTATGAAGTACATGCCAAATATCGGCCCGAGAAAGGTCTCAAATCGTGAACCAAGTTATGCCAAGATATGAACTTTTTGATATCCCGAGAAGCAGTTTTAAGATATTTTGTCCTTTAGCTAACTATTGATCAAATCGTCCTACTTTGCTTTCAGCCTTAATAAACTATCAAAATAAGTCCAAAAATGCATCTTCATGATCATTCTAAGACAAAAATAAAATATAAGAGATACACCTAGGAATAAGGGAGTTTAAGCATTTAATTAAGCCATGTGTGTAAGTGTTTGAATTGCTAACTTATAATAACAATGATCTCGTTTTTAAGCTTAGTTTGGGGAACGTGAAACTTGAGGGTGATAATCTTCGCAGCACCAAAGCCCTAATGTAAGTCATTGATCTCTTTGCAAGTTATTTCCATTCTTTTGTTTCCTTTAAAGTTTAATTTCTTTTAGTACTTTAATTTCTGTTTAGTAGTGTTTTAATAAGGCCGAGGTTGATTGATTATGAGAAAAATGTAAAATTGCTTTATCACTAAGCATTGCATGAGGGCATGGCAATGGTTAAGTGTAGGGGATTTGATAGGTGTGTAAACACCCATCCTTTTACCACTTAATTCTGGCTAAAACAAGACCAAAACGCGTATTTAATATCATTTGTTTGGAATTATGCGTGGTTTTTGTGTTTATTGTGTTTTCAGAGCTAACCGGATGAATATTAAAGAAAACATGGGATTGCACGGGTTTTACCGAAGAAAAAGACTCAAGATAAAGTCTATTGTCCAAGAGATGCAAAAGATTTGAAGTCATTGGGCCTATTCGAAGATTTATCGAAGAAAAGGACCAAAGATGGAAGATTTACATAAGTCGAAGAAACTCAAGTCTATTAAATGAAGAAATTAAAAGACGAGTTGAATTTAATCGACGACAAATCCCGAATCAGAATCGAAAACGTCAACTTTTTTGAAAAGACGAGAAGACAAGAAGAACGGGAGAAAGCCCACTCACCAACCAAAGGGAACACCTATATAAAGGGTTCCCCTCACACACTTTGCAGGCAACAAGTTTTTAGTTTTCTCTCCTCCTTCTTTTTCTCCTTTCTGTTCGTAGCATCACCAACACCACTAGGGTGTTTGGTGATTTTGATCTTTGTTTTCAAATCTTGTAATTTTAATCCTTGTTTTGTGATTGTTAAAACATTAATCATCAATACAAGTTCTTGTTAAATCTTTCCATTTCATCTTGTTCATCACCATCTTTCTTTTCAAGTTCTTAAGTTCTTATTTTATTGATTTGATCTTTAAAAGTTGTTGGGTTTTGTGTTTTTATTGTTGGGATTTGTAGTTTATGGTTAGTAGATGCTTAGTGATTAGTTTATTTAAGTTTTTGGTGAAAAACTTGGTGATTTTTAGATTAAAATTGATTTTCTCTGTTCTTCGGGTTAGTTACTGTATTTGAGTTTCCCAGACTTCTGGATGAACACCAAAGTTCCATATGAACAAGAAAGTTCCGAATGAGCTGAAAGTTCCGGATGAACCCAATCTTCCGAATGAACTGAAAGTTCCGGATGAGTTTAAAGTTCCGCATGAACAAAAGTTCCGGATGAATGTTATTTTCAAAAAGTTCCGAATGAATGTTTGTTTTTAAAGTTCTGAATCAATTTAAGTTTAAAAGTTCCGAATGAGTTTTTCTTTTAAAAGTTCCGAATGAATACAAAGTTCCAGATGAACACAACTTCCGAATGAGTTCCAAAAGTTCCGAATAAACTTCCGACTCAAGAGTTCCGAAGAAAGTTCCGGATCAACTTACGAAGAAAGTTCCGAGTGAAGGATTTTTCAAAGTTCCGAATGAAGACTTCCGGGTGAAAAGTTCCGAATCAATAGTTCCGAATCAAGGTCAAAGTTCCGAATCAATTTTCTTTTAATCTTAGTTACTGTTTCTTTTTGTATCTTTCTTAATATTTCTCATTTTTTTCTTCACCTTATATTCTAAGTTTAATTTTAAATTCCAGTTTATTAATACAAGTTTTATTAATTGGTATTAATTTAATTTAATTGCTTTTAAATTTAAGCTTACATTTCAATACATTTAAACCTTTTAGTAGACTAGAAAACTAAACCCCCTTTTTAGCAACCAAGAACAATCATTCCACTTAGAACCGAGATCAATTTGAGAAGACTGAGAGACATAATCTGAACCCCCTAACAAAACCAAAGTATCAGTAAGAATCTCGACAAGATAAAAGAAAAAGGTGATGCATGTATTTTTTTGGGGTATGCTACTTTGTCGAAAGGATATCGGGTCTATAACAAGAGAACAAGGATTATTGTCGAAACAATTCATGTGAAATTTGACGAATTGACACAAATGGTACTTGATCACAACAGCTCAAGTCCCGCACATCAATGTCCAGCAATGGCACCTACACAAAACAGTGTACGTCCCGTGCAAGAACGTCAAGAAAATATTCCTACAGCAGACTCGACGGATAAGACGAAAATGAATGAGTTGGTTGACTTATATGATCCAATGTTTGATGAATATTACTATGGAAACAATCAAGTTGTGCCAAAGCCTTCCGCTGTGAATACTGCTGATGCACCCGTACCAAGTCAAGAAAACACAACTACATCTACTTCAGCAACTGTTACTTAAGAGACAATTCCATTGGATACTCAACAAACTCAAGAAAACATCATACAACCAACATCACCAACCGTCAATGCTGCAGAAGGAAACAACAATCAAGCAGTCAATGCACAGTCTGACGAAGAAGAATTTATCAACCGATTCGGTACACCGGTACGCGAAGTTGGAGAGTCTTCTACTCAACATGTTGATCCGTCAAACATGCAAACATTCTATCAACGATATCCATCCACTCACCATTAGACACGTGATCATCCATTGGTACAAGTTATTGGAAATCCTTCACAACCGGTTCGAACACGCATACAACTAGAAACTGATGGTGATGTATATATGTATGCACTCACCGTGAGTTTCACTGTACCTACAAACATCAAACAAGCCATGACTGATCACGCGTGGATTGAATCAGTGCAAGACGAACTTCATCAATTTGAAAGACTTGGAGTATGGGAACTTGTTAACAGACCATATGGAACATCAGTTCTCGATTTTAAATGGATCTGGAAAAACAAATTGGATGAAGAACAAACAATCATCAAAAATAAATCTCGTCTTGTGGTTAAGGGATACCGTCAACAAGAAGGAATAGATTATGATGAACATTCGCTCTAGTCGCTCGTTTGGAAGCAGTCATGATATTCCTTGCTTATGTTACACATAAGGGCTTCACGGTTTATCAGATGGACGTTAAAACTACTTTTCTCAACGGTCATTTGAAGGAAGAAGTGTATGTGAATCAGCCGGAAGGATTCATAGATCCTCATCATCCTAACAAAGTCTACCATCTCAAGAAGGCTTTATATGGACTTAAACAAGCACCTAGGGCGTGGTACGAAGAACTATCAATCTTCTTGGTTTCCAAAGGATTCTCCAAAGGTTCTATTGATCCTACTCTGTTTATTAACAAATATGGGGATGACATACTGCTGGTGCAAGTTTATGTTGATGACATTATTTTTGGTTCTACGAACCCAAAACTTTCAAAACGTTTTGAAAAACTAATGCACAGCAGATTTGAAATGTCAATGACGGGGAGCTAAAATTCTTTTTAGGCCTCCAGATTAATCAATCCCCACGTGGTATTTTTATTAACCAAGCTAAGTATGCTCAAGAGATACTTCAAAAGCATGGTATGACCTCATGTGCTCGCGTTGGTACACCTTTGTCGACCTTATCCCTAGATGCTGACTTGTACTCACCTCCCGTAGATCAAACGCGATATCGTAGTATGATCAGGTCTCTCATGTACCTTACAGCCAGCCGGCCTGATATTTATCACGCCACATGTTATTGTGCACGATATCAAGCCAGACCTACTGAAAAGCACCTCAAGGAGGTTAAGCGGATCTTTCGGTACCTTAAGAATACCATTCACATGGGACTCTGGTATCCAAAGGAAACTGGTTTTCATCTAATTGATTTTTCAGATTCTGATCATGTAGGTTGCCTTGATTCTAGAAAGAGCACTTCTGGTGGCGTACAATTTCTAGAGGAAGACAAGCTCGTGAGTTGGTCGTCAAAGAAGCAGGATTGCACCTCGCTATCATCCGCCGAAGCGGAGTATGTGTCTCTATCCGCGTGTTGTGCTCAAGTCCTTTGGATGAGAACTCAACTCACGGATTATGGCTTCCACTTTTATAAAATACCTATGTATTGTGATTCAAAGTCGGCCATAGCCATCTCTTGCAATCCGGTTCAGCACTCCTGCACCAAGCACATCAATGTCAGATATCACTTCATCAAGGAACAAGTGGAACGCGTCATCATGGAATTATACTTTGTCAGAACCGAGTACCAGCTGGCAGACTTGTTTACAAAAGCTGTATCGAAAGATAGGTTTGTGTATCTTGTTGGTCGTCTTGGTATGAAGTATATGCTCCAGATGACTTGGAGGTTCTGGCAAATTAAGCTGCTTGATATTCTCTCATAATGACTTCTCAGCGCATCACAGCTTAGCACTCGGGCCTCAACTAAGGAAAGTTTATCTCGGATGATAACTTATCCTTCTCAACGAGAAATTAATATTTTTCGCTCATGAGCTTCTCATAAAAACATTCAAAGTTTTTAAGTTCATGAAAAATGATTTTTAAGTAAATGTCAGCTTAGAACTCGGGCTTTAACTTTAGGAAAGTTTATCACGCATGATAACTTATCCTTCACAACCGGAAATTAATATTTCTCGGTCATGAGCTAGTCATAAAACATTCAAAGTTTTGAGCTCATGTAAATCGGATGTAATTTTAAAACCCTTGAACATAATTTTTCAAGAATTTCTCAAAAGGTTTTTCTAAATCTTTTAAAATTGTGTGTTCAACACTCCCTTACTCATAAAGATATCTCAAAATTTTCATATGTTATCTTGATCAATTTTTGAGGGGGAGCGTTTTAAAATCAAGCCTTGAATGTTGTTGGGTGCATCTAAGAAATTGTCATAGTTTATGTATCCAACACATTCCGAAAATGATATTAAATCTGTCATATGTTATATATTATATCTGTTGATACAAAAGTTGGATGATCCTTGCTAGACCCGAATTAGGCTTAATTCGGGTTGGCTGGGGTCCGGGTCCTGCACCAAGTGAAATATCTTGTTGGGATCCTACACACTAAAACAACACGCGTTAGACTTACCGCGGGAATGTATCCCACGATTAAGCTCCGGCGTGAGAGTAAGTAATCGGTTAGGGTTAAAGAATCGGATGAGTTGTGAGTGTGTAGAATGTAATACCTTTGTGGAACCCTTGGGGGTTCCATATATAGGAACTGAAACCCTAATAGGCTGTCACTGATGCTTCGGCCCTAAGGAAAGGATAAGTACCAGAATTAGATTGATTGTTATCTTCTAATTATGATGAGTGAATATCCTCTTCTTTGGGGTAAATTGTAACACCCCAAATATACACAATTCAATACATCGGAAGACTCGTTGGTGTTACGGGATAGCACATTACTCACATCATCGACAACGCTTAGAAATCGCGTCGTTTAATAATAAAGCATTTCCATTCATAAATATCAGATTTACATAGGTCCCAAGTCATTGTATTTCATACAGGTTTTACAAAGCATTTGAATGAAATTATTATTTAAGTGCGGGCCATGAATTCTTGTTGTCTTCCCGAGAATTACCTTCAAGTACCTGAGATAAAACATGTTAAAAGAAAAGGTCAGCGAAAACGCCGAGTGAATTCATAGAGTTTAATGAAATCCATCAATATAACATCGGTATAAAATTAATACCGAAAATCATTTTGTACAAATATTTGTAATATGCCATAAAATAGTCGAAGTCATTTTATAAAAATCCTTATCAAAAATCATAATATAGGCCATTGCCTTCAAAATCATTATACGAACCAATGTCGTAAAAACATCATACAATACGTTTTATAACGTTGTATAAAGTTAAATAAAAACCGTTACATGAATATGGTTATGTAAAACCAAAACACGAACATAAAATCAATAATAAGACCCCGTATTGCTAGTCAGGCAATATATCGTAATTTAGTGCGTATAGCAGTATTTCGTTATTTGGATTATTACAAGCCGCATGACATTGTTACCTTACTACAACAAACAACGTGTAGCTAACCCGAAACTAATTTGCCCATCTAAATTAGCGTGTCGTCACAAAAATCACGCTTGTGTAAATCTTGTCATACATAAATTCGCTTACCAATCAATGTGGCACGACGGGGATCAACCGTCAAGGCGCGAACTAGGGTGATCGTCCCCAAATAGTACTATTATATGCATAAGAGTCTACCAAATCCCGGTAGTTCACAATTCATGCTAATGGGACTTTTAGTGACATAACCTAACTTTAATAATCCATTTCATTTCATCTGTCGGGTCATATAATCATACATCGGGTCATGCCATCATTCGGGTCCAAATCAATAAACAAACAATCGGGACAAATGATGTCCTATTTTATCAAAACTAACATGTTATCTCCCTCGCGGGTTTATAAAACATTTCATAAAAACATTTAAAAGAGTGAGAGGCTATGAACTCATGTTGATGTGGGAAAGCGGTTTATCGGCAATTCGGATGTACGGTACGTGCTTCAATCACGGAAACCTAGAAAAATAATACTCGTCTTACACTCTTGTCCAATGACTTTATAAAAATAACAATTATGTATACATATGATGATTTTATATATATGATGATGATCAAGTGGGTGTATACATTCTCATTTACTCATTTTAGTGTTATGTATTGGTAACTTTTATACTAGTTTACTAGTTTTACCTATTTACATGTTTTAGGCCCAATAAGCCCATTATAAGTCCATTACCTTAAATTAGACCATTTTATACTTTTATTATCAGTATTATACTTTACATGTTGGGCCCAAGTGGGTTAAGCCCAATGAGTAAGTTTATAAGTGTTTAGCCCATTTAGTTGTATTATTAGTCCAATAACGCTAACTTAGCCCGTTAATGTCAGTATGTTATATAGTTCGGGTTTTATCGGTTTTTACTTGTATTAAGTACTTATATATCAGTATATGTCTTTTAAAAAGTTTACATTAGACGGGTCCGACCGTCTAAGTTTTTATTGACGAAAAACGTTAATTTTACGGTACTAGTCGAAAAGACGTAAAAATAATGTTTATAGTTTTTATAACTTATAAAACTTACCAAACTACCATTTTTATATAATGTCCATTTATTTATCCTTATACATATTTATATAAATGAAATATATAAGTTAGTGGGTTTTAATTTCACATTTTATACTATATTATTTTGAGTGCTTATATAATACCATTAAACTTTAATTTCACAAAATCTGATTTTTAGTTTTACTTTCACTATTTTTATCATATATTGAGTTATATAAGGAGATAGAAGCTCATTTTTGGATGGAATAAACTTCATATTATTTGCTACAAATAAGTTAGTTATAGGTACTGCTCAATCCATGTCTAAGTATCCTTAACAGTCCCTACAAAACAGACTATTCAGATTGATATACTAATTTTCGTTTGATCATATCTCACTTATTTTTAAGACTCCATTGTATGGCCAACTCTCACATGTGTATAACACCTAATACTTACTGTAAATTGATTCCACCATGCCATTTTATCAGTTTATCATTTGGTTACTTACTGTTTTTATACAGCCATCATATTTAGCAAGATTTTAACCTTGTTACCTATGGTTTTCCATCTTTTTAACCATATTTATCAACACCAAATCCCCATACAATATTTTTATCATCATATATTCATAATATACATATACAATAGGGAATAAAATACAAGATTACATAATCAAAATAACAAGAGGATAGGAAGAACAATCTTTATACCACCAAGATTAAGTAGTTTATGGTCAAGGCTTGGATTTTGGTGGCAAAACTTGTGATCGATCAACACCAATCTTCAAGGCCACCAATACATGTAAACTTCATGTAGAAATCAGCCCTTGGACATCACCAAATCACCTCGTTGGATGTTAGGATCACCTCCAATCTTTATATCTTCAAAGGGTCTTCATCTTGATCAAGTTTAAACACAAGATTTATGGTATAAACTTGATAAAATGATGGTGTTTTGTGGTGGTAAAAGGGACGGCCAAAGGAGGAAGGGTGGAGAGATTTGAGAGAGTTTTGGTGGTATTGCATGAGTGAAAATGAATGTGAGTGGTTTGGTTAGATGGTTTTGATATGTGATAGCTTACATATTAAGCTTCCAGTTAACAAGTGTTAACTTATGGCTTATAATTTGACACCTCATGGTGTTGGTGTTAGATAGTTAACCGTCCCATGTGTGGGGTGAGGCAAAACTTGTTTTGTCTCATCCCACTAATTTACGGGTACTCCTCGATTCTAGATTCCTCGATTTACGTGCCCTCGGGTCGTTTTACGAAAAACGTTTTTATAAATTATGAATCAACGGCACAAAACGAATCTAATAAAAATTGTCTCATCAAAAACGGAGTTCAAAAACGTAAATACGTAATCCTAAGGTTTTCGGTTTAGTCGTAAAGGACGTTAAATTATAATCGTAAGTCCTAATCTCTTCTCGTAAATTTGTGAGTTTATGAACCTACACAAATTTAAAATCTAAAAATAATATTCACGGATAAATTTATTTTCTGAAATGTCGGAATGTCACCAAAACGGTGTATGTAAACGTAAGCACGTAACGTAGAATCCTCCGGTTTAGACGTAGTCGATGCTACTTCAAGATGTAAACCCAAATTTCTTCCCAAAAGTAAGTGAGTTCATAATATAACACTAAAATAATGTTTTTAAATAATACTTGAGAATAGAATATCAACCATAAATTGACGGATTGTCACATAAATCCTAATCATAGTAAGAGTATGATTCTGTCTAACCCTGTACCGGCCATGCCGGGCCGTGGTCCGCACACGTGTGTGCGGTTACTGTTCATCTAAGCCCATAAGCATAAATGACATGAATCCCACCCATTAGTAATGGGCCGGATGCGGGTAGTACCCGTGGGCCGGGTTCATGACCCGGCTGGGGAATATACGTCATCATGTCCCCCCAGTCTAGTTGTTACAGCCGTAGGCGTAACCTCTAGACTATGCGATGTCACGTAGACCTGTTTGCTCTTAAGTTGTGCCGCACTCCAAAATAAGCAGACCGGGACAACTTTAATTTATGCATTAATGGTAGTCAATAGTCAGACGCACGCCTGCAAAAGTACACCAGAAAGGCCCACCCTTAAGCCACGTAAAAACTGTCAAGAAGTGACCCATGGGCCCCTTCTGACGTTTCAGAAGTGTCAGAAATCCCATCCGCTAGATGGGAATAGTGGCTTACATGTGGCGAACATCCATGCTACCTCGGAAATCGAGGCAACCCTATATAAGAGTTGGTGTGTGCTACTGTTACACACACAGTTTATATTTCATTCCGCCATTGTTATTCCCAAGCTCATTCCTTCATACATTTGCTTCTTATTCCACGGATTTCCTCCACTGCAGGTTAGATCATCACGCCTCTCAAATCCTTTGTATAAACAATGGTGAAGAACAATCCTCTTATTACGGATGTCCTTAACGTGATACCTGCGGAGAAGTACATAGACTTTTTGTCTAAGTATTATATTCCTGAAAGCGTACATCCGACCTATCCAGGTGACGGTGAAGCGATTACGGATGCCCCGAAGGGAAAGATAGGTGTGTATACGCGCCTGTTTAATTCGGCCAACTACCGCATCCCCTTATCTAAGTTCTTGGTAGATCTGCTTCTATATTATGATTTCCATATAACCCAACTCCACTGCATAGGGGCATGTAAAATCAACCAGTTTGAGATTACCTGCCATACTTGTGAGGTAACCCCGACCGTGAATCTATTTAGGGTATTTTACTCCCCCGAACTAGTGAATGGGTGGCTGTCGTTCAAGAAACGATCCGCGACCGCCCCCATGACTTATGAGAAACCTTTAGATTCCCTTAAGAATTGGTACGACCATTATTTTTTCGTGGATGAGAAAGTATTACCCACCACATTTGTCCTCAAAACCATAGAACCCAAAGACTATCCTCCCAAATCCAAAGACTATAGTAGTAAGGATTTGAAAAATTTAGATACCCACCGCACATAATTCCATAGGGGTTTGTCGGAGCACTTCCTTTGCCTAGTAGGGATCAGCCGCTACTACTATGGGAGGGAGGATAGATATCCGTGCTTTCTGACCGAACGTAGGCAGGGTAGGTCTTCTTATATTTTAGATGTAAAAGTGCCTCATTGTACTTTGTGAATTTACTAATCCGCATATATGCACATGTCCGCAGAGATGAAGCTACATGGATTATTGCGCCAAGGCGATCCAAGCAAAGTTCCTAAAGGATTCTGACCATTGAAAGAAAATGAACTCCCCTACTGGAATCCACCGTAGACAAAACCATCCCGCTGGAAGAAACCACCGAGCAACGATCAGATGAGGGAGAGCCCGTGATTGAGAAGTCCCCTCTTGACTTCCATAATGAAGATGGTGAAGAACTACTACTGGAGAACGTCGTGCCGCACCAGGATGAAGAGGATGAAGAAGAAGAATTCACCAACCCTGCTGATAATCGCACCGGTGATGATGAAGAAACAATACAAGCTTCTGGGTCCCCTCAGTCATCAAAGCCCAAATCCAGGAAACGAAAGACTATCAGGAAGGTAGCAAAAACCCTAGGGGATAGGGCGGGGTTACATAATGCTCCCCCAAAAAAGCTAAGGAAGGACCATCCGCAGTTCCAGGAAGGGAGCAGCGCCTCTACGGCCCAGGTTGACCCTTCGCTGCGCGCGGATGAACAAGTCTGGATGGCCACCTGTAACACTCTCATTTTTCGTATCGGTACAGCGGAAGGGTATTTCAGAGTGTTACGGGATAGCACAATAACTCCAATCATAGACAACACATAAAAAATGGTTGTACAAGGTTTAACAAACATTCATTCGATAAAAAGTTTAAAAGCTTACAACAGGTCCCAAATTATACAGGTCATTAAGTTTACAAAACATAGATCGAATGAACATTTTTAATATTAAGTGTGGGCCATCAGAGTCGATCTCCATCCGGATTACCTTCAAGCACCTGAGATAAAAACATGCAAAAATCATATCAGCGAATGCCGAGTGAATTCATAGAGTTTAATAAAAACCGTTATATAAAACAATCATTTACATTCATTTAAAATCAGAACACAAGTATAATATCTGATGTAAGTCCTCATATTGCTAGTCAGGCAATATATAAATCAAGCATACATCTTAAACCGTCCATGAGACCGTAGTCTCTATATTACCATGATAGGTAATATATTCATCGTTAATAGCGTCGTATCATATCGTTTATTATTTATGTTTTATAGCATACTTTGTATAGGATTATTATTAGCCGCATGACATTGTTACCTTACTATGAAAACAGCGGGCCGCGAACCCGAAAAACAATTTGCCCATCTAAGTTAGCGTGTCGTCACAAAAATCACGCTATGGAATCTTCTCATATATAAATTCGCTTACCAATCAATGTGGTACGACGGGGATCAACCGTCAAGGCGCGAACTGGGGTGATCGTCCCCAAATAGTACTATCAAATGCATAAGCGTCTACCAAATCCCAGTAGTTCACAATTCATGCTAATGGGACTTTAAGTGACATAACCTAACTACTAATAATCCTTTTAGTCTCGTATATAGGGTCATAGCATCATTCGGGTCCATATCATTAAGCATACAATCGGGACTACTTGTGTTCTATTTTTATAAAAATCTAGCATGTTATCTCCCTCGCGGGTTTACAAATCATTTTATAAAACATTTAAAAGAGTGCGAGGCTATGAACTCACGTTGTTAATGAAAGGCGGATTATCGGCTACGGGCGTGCTTCGGTCACGGAAACCTATATAAATAATAATCGGTCTTAGACTCGGTCCAATGACTTTTATCAAAATAATAATATACATATGATGATTTTGTACATATGATGATGATCAAGTGGGTTTATACATCCTTGTTTACTCAATTTAGTGTTTACGTTTTGGTAACGTCTTACTAGTTCGCTAGTTTTACCTATTTACCTATTTTAAGTCCATTAAGCCTTGTATAAGTTCTTTAACTTGTTTTTACCCCTTTTATACCTATATTATCAGTATATATACTTTTCATGTTGGGCCCAAATGGGTTAAGCCCAATAAGCTCTTTTTACAAGTTTTTATCTTATTAAGTCCAATTATTAGTCCAATATGTTTAGTTAGCTCGTAAATGTCCGTAATTCTTATAGTTCGGGTTTTTATCGGTTTTTACTTGTATTAGTTACTTATACATCAGTATATGACTTTTATAAACTTTACATTAGACGGGTTTGGTCGTCTAAGTTTTATTTGGCGAAAAACGTTAATTTTACGGCGATAGCCGAAAAAGTCGTAAAAATCAAGTTTATAGTTTTTATTACTTATAAATATTATTTTACCACCATTTATATAATTTACCCATTTAATTAACCTTTTATACATTTATATAAATAAGTTTTATAAGTTAGTGGGTTTATATTTTTACATTTTATATAATAAAATGTGAGTGCTTATATAATATTAATAAACATTAATTCCAAAAATCTGATTTTTAACTTCATGTTCACCATTTTTACCATATCTAGAGTTCAATAATGACTTAGAAGCTCATTTTTGGATGACATGTTCTTCATAATATGTGCTACATTTAACTTAGATATAGCTACTGCCCATTTTGAGTTTAACTTGCCTTAACAGTCCCTACAAAACTGCTTATTCAGATTACACCACCTAACTTGTTTTGATCATATCTCACTCATTATTTTGATTCCATTGCATGGCCAACTCTCACATGTGTATAACATCATCTACTTACTGTTAATGGATCAAACCATGCAATTTTATCAGTTCATCTTTTAGTTATCTACTGTTTTTATACAGCCAACTAAATATTCAAGATTTTAGCTTCATTTCTTATAGTTATCATCATTTTTAAGCATATTTATCAACACTTGATCCCCACACAACATTTTTATCATCATATATACATCATATACATATACAAAATGAAAGAAAATGCATTTGTTCTTTACAAAATAACAAGAGAAAAATGGAGAGGATGATCTTCTTTACCAATCCAAGTGGATTTCTTGTTTTAGGAAGACAAGAACTTGATGAACACAACAAGTATCTCCAAGACCATCAAATATCAAGAACATAGGTTGGAAAATTAGCCCTAGGACACAAGCAAATCACCTCCAAAGATGTTAATATGGCCACCAAATGATCAAGGCTTCAAGAGAACTCCTTATAGAGCTAGTAAACATATGGTTTATGGCTAGAAAAGATCAAATGGGGTGTTTGTTAGCTTATTTGGGACAGCAAGGAGGGAGAGATTGAGAGATTTTTTGATGTTGAATGCATGTGAGAAAGATGGAAATGAAAAACAAGTTGCTAGTTTGGTGGTTAAGTGGAATGTATTAGCTTAACATGTAAGCATGGCTTACACTTGTGTAAGTTAGCTAAACTTGATGCCACCTTGTGTTGTGGTGTCAAGTTGGCCGTCCTATACAAGCTAGTGGGGTGGGACAATGTGTTTTGTCCCATCTCACTAGTTTACGGGTATTTCTCGATTCTAGTTTTCTCGATTTGCGTGCCCTCGGGTCGTTTTACGAAAAACGTTTTTATAAATTATGAATCACCGTCACAAAACGAATCCAATAAAAATTGTCTCATCAAAAACGGAGTTCAAAAACGTAAATACGTAATCCTAAGGTTTCCGGTTTAGTCGTAAAAGACGCCAAATTATGCACGTAAGCCCAAATTTAAATCCGTAAATTGTGAGTTCGTCAACCAACACAAAAATAAGTTTCAAAATATTATACGAGAAAATATTTTACTACATGAAAATGTTAGAATTGTCACAGCTTTTCCTCCTAAAAGGGATCAACGTCCTCGTGATCCATTTCATTTGGATGTCCGTTTCTTATTGAAATCGAAGAGGTGCGGATATTTCTTCCACATTTCATCCTCTCGTTCCCAAGTATACTCCGGTCCATGCTTTGAATTCCATCGGATCTTGACAATAGGTATCCGACTTTGTTTCAGTTGCTTTACCTCACGGTCCATAACTTCTACGGGCTCTTCGATAAAATGCAACTTCCCATCTATTCGAACCTTACCTAACGGAATTTTCTCATCACTCACTGCTAGACATTTCTTCAGATTAGATACATGGAATGTGTTGTGAACACCATGAAGTTCTGGGGGTAACACTAGTTTGTAAGCCACCGGACCTACTCTAGATAAAATCTTAAAGGGTCCAATATAACGGGGATTCAATTTCCCTCGTTTTCCAAATCTTATAACGCCTTTCCATGGCGATACTTTCAACATTACTCGGTCACCCACTTCAAACTCCATTGGCTTCCGCCGCACATCCGCGTAACTTTTCTGTCTACTACGGGAAGTCAACAACCTCTTCTTAATCTGAACTATCATCTCCGTAGTCTCCCGGATCAATTCCGGTCCCGTGAGCTGGGTATCCCCAACTTCACTCCAACATACAGGAGATCTACACTTCCTACCATACAAAGCTTCAAACGGTGCAGCCTTAATACTAGAATGGTAACTATTGTTATACGAAAATTCTGCTAACGACAAATGTTTATCCTAATTCTTACCAAAGTCTAACACACAAGCTCTCAACATATCTTCCAGTGTTTGTATCGTCCTTTCACTCTGCCCATCAGTCTGTGGGTGATAAGCAGTGCTCATATCGAGATTCGTCCCCAAAGATCTTTGGAGAGATTTCCAAAAATTCGATGTGAATCTAGGATCTCGATCTGAAATGATCGATACAGGCACTCCATGCTTGCATACAACATTATCAAGGTATATTCGAGTCAGCTTCTCCAGTGAGAACTGCTCCTTAACCAGAATGAAGTGTGCTGATTTGGTCAGTCTATCGACAATAACCCAAATCGAATTGTTTCCAGATGATGTTCTAGGAAGCTTGGTGATAAAGTCCATTGTAATTCGCTCCCACTTCCATTCAGGAATCTTTGGCTGTTGAAGTAGTCCTGATGGCTTTTGATGTTCCGCTTTGACTCTAGCACAAGTCAAGCATTGAAGAACATACATAGCTATGTCAGCTTTCATATTCGGCCACCAGTACAACTTCTTCAAATCATGGTACATCTTATCAGATCCCGGATGAATGGAATACTTAGATTTATGGGGTTCTAACATAATCAAATCTCTTAAGCCTCCAAACTTAGGTATCTACATACGACCTCTTAAGCATTTCACTCCATCAGCTCTAACCTCTAAAGGATCTCCTTCTCCTCGGAACCCTTCATTAACAAAATTCTCCTTCTTACAAGCTTCTATTTGCGCATTTCTAATTTGCTCAGGCAAATTATTGTGCACGGTCAAGACTAGAGAACGCACCCTGATAGGCTCTCTATCTTTCCTGCTTAACGCATCGGCAACAACATTGGCTTTTCCTTGGTGATATTTTATATCACAATCATAATCACTTAAAAACTCTATCCATCTTCATTGCCTCATGTTCAATTCCTTCTGGTCGAGAATATACTGTAGGCTTTTGTGATCGGTGAATACCGTACACTTGGTGCCATACAGATAATGTCTCCACAACCTAAGAGCAAAGACTACAGCTCCTAACTCAAGATCATGAGTAGTATAATTCTCCTCATTCTTCCTTAATTGCCTAGAAGAATAAGCTATCACTTTCTCTCTCTGCATCAAAACAGCTCCATAACCTCTAAGAGATGCATCACAATACACTACAAAATCTTCACTCCCGTCGGGTAATGATAAGATTGGCGCACTACAGAATTTTTGCTTCAATGTCTGAAATGCTCCATCTTCATCACTTCCCCAAACGAAAGGTTTATTCTTCTGGGTAAGCTTAGTCAAGGGTTTAGCTATCAAAGAAAATTCTTTAATGAATCGCCTATAATAGCCAGCCAATCCTAAGAACTGTCGCACTTCCATTGGCGTTGTTGGTGCAGACCAATTCTTAATAGCTTCAACCTTTGCAGGATCAACATGAATTCCATCTCTGTTAATCACATGACCAAGAAATTGCACAGAATCTAACCAGAAATCACACTTCGAAAACTTAGCATACAACCTTTCATCCTTCAACAATTTCAAAACAATCCTCAAATGTTCTCTATGGTCATCTTCATTCTTAGAATAGATTAGAATATCGTCAATAAACACAATCACAAATTTATCCAAGTAGGGCTTGCACACTCGATTCATTAAATCCATGAAAACCGTAGGTGCGTTAGTTAACCCAAATGGCATTACTTGAAATTCATAGTGTCCATAACGAGTTCTAAATGCAGTTATAGGAATATCTCTTAACGGACGCGAAGTTGGTGATATCCTGACCGCAAATCTATCTTAGAATACACACTAGATCCTTGCAGTTGATCAAACAAATCATCAATCCTAGGTAAAGGATATCGATTCTTAATTGTCAACTTATTCAGTTCCCTATAATCAATGCACATACGAAAAGATCCATCCTTCTTCTTAACGAACAAGACTGGAGCTCCCCAAGGCGACGAGCTTGGTCGAATAAAACCTTTATCAGACAACTCCTTAAGTTGCTCAGATAACTCCTTTAATTCAGAAGGGGCTAATCGGTAAGGCGCACGTGCCACCGGTGCAGCACCAGGAATTAAATCGATTCGAAACTCTACTTGCCTTATCGGTGGAAGTCCGGGTAAATCTTTAGGAAATACCTCAGGAAATTCACAAATAATAGGTACATCTTCCAATCGTTTCTCCCTGGACTCATTCCCGGTCACTTGAGCTAAGAATAACTCACAACCGTTCCTGATGTACTTTTGGACTTTAATACATGAAACGATTTTCAAACGGGATTCACCTCGACTACCATCAATTACTAACGTCCTATTCCTAAGAGGAATCTTAACTTTCTTCTCTCCACATAAAATAGTGGCATTGTTCAACGACAACCAATCCATACCAATAATAATATCAAAACTACCTAATTCTATCAACATCAAATCAATCGGAAAGGAATGGTTCAAGAGATTTATAGAGCATCCTTCTAATAGCTTATTAGTTTTCACTAATTTACCATCAGCCAATTCCACCTCGTAACTGGTACTTATCTCAACAGGTTCAATATCAATAAGGGCACTAAATTTAGTGGATACAAATCTCCTATCGGCACCCGAATCGAATAAAGCAACAGCATAATGATTGTTGAGTAAAAACGTACCGGTAACGACATTCGGATCCTCTTTCTTCACCTCAATTGTTCCAAGTTGGTAGATACCACCCTGGGGGTTTCTTCCAGGTACAATCGCTTTCAACTTGGGGCATTCCGGTTTCCTATGACCTTCTTCATTACAGTTGAAGCAAATGGTTCCCTTCTTACACCTTTCAACCTTGTGTCCAAGCTTTCCGCAATTTCGGCACTTCCAGCAGTCGCCAGCATGCCTCTTGTTGCCACACTTAGGACATCTATCATCATTGCGCGGTGTGTTGTTGGTAAGAGCATTTGCATTCCCCTTTCTCTTGTTCTGACGGCGATTGAAATTCTTCCTATTATCACCTCTATCTACACGATCACCGTCTCCCTTTCTTTTCTCACCTACATGGGCTTCATCTTCCTTATCCTGAATTATCTGTCCAATGAGTTGGTAAGCCATTCGAACAGCATCATCAATGGTCAGTGGTTTCGATGATGTCACGTCCCCCCGGATATTCCTGGTCAACCCTTTCACATATTGCTCAATTCGGATCTCTTCGGGTTCAACCAATCGAGGACATAGCAAGGCCAACTCATGGAATAGGTTCGTGTAACTATCAATGTCCGCACCTTTCATTATCAAATGAATCAACTCCTGTTCTAACCTAATAATCACACTACGAGGACAAAACTCCAAAGTCATCCACTTCTTAATTTCAGCCCAAGGAGTAGCATTAGCAGCATCAAGACCCATGAAAGCAATTCTCCCGTTCCACCAAGTCAACGCACGACCTTTAAGAGTAGCCATAGCAAAAGTCACCTTATCTTCCTCCTTACACTTACTAATCCTAAACACCGATTCAATCTTCTCAATCCACTGGCTTAATCCTACAGCACCTTCAGTTCCATTAAAAGGTAGAGGTTCACACTTCATGAACGTCACATAAGTACATCCACCAACTTCAGGTGCACTAGTTCCAAGTCCTCCTACATTTCCTCCAGCATTAGCATTCACATTCACATTACTACCGCCAATTCCACTACCGCCAGCTCCACTACCGCCAGCTCCACTACCGCCAGCTCCACTACCGCCAGCTTCATTTCTAGCATTTGCCATAAATTCAGTCATAGATGCGGTAACTTGCTCCGTAATAATCCTACGTACATCATCCTCAGTCACAGCCTTCTTGGGCGGCATAGTTCTATAATTCCACAATTTTAAAGTATTAAGCATTCATCCAACAAGGATTCATATAATATGGATTGAATTCATAATCAAGATGCAAATAAGGCACAATATGGAATTCAAGACAAGATACATATTTCATTCGATCTGAAACAAAAGTATTGTCTTAGTTACATCCCATATCAAAGTTCTAGCACTATATACACTCAAAATTCGTGCCACGTCTACTACTAACAAGTCGGTTCAGTCAAAGCTACAAAAGCACAAAAGATATAAAGGTCACTACTAAATACAGACTGGTCTACTGAGGACCGCCAGATGGTCCATCATCCATCATCTTCTGTATCTTTGTCGGACGATCACTAGACACATCTTCAGCTGGGCGCTTACGGATTACTCCTCTTTCAACCATGTCGGCATAAAATCTACTGTTCCATCCCACGGATATATTCAACTCCTTCTCAGCTTTCTCACGCATCGCACGAGCTACACTCAACTGAATCTCCATAGTATTCACCTTTTTCTTCATAGCAGCATACTCACCACTTTCCAACACCGATAACCTCCTAAAAGCCTCATTCAAACCACGTTCTACATTACTCAAATCCAAACTAAGCAATTCTCGCTCTTTCTCGCCAACCTTAGTCTTCGACTCCAAATAAGCAACCTGAGTCTGAACAACACCCAATCCAACCTCTGTCATACAACTCTTAACACGGGAAGCATCTAGATCATGTCTCAAGGCCCATGGTGCAAGACCATCAATATGAGTAGCCTCTCGAGTACTAGACGACTCTCCTATCTCACGTCTACGAGTAGCAATACCATCCGTACCGTCAGGTGCATCATCATCCTCATCCTCCTCTGATTCAGAATAAGATTCAGACGATTCAGACATTTCATCCCTAGGTAACTCATCCTCAGAATCAGACAAACAAACTGGTGGGGGAAAAGGGTCGCCCTCTGGAACATCATACGGATAAATAAGCTCGGCTTCCTCATCGTCATCAACCTCAACACTATACCTACATCCTCCTTGACATCCTCGTCGTCAATCTCGTCATCTAAATTATCTAATCCAATCTCATCATCATTCTCAATATCAGCATTCTCAATATCCACATTCTCAATCTCCACATTCTCATTATCCACATTCTCAATATCCACATTCTCAATCTCCACATTCTCAATATCATTCTCTACTAAGTCAACTTGAGGGGCAATCTGGTCTCCTAGTCCTAATCTCGGTCTCGGGATCCTCAAATGGTTCCTCCTCGTCATCAATATCATAATCTACTAAGTCTAAATAAGGATCATCTTCTATATTAGGTTCGGGAATAGCATGGTTTTCTACAGGAATATTAGGGTCAGCCATGACAATCTACATTTATATATATATATCGTATTAGGATAACATACTAGTTAAACGATTACATAATGAAATCACGATATATACATATATATAAATTATATTATATATATCAAAATATATATCTTCTCAATAGGGCTTGTTGGTAACGTCGGAGATCTCTGGCACCGTTATAGTCAAAAGATTTTTCAAATATTTTCTCAAATGTTCATTGTCAAAAGATTTTGAAATGTTTTGTTCAAAACCTTGGTTTTTAAAATCTTTTGTTCTCTATAACGAGAGCTCTGGTACCAAACTGTAACACTCTCATTTTTCGTATCGGTACAGCGGAAGGGTCTTTCAGAGTGTTACGGGATAGCACAATAACTCCAATCATAGACAACACATAAAAAATGGTTGTACAAGGTTTAACAAACATTCATTCGATAAAAAGTTTAAAAGCGTACAACAGGTCCCAAATTATACAGGTCATTAAGTTTACAAAACATAGATCAAATGAACATTTTTAATATTAAGTGTGGGCCATCAGAGTCGATCTCCATCCGGATTACCTTCAAGCACCTGAGATAAAAACATGCAATAATCATATCAGCGAATGGCGAGTGAATTCATAGAGTTTAATAAAAACCGTTATATAAAACAATCATTTACATTCATTTAAAATCAGAACACAAGTATAATATCGGAAGTAAGTCCTCATATTGCTAGTCAGGCAATATATAAATCAAGCATACATCTTAAACCGTCCATGAGACCGTAGTCTCTATATTACCATGATAGGTAATATATTCATCGTTAATAGCGTCGTATCATATCGTTTATTATTTATGTTTTATAGCATACTTTGTATAGGATTATTATTAGCTGCATGACATTGTTACCTTACTATGAAAACAGCGGGCCGCGAACCCGACAAACAATTTTCCCATCTAAGTTAGTGTGTCGTCACAAAAATCACGCTATGGAATCTTCTCATACATAAATTCGCTTACCAATCAATGTGGTACGACGGGGATCAACCGTCAAGGCGCGAACTGGGGTGATCGTCCCCAAATAGTACTATCAAATATATAAGCGTCTACCAAATCCCGGTAGTTCACAATTCATGCTAATGGGACTTTAAGTGACATAACCTAACTACTAATAATCCTTTTAGTCTCGTATATAGGGTCATAGCATCATTCGGGTCCATATCATTAAGCATACAATCGGGACTACTTGTGTTCTATTTTTATAAAAATCTAGCATGTTATCTCCCTCGCGGGTTTACAAATCATTTTATAAAACATTTAAAAGAGTGCGAGGCTATGAACTCACGTTGTTAATGAAAGGCGGATTATCGGCTACGGGCGTGCTTCGGTCACGGAAACCTATATAAATAATAATCGGTCTTAGACTCGGTCCAATGACTTTTATCAAAATAACAATATACATATGATGATTTTGTACATATGATGATGATCAAGTGGGTTTATACATCCTTGTTTACTCAATTTAGTGTTTACGTTTTGGTAACGTCTTACTAGTTCGCTAGTTTTACCTATTTACCTATTTTAAGTCCATTAAGCCTTGTATAAGTTCTTTAACTTGTTTTTACCCCTTTTATACCTATATTATCAGTATATATACTTTTCATGTTGGGCCCAAATGGGTTAAGCCCAATAAGCTCTTTTTACAAGTTTTTATCTTATTAAGTCCAATTATTAGTCCAATATGTTTAGTTAGCTCGTAAATGTCCGTAATTCTTATAGTTCGGGTTTTATCGGTTTTTACTTGTATTAGTTACTTATACATCAGTATATGACTTTTATAAACTTTACATTAGACGGGTTTGGTCGTCTAAGTTTTATTTGGCGAAAAACATTAATTTTACGGCGATAGCCGAAAAAGTCGTAAAAATCAAGTTTATAGTTTTTATTACTTATAAATATTATTTTACCACAATTTATATAATTTACCCATTTAATTAACCTTTTATACATTTATATAAATAAGTTTTATAAGTTAGTAGGTTTATATTTTTACATTTTATGAAATAAAATGTGAGTGCTTATATAATATTAATAAACATTAATTCCAAAAATCTGATTTTTAACTTCATGTTCACCATTTTTACCATATCTAGAGTTCTATAATGACTTAGAAGCTCATTTTTGGATGACATGTTCTTCATAATATGTTCTACATTTAACTTAGTTATAGCTACTACCCATTTTGAGTTTAACTTGCCTTAACAGTCCCTACAAAACTTCTTATTCAGATTACACCACCTAACTTGTTTTGATCATATCTCACTCATTATTTTGATTCCATTGCATGGCCAACTCTCACATGTGTATAACATCATCTACTTACTGTAAATGGATCAAACCATGCAATTTTATCAGTTCATCTTTTAGTTATCTACTGTTTTTATACAGCCAACTAAATAGTCAAGATTTTAGCTTCATTTCTTATAGTTATCATCATTTTTAAGCATATTTATCAACACTTGATCCCCACACAACATTTTTATCATCATATATACATCATATACATATACAAAATGAAAGAAAATACATTTGTTCTTTACAATATAACAAGAGAAAAATGGAGACGATGATCTTCTTTACCAATCCAAGTGGATTTCTTGTTTTAGGAAGACAAGAACTTGATGAACACAGCAAGTATCTCCAAGACCATCAAATATCAAGAACATAGGTTGGAAAATCAGCCCTAGGACACAAGCAAATCACCTCCAAAGATGTTAATATGGCCACCAAATGATCAAGGCTTCAAGAGAACTCCTTAATAGAGCTAGTAAACATATGGTTTATGGCTAGAAAAGATCAAATGGGGTGTTTGTTGGCTTATTTGGGACGGTAAGGAGGGAGAGATTGAGAGAGTTTTTGATGTTGAATGCATGTGAGAAAGATGGAAATGAAAAACAAGTTGCTAGTTTGGTGGTTAAGTGGAATGTGTTAGCTTAACATGTAAGCATGGCTTACACGTGTGTAAGTTAGCTAAACTTGATGCCACCTTGTGTTGTGGTGTCAAGTTGGCACTCCCATACAAGCTAGTGGGGTGGGACAATGTGTTTTGTCCCATCTCACTAGTTTACGGGTATTTCTCGATTCTAGTTTTCTCGATTTGCGTGCCCTCGGGTAGTTTTACGAAAAACGTTTTTATAAATTATGAATCACCGTCACAAAACGAATCCAATAAAAATTGTCTCATCAAAAACGGAGTTCAAAAACGTAAATACGTAATCCTAAGGTTTCCGGTTTAGTCGTAAAAGACGCCAAATTATGCACGTAAGCCCAAATTTAAATCCGTAAATTGTGAGTTCGTCAACCAATACAAAATAAGTTTCAAAATATTATACGAGAAAATATTTCACTACCTGAAAATGTTAGAATTGTCACACCACCCCTGTGAATGCCGTAGCTCCTACCATCACAGAACCCGTGACTGGCACTATGTAAGTACCCTTCAATACTCCAAAGGATATAATCCATAAACAAAACTAATAAGTGTTAATAACAGGGTGGACCCATCGACAGTAGCCTAAGAGAAGGAGGTGGAAAGGGAACCCTCACCCGTGACATCAATGAGACCTCCATCCCCTCCCATAACTCATGCCGAGGAGCCACGTCCTGAGGGACCCGACACCAGCCTTCGCCTAGCATGGAACTTGTCCAGCTTAACAAGGTTGGAGGCGGAGTCCGAGTGCACTGAATTCATTGAACACATCACTCCTCCAGCGTTGGCGCAAGATTTGGACGAACTAGAGCACGAGACGTTCCTGGAGCAGTTTGACGTATCCTCCGCACACCAGGTGACAGTTGGTGCGGCCCTAAGACGCCGTCTGATCAAGGCCTTGGCTAATGTGAGCCGTGATGATAGAAAGATAGCTCGCCGTGAAGAACTGGTGGATAAGCACGAGAAAACTATCACATCCTTGCAGGCAGCATTGGTCGTGGCAGAGTCAACCGTCAAGGAGCAAGCCCATCACGCCAACGCTCGTGAGGAACGTATTGCCGAGCTGGAGGCCCTTTTAGCTGCATCCACTGAGAAGGTATACTCTTACACTAACACTTATTTGTGCACGCAAAAAACCACATTGTCTTTGTAGTAACTCCAAGTGTCATGTATAGGTATCCGTAGCCGAAGCCGCCACTAAAGCCGTAACCGTACAACCCTTCACTATTGCTCAGGAGCGCGACACGCTGAAGGATGAACTTCTCCAGGCGCGGGCTACCTTGGAAGAGCAAGCTACGGTAGCTGAGGGTGAACTAAGTAGGGTGGCAACGGACTGCGCCGAAGTGTTGTGTCCCCCTTACTCACAGCCATAGCTGGGCGTAGATGGATGGTTTGCCAGGGAATGCGGCTTACCGTGAGCAAGGTAACGGAGGCTTCTTACCTGTTGCAGGCCTTTGCTGATGTTGTATCGGACGGTATTGACCATGGTAGGCACGAGGGGCTGATCAAACCTGCGAACTAATAAGCAAGAAAGAAGATATTACCCAACATGCTTACCACAACCCTCTAGCCGAAGACAAGATGACCGCATCAATGGTCGCCCTTGCTGAAATCCAACACCCCTTCCTAGACGAGCTAGAGTCGCTGAAGGATGCTCCAAGTGGGGTAATAATGTCCAAGCTCACCGCCGATCCCATCCAACTGACCCTGCCCACCTACGACTCTGTGTCGAAGGTGATGAAAGGTAAAAAGCTGCTGGCCGAGGCGCTGGACGCGAACATGATCAGGGCACAAGATGGAAAGAATGCTCACGGGGAGGTCCTCTGCACCTTGATTGAAGAAGGGAAGAAAGAGATAGGGGAGTTCCTACCTCCTTTGTAATTTACATTGTAAACATTTGTACCATTTTATTCGTCCGTGTATGTATACGGCTAGAACTGATGTTATTGCGATAACTTGTTATACTTATGCAAGCAAGTCCGTGACGACCACGGCTATTTTATTGGTTTGAATTTGAAACTTGTGTATTTTTGTTTTTTTTAGATATCATATACCTGTGTTGCATGACATGTCACGTCTTACTAAAAAATACAATCAAGTCTACATTTTACTAGACGTGCGGCGTGCGTCTTTACCATGCAGGGCACTACGTGAGCGCGACATATGGAAACTTATCACAACGTCTTGTGAGTAAGGTGTCTAGTAAGGATACATGATCCGCGTCACTGGGTTGCATCCCTCTTATGCGACAAGTTGAATTATTAGGTTCACTTAATCCTCTTACCCCGCCTTGAGGCGCATAGTACATGTACAGTATTGAATGAATGCATATGAATAAGAGATAGCACATTATAGTAATAACAACTGAATCTATACGACAAAAAATTGTTCATAGAATCTAAAAAGTAAGAAAATAATTTGCACAAGAACGAGCCGTGGAGCTAGCTAGGCACCACGACATTTTATTTAGAACGTTTACGTTTTTTGTTTTGACAAGAATGGGAAATCCTAAAAACAAAGGGAACCTAGAAAGCATAAAAAACAAAACAAAGAGAACACATGGATCTTCATTGAAGCCAGATATAGCAAAGTGTCCATGCGGAAGCCGTAGCTTTTCAAAGATAGCAACTTTTAAGATTGCAGATATTCCATGTGCGTTCCAGGTCGCGGCCATCCATGTCACGTAACTTGTACGCGCCCCGTCCTAAGGCTTCTGTAACCTCATACGGTCCTTCCCACTTAGGGCCCAGCTTTCCTGTATTCTCCACTCGACTTGCCTCGTTGGCACGGTAAACAAAATCTCCCGGTCGAAAAGAAACACCTTTAACCTTGGCGTCATAATAAGCCTTCATTCGTGCCTTGGACTTAGCCTCATTGATAGCCGATATTTCTCTTTTTTCCTCCAACAAGTCCAGATTGATCCGGAGCTGCTCGTCGTTTGTGATGACATTAACCTCCACTGTGCGGATGGTCGGCATTCTGATTTCTACTGGTATAACAGCTTCAGTGCCGTAGGCCAGTGCAAATGGAGTGTCCCCATTGGTTGTTTTAATCATAGTCCTATGTGCCCATAGAACATGTGGCAATTCATCTACCCATTTGGTACTTCGTTCATCCAAGCGTGTCACACCCCACCATGGCGGAACATGGGGCGCGACGTATGGATATCATCACAACATGGCGTGTCTATAGAGATAACTATATGAAATAAGAAATGTCGTAAAAATGGTGACACGAAGGTCATGAAAATATCTCAACAAATGCAAGGGGTCTAGGTAAGTAAGTAACAGTCCTACTTCTTACCCAAGACAACAAATAACATACCAAAACAATCATATGTGTGCCACAGTATCACTTATTAAAATGAACAATCAAATAAAACTAAGAAGGAAACGGGGATTCTCCTTCTATATGCATTCCTAAG
This sequence comes from Glebionis coronaria, assembly GCA_025667525.1. Classification (NCBI taxonomy): domain Eukaryota; kingdom Viridiplantae; phylum Streptophyta; class Magnoliopsida; order Asterales; family Asteraceae; genus Glebionis; species Glebionis coronaria. Next base: position 109,065 of record JANFOE010001700.1, on the reverse strand, counting down.
CTTCTCCAATCCTAGCCACTTATGTTCTCATGCTTAACCATAGTATCACCTGAAAGAGACACTAAAACACGTCAACATAAAGTTGGTGAGAGTCATAGGTTTAGACTCCAACGCTAAATCCGTTACAAGCTGTGAATAACAATCATCAACAAAAGAACATATGGACAATGTGTTACAAATATGCATTAACAACTATCAATCAAGATTAATCATACCAAACCAATCCAAGGCTCCTACCTTGCCAAACAACATCATGGTACCATAGATGATCACACTATGTACCTATCCCAAGGCCACTACCTTGGCAAACCACAAGGCCACTACCTTGTCAAACCACAATAACTGAGACGGCACGTGTCCTCCGATCCAAATCATACACAATCAAGAATCACATAGCAGTTAATCACATAATGTACGCACAAGTCCATCTCAAATCACAAACACATTCACAGCATCAATTTAGAAAATAACTAAACACAGTGTCTCTTCCATCCCATCTGGAAGTCAAAATCAATATTAAACATGGGACTATGAAACTCACCTGATAGCTTCTTCACAAGTCCTCGCACTAGCAAAAAGCTAACAAACCAAAAACACATAATCAAAACATGAACCAATCACTAAAATGGCTCATCAACCTATGATGGACATCTAGCCTCCTCCTATATAGATACCTCATTTATATGCTCTAAGCATCTCATTACACCCCTCTATAAAGCCCTTAACTCCTTTTACTTCATAACCCGTCCCGTTAACATTTTACCCAAAACAGTCCCGTTTTTCATACCTTAAACTATGTGTCTATCTCCCCCTTAAACATACCCATGCTCTCTGTAAAAGGAATATTCATACCCTTACATATGTTGGCTAACACCTCCCACTTGCCCTAACCTTAAAGCTACTGTTAAGGCCCCGATATACATATATCTACTTTTGTCATTCCAGATTTCCTGATTTTAAACGTACTAAAAGTTTGTTACCATTAAGGGGTCTTACCCTAAACCAAAACCTTAACCCAAGAGCAGATACTTATTACAATATATAAACCATCTCTCACGTTCGTGAGAAGATCCCAATGCAACCCTAAGTACCCCAAACAACCCAAAACTTAAAAAGAAAACAGGCTGACTTCAAAACTGTATTGACCTCCGACTGTTGTAACCTGTTTTTGACCAACTTCCCGACCTCCAATTTAGTTATAGTTTCTTGCATTAGAAAGCCACTTCAATTACCTTTTCAAGGATACTTGGATCGCATCTTGAATGTTCATAGAACTCCCGATATGATCAAAACAATTGACTCAAAATTCTGCCCAGTTTTTAAAAACGGGTTTAACAAAATCAACCACATTAATTAACCCTAATCCCTCTAATTACAAGCCCTAATTTATTTAATCATTATGAAATCATTATTATAACATTAATTTACTGTTCTTAAATTAAACCCTAACCTAAATCCATCATAAGATGATTAAAGAAACCATTAAACAATTTAATTGAAAAGAGTATTAAAGATTTTACCTTAGAATTTTTGAAAGAATAAAAATTAATGAAGAACCCTAAAACCACCATTTATGCCGACCAAACCTTGATCTCTAGGGATTTTATGAGTGTTTTGATTAATAAAAAGACTTTATATACTTTCTTAACAAATCCTTGGCCCATGTACAAAAGCCCGGTTCCCTTTTTCCCTTTTTTCCCCTTTTCTTTTCTTTTTTTCACATAACCGACCTATACCTATTTAATTTCGTTTTTTTTCCTTTTTATTATTAATATATGTATTAATAATATTACCTTAATTTCTCTTAATTTATTTCAGCTCCTAAAGCCTCCAAAACCTCAAAACCGTAAAACTAGTCAGTTTTTACGCGATTACCGTAAAAGACGTAAAATATACACTTTTAAAAAAAATCTCAAATTTTGAAATAAACTTTATAACTAAGTCCTAAATGACTTAAAACCATCCCAAAAAATATTCATATGGATAATTACCTCACCCGAGACCTCTAAATGTTAAACCGTAAATCCTAAAAAAAATACTATTACTATAATACTTATACGTATACGTAAACACCACAATATCACCATTTTCATTTCATAGTCACCACTTGTGAGCTCATGAACATGAAATAACCGTTCCTTGATTTACTTATGAGTACTTCTATACTCATAAATGATAACCACACCAACCTCGTTCACACAAAATAAACACGTAAACACACAATTCAAGTAAGCACACATAAAATAACTTAAAAGTAAGACCAAGTGACGAACCTCAAAACCACGGTTGTCACATCACTCCCTCCTAATAGAAATCTCGTCCCGAGATTTACTCCTTAGGATCAAACACACAAACAACAAATCACATGAGGATACTTGTTCTAAACGAACTCCTCTCATTTCCACGTGAACTCTAGTTCAAGTCTCCCATTACCACATATACTTAACCAAAAAAATTTAAATTCATTGCCCAACACTTTACCTCACAATCAATAAATCCTACAAATGACTCTTTGATAAACAAAGACTCTTATTAGCACAAATCCCGAATAACCAAACATGCAAATATGCATTCTCAAACAACATTTACCAATCTTAATACATGAAATGTATCATGTATACAACTCCCACTACATCATTACCACATTAGTAGCCTCTTTTACCAATTCTAGTCAACAATAGGGACAACTCACCCTATCCTTTCATATAGTGCCTCAAATGGCATTTAGCGACTTCTAGTATGATATTCATCATTATATGAAAACTCAGCCATCGCTAATGAGTTTCCTAACTCCCTCTAAATCAATCACTCATTCCCTTAGTGTAACATCTAAGGTTGTATAAATATCTCACTTGCCTATCCTTTTCCAGTCAGCTGGATATACTCATATCCAATCATGTTCATCAACTCCCTTCAGTCCGTACCCCAAACTACTTAAAGATTCCAATCTCCTTACAAAGTGACCTATGGCGGTCTTTCACATATCCATTAGTTCTTCCAATCCAAATCAACTTATGATCTATACACATCATCAAAAGGACGGTTAACTCAGTTAGATCAAGCCCTTCGTCCCTATGGCACATCACACCTATAACTCCTCATCCATTCGATTATCGATACTAAGCCTCCCAAACAATCAGTATAGGTCAGTGCCATTTCCCTTTCCATAATCCTTCATAAGGCATTCCATACATATTAGGCTAACTTTTACGCAACACCCTCTATTCCGTCACATATGTACGCAATCCTTCCAACTTCTCAACTATGTGACTTCTCATTCCTCTTGAAATATGAGATGAATTAGTCAGTCTATCGACTATCACCCAACTCTCGTCGTACTTATTCCCCCATTATGTATCCCTTTCACCAACTTCGTCCTTATATCGCCCTTTCTAAGCTACTCCTAGCTATGTAGGAAGTATAGTCTACGTCCCTTTTCTCCATATGATTGTCCAAGCCACGCAACATACATGTTGACGCGTTCTCTGCTTTAGACAACTCAACTCGTGAAACCTATATCCTTTATCCAAACCGCCCTAATACGTCATCCCTATAGTTCGATTCGTCTCAGTTTCACCTCATCCTTCTTATTCCATGTCTCATCGACCATGCTTGCCTTTCCCAGATGGTACTTGGCCTTGCAATTTTCTTTCATCAATTAACTCCACCCACCACCTTTGCCAAAAGTTCAATCAAGATGATTGAATATGTGTTGGATACGTTCATGATTCGTACAGATCATTCTCCACGTCTCGTACACCAAATGCCTCTAGCATTCTAGGCAGATATAACAGTCCAGCTTCACTAACTAAGTCTATCCAATTCTTCCAAATATTCAGTTCTTGCAACGTTTGAGCAATCGCCTTTCTTTGTCGTCTTCGTACGCGTCCAATCCTTGCTCCACGTATCATCATGCTTCGCGAATTCATCCAGTCCTTTCGATAATGCCAAGATCGGCTCTTTATCCAATCCACTTCTTCAGCCTCCAAAATGCTTCCTCGTCCTTCTTCACTTCGCCCCTTGCTGGTTCCATGATATATCATCATCTCTAACTACTCTTCATGGTAAACTTAATACTAAAACTCACACTCGAAAATCTCACGTATAACTCCAATCCAAAACCAACACATAATTCGCCTCACTCTCCATCTCAAATTTGAGTAGATCAAGATGTCGTCGATGCTCCCGAGGACAACTCGTTTATACACGTTCATGCACACTTGGTTCATTGACACCATGAAAACCGCTAGTGCTTTGGCGAAGCCAAATGCATAACCGTAATCCCAAAGCGTTCATACAACATCCTTAGCAGTTTCAACTATGTCCTCCTTGCACCCTCTCTCAGCGGCAATACGAATAAATTCCTATTTTCCTTCACGTGTCTACTACTACCTTGCCTCCATAACTATACCAATCCCTTGCGTGTTATTTACCCAACCTTTCCATTAGTATAAACTTTCAACTCTACCCTCACATCCGCTAGTATTTTCATCAATCTCCTTATGGTGCTTCAACCAATCTTTAAACCAAAACACATTTCTTCAATCTAATGTCTAACCATAAGTAATACTACCCAACTCTATACTCTCATCCTAACGTTCCCACAACTGCATAAATAAATCAACCATGACGTGTAACAAAAGAATTCCAAACCATCGTGTCCCAAAATAAAATATAGGGTAAAACGAACCCTAGCCAAAACAGCTGAAAACAAAACAATGAAATCCGAAAGATCAGTGGAGTGTGCCAACAACGAAAAAAATTAGACTTTTCACGATCTAGTATTACCAAATTTTTATACGTTAGAAAATTTTAAACTTTCGCCCCATTTAGTTACTCCTCATAAGAACCAAACTTCAATACTACCAAAACCAATCATACTCATTTTATCAATAACTCATCCGTTTATCATCATCATTTTATCAAGATATCTACTAGTTAGTATACTGCAATCTTATTCTAACCATTATCTTATTTACCCATATAAAACTTATTTCACTTGTTATTATGAAACTAATATATGTTTATAAAATACAGTGTTCTATTTTCATTTTATTCTATATTATTATTACTATTTTATAAAATCCATTTAGGCTGATTATAACAAAACTACTACATGTTTACAAGGTGTGGTGTTATTATTATCATTACTATAATAAAATCTCCCTTTTTACTCTTGTCGTCTAGTTAAATACTTCTAAAATTTTAACTATACTTAAGAAAAGTTTGTAAAATTTCTTTACCCCTTTAAAATATATTATCACATGTTACATAGAAAACTAATTCAATTATTTTCAAAACAACTTTTTTTTAGCTTACTACCACAAACTTAAAAAAAAATGTAAGTCACGATATCATACCATACACTTACAAATTATTTTCAAAACCGTTTTCCTATAATCAGCCACACTTATTTGTAATAAAATTTAGTAGTTCTCATTAATTAAATTCATACCCGAATGTAGACACACATCGAAAACTCAAAACGTCGTTGGAACTCCATTAAACTCCAGCACCATAAAACACGAGCAAACGCAAGGTACGTTCAAGTTATAATAACTACTGAACGACCATATATCATAACTTAACACATAGTAGTATATATACATCCGCATATATATACCTATTAAATCTCCCAAAACATACTCTTTATCATACATATCAAGTCAATCAATCGCGTCATACACTCGTTTTTCCATACGAGTAATCATCATCTCACCAACTCACCATGCCACAACAAGGCATAAAGCCTACCTCTAAAACCAAACCATATCGTGTGACCACAAAATCACACAACACAACCATAACCCAAAACATATAACACAAAAAGAACTATAGCCATATCATAGGCAGCCATTACATAAACCCATATATTATAAATATACCCAAAATCCACCTCTCATCATATACAAGCATGTACTAATCCTCTTTCATGCAATCATACTTGAGAACCCATTGAAGTTGTGGTACTTGTATAACTATGTTGGCCACCATACTTATACAATTACCCTTTCCCCAATGCACTCCCTCCTATGATGACACTTATAAGAATCAATACAACATATAACACATAAATCCATCTACTCACATAAGCTCATAACCACATAACCAAATAGGTCCAAAACTCCATCTATAAAATAACATAATAAAACTCTTGGAATACCGAAATCCATAATCTAGCTAAAACGGCATAGACTAAATCCAAAACGAGAACAAAATCGGTTATAAGTCATGTCCCCCGTAAGAGTGGAAACAGCTTAAAATCCTTCATATCCACCTACTCCTAGTAACTCGAACCACCACATGATTCTTAGGGAACATGACTTAAACATCAAAAGAAAAATAACATACCTCATGTATGTAAAATAACTCGATAAAAGATAGAAACTACCTTGTACTAAATTATGTACTATAATGTACAATTTAAGCAAAATACAACAGTGACTAGCGTGGACGATTATGGTTCAACCCGCACTAGTCACAAACCCGAAAAGAAAATAACATGTGACTAAGTATGAACATACTACGGTTCAATTCATACTAGTCAAAACATCGCAATAAATAACATTCAAACACATCAATTATTATAAAATGCACACATACTCCTATGACGCCTATATGCAGGGACCCTTAAGCTATAGACTAGGCTACACGACTAGGCAACCTAATTCTCTATAACCATTGTCTCTGATTACCATTCTGTCACACCCCACCATGGCGGAACATGGGGCGCGACGTATGGATATCATCACAACATGGCGTGTCTATAGAGATAACTATATGAAATAAGAAATGTCGTAAAAATGGTGACACGAAGGTCATGACAATATCTCAACAAATGCAAGGGGTCTAGGTAAGTAAGTAACAATCCTACTTCTTACCCAAGACAACAAATAACATACCAAAACAATCATATGTGTGCCACAGTATCACTTATTAAAATGAACAATCAAATAAAACTAAGAAGGAAACGGGGATTCTCCTTCTATATGCATTCCTAAGCTTCTCCAATCCTAGCCACTTATGTTCTCATGCTTAACCATAGTATCACCTGAAAGAGACACTAAAACACGTCAACATAAAGTTGGTGAGAGTCATAGGTTTAGACTCCAACGCTAAATCAGTTACAAGCTGTGAATAACAATCATCAACAAAAGAACATATGGACAATGTGTTACAAATATGCATTAACAACTATCAATCAAGATTAATCATACCAAACCAATCCAAGGCTCCTACCTTGCAAAACAACATCATGGTACCATAGATGATCACACTATGTACCTATCCCAAGGCCACTACCTTGGCAAACCAGAAGGCCACTACCTTGTCAAACCACAATAACTGAGACGGCACGTGTCCCCCGATCCAAATCATACACAATCAAGAATCACATAGCAGTTAATCACATAATGTACGCACAAGTCCATCTCAAATCACAAACACATTCACAGCATCAATTTAGAAAATAACTAAACACAGTGTCTCTTCCATCCCATCTGGAAGTCAAAATCAATATTAAACATGGGACTATGAAACTCACCTGATAGCTTCTTCACAAGTCCTCGCACTAGCAAAAAGCTAACAAACTAAAAACACATAATCAAAACATGAACCAATCACTAAAATGGCTCATCAACCTATGATGGACATCTAGCCTCCTCCTATATAGATACCTCATTTATATGCTCTAAGCATCTCATTACACCCCTCTATAAAGCCCTTAACTCCTTTTACTTCATAACCCGTCCCGTTAACATTTTACCCAAAACAGTCCCGTTTTTCATACCTTAAACTATGTGTCGATCTCCCCCTTAAACATACCCATGATCTCTGTAAAAGGAATATTCATACCCTTAAATATGTTGGCTAACACCTCCCACTTGCCCTAACCTTAAAGATACTGTTAAGGCCCCGATATACATATATCTACTTTTGTCATTCCAGATTTCCTGATTTTAAACGTACTAAAAGTTTGTTACCATTAAGGGGTCTTACCCTAAACCACAACCTTAACCCAAGTGCATATACTTATTAAAATATATAAACCATCTCTCACGTTCGTGAGAAGATCCCAATGCAACCCTAAGTACCCCAAACAACCAAAAACTTAAAAAGAAAACAGGCTGACTTCAAAACTGTATTGACCTCCGACTGTTGTAACCTGTTTTTGACCAACTTCCCGACCTCCAATTTAGTTCTAGTTTCTTGCATTAGAAAGCCACTTCAATTACCTTTTCAAGGATACTTGGATCGCATCTTGAATGTTCATAGAACTCCCGATATGATCAAAACAATTGACTCAAAATTCTGCCCAGTTTTTAAAAACAGGTTTAACAAAATCAACCACATTAATTAACCCTAATCCCTCTAATTACAAGCCCTAATTTATTTAATCATTATGAAATCATTATTATAACATTAATTTACTGTTCTTAAATTAAACCCTAACCTAAATCCATCATAAGATGATTAAAGAAAACATTAAACAATTTAATTGAAAAGAGTATTAAAGATTTTACCTTAGAATTTTTGAAAGAATAAAAATTAATGAAGAACCCTAAAACCACCATTTATGCCGACCAAACCTTGATCTCCAGGGATTTTATGAGTGTTTTGATTAATAAAAAAACTTTATATACTTTCTTAACAAATCCTTGGCCCATGTACAAAAGCCCGGTTCCCTTTTTCCCTTTTTCCCCTTTTCTTTTCTTTTTTTCACATAACCGACCTATACCCATTTAATTTCGTTTTTTTTCCTTTTTATTATTAATATATGTATTAATAATATTACCTTAATTTCCCTTAATTTATTTCAGCTCCTAAAGCCTCCAAAACCTCAAAACCGTAAAACTAGTCAGTTTTTACGCGATTACCGTAAAAGACGTAAAATATACACTTTTAAAAAAATCTCAAATTTTGAAATAAACTTTATAACTAAGTCCTAAATGACTTAAAACCATCCCAAAAATATTCATATGGATAATTACCTCACCCGAGACCTCTAAATGTTAAACCGTAAATCCTAAAAAAAATACTATTACTATAATACTTATACGTATACGTAAACACCACAATATCACCATTTTCATTTCATAGTCACCACTTGTGAGCTCATGAACATGAAATAACCGTTCCTCAATTTACTTATGAGTACTTCTACACTCATAAATGATAACCACACCAACCTCGTTCACACAAAATAAACACGTAAACACACAATTCAAGTAAGCACACATAAAATAACTTAAAAGTAAGACCAAGTGACGAACCTTAAAACCACGGTTGTCACAAAGCGTGCCTTGATGCCTTCACCCAAGCTTCTATTTGCTCGTTCGACAAGACCATTTGTCTGTGGATGTTTAACAGATGCGAAGCGCCGCGTGATATTCAATGTTGCGCATCAGTCCTTGAATGGATTATCCGCGAACTGCTTCCCGTTGTCTGAGATGATTTCTCCTCGCAAGCCAAAACGGCACACAATGTTCTCCCAAACAAACTTTTTAACTTGTTTGCCTGTGATGGATTTAACTGCCTTAGCCTCTATCCATCATGTAAAGTAGTCCATTGCGACAATCAAGAACTTAACTCTCCCTGCAGCTACGGGGAAAGGTCCTGCAATGTCAATTCCCCACTTATAGAATGGCCATGGGGATGTAATGGGTGTCAGTTCCTGCTGCGGATGTCGTGGTACTAGTCTGTGCACCTGGCAATCACTGCATTTGCGAATCATGTCGCGTGCATCCCTATGCATAGTAGGCCAATAATATCATGTGCGTAGAGCTCGAGCTACTAAAGATCGGGGACCCGCGTGCATGCCGCATAACCCTTCATGTATCTCACTGATCACATAAGTAGCTTGGCGTGGCCCAACACACCGCAACCACGGCTGTAAGAAAGAGCGCTTGTAAAGAATACCTTCTCGAAGCTCGAAGTGCTGCGACTTCCTTCTGAAACACCGTGCCGCCTTTTCCTCGTTCGGAAGGGTTTCATTAGTCAAATAGTTGATGATCGGGGTCATCCATGTAGGTCCATCTTCCTCAACTATAGCTGCAACTTCCCCTTCCGTTATAGACTTTTCCTTTAGTATTTCTACCAAGACTTGCTTGGATAAGTGGGCAAAACTTGTAGACGCGATCTTGCTAAGAGCGTCCGCCTTCTTGTTTTCACCCCTTGGTACCTGGTTGATAGAAAACTTGCTGAAAGCAGCGATGAGTGACTTGACTTTCTCCAAGTTTCGAACCATGTTATCCTCCTTGGCTACGTAACCCCCTAGAATGTGGTTCTCGACAAGCCGTGAGTCCACGTAGGCCTCAAGGTTGCGGACTCCCATTCTAGCGGCGATTTTTACACCTGCAATCAACGCTTCATATTCTGCCTCATTATTGGTGGCTGTGAACTCAAAGCGCAGGGCGTATGTAAACTCCATTCCTTTCGGATTCGTATGGATGAGACCAGCTCCTGATCCATCCGTGCACGAGGATCCGTCCGTGAATAATACCCATGGTCCTGCTGGAGTTTCCTCTCGTTGTACGACCGGTCCATCCTCGTCCGGCTTCTCTATCAAGAAATCTGCCAAGATTTGGCCTTTAACAGCTGTCTGTGGTCTATAAGAGATGTTATGCTCCACTTCTGTAGCCTACCGGCCACGTCTGGTCTGGAGATGACTTGTTTTATTGGTTGATCAGTAATGACCACAATTGGGTGTGCCTGAAAGTACCGGCGTAACCGTTTTGTGGCAAACACTAATGCCAAAACCAGTTTCTCCATAGAAGAATAATTCAACTCCGGCCCTTACAGTGTTCTACTTATGAAGTAGACCGGAGTTTAGATTGTGTCCTTATCCGTCATGAGTACCGCACTTATTTCTCCATGTATGGCCGACAGATACATGATGAGCTCCTCCTTGGGTCGGGGGGCACTAGCATGGGAAGAGCTGCGAGGTGTTGCTTGAGCTGACCAAAAGCTTCCTCCGCTTCCTTTGTACACCGGAAATCTCCCTTCTTGATGCACTTCTTGAGTGTTTTGAATAGGGGGAGTGACTTCTCCGCGGACTTCGACAAGAACCTGTTTAGCCTGGCCAACTTCCTATTTAATGATTGTACCTCTTTTCGCGTCTGGGAGATGGTAACTGTATTACCGCGTCCGTCTTTTCCGGACAAGGCTTGATGCCATTTGGATCAATCATATATCCAAGGAACATCCCTTCAGTTTCCCCAAACATGCATTTCTTTGGATTCAGCTTCATATTAATCCTCCTTAATGTGTCAAACGTCTCTTGGACGTCACGGAGAAGTGCATCCTCCGTATGACTTTTGATGACTAAATCATCAACATAGACCTCGATATTGCGGCCTATCTGTGAGTCGAAGGCTTTGTCAACAATCCGCTGATATGTTTCCCCGATGTTCTTTAGTCCGAATGGCATTTTTGTATAACAATATACGCCTTGACTAGTATGGAACGCCGTCTTTTCTACGTCCTCTTCCGCCATCTGGATCTGGTGGTATCCTTTGTATACGTCCAAGAAGCACTTAATGTAACACCCCACTTGGATAAGTGGACCGTTACGGGTATTTATGGCGTGTCATCAAAGCATAAGGTAAATGTACTAAAACATTAAATGAACATAACGGAAATACCGAAATCAAACATCGGTAATCCAACCCTAGCTCAAAACATGAAAAATAAAATACTGAAAGAAAGGACTAAACAATGTCCAACTAAGCAGAATAATGTAAGTGCATAAAATAAGAAGTCTGGGCAGCTTCCATCCTAAATGCACGTGCTCTCAGAAACCTAAGAGCGTCCCGGTGTACCTGCCGTTAGAACATGAAAGGAACTACGGCTGAGCATAACGCTCAGTGAACGGATATAAAACATGATAAGAATATACTGAATGAACTAGGCAATAGAATACTGAAGCTGTAAGAATGATATGTAACATGTGGTAGAACTCTGCATAAAATCTGAGAAACCTGGTTCATATATACTGATACTGAAATATAACTATTAATTCTAAAAAAACATGCATTTACTGTATTTTATTTGCCAGAGCTTATATAGGTCACGTGCTGTAACAACCGTGTATGAATAACTGGAGGGGTGACCTCATCATGCTATAGAGGGGTGACCTCTAAATAACTGTGCTGGATGGAGGGATCAGCTCCAATGTGAAGGATGTAGAGCACACACCACATTCACCCTGATAACTTGTAACACATATAAGCCTAGGATGCATCCATACGCCCCACTAATAATACTGATAAAATGGCCAAGCTGAGCTGAGTGGGACGATGCAGGATATCAATCTCCTGCATGTGAGTCACGACACCGGTGCCTCTAGTGCCGTGGTTACGGTACCTCCGTAACTAGTACATAAACTGGTCGTGCTTATATATAATGCTCAGGCAATTTATTTAGTTATTAACATGATTACTGATAAACTTAAACATATACTGGGAAAAACATTTGGCTGAAGACGGGGAATCCTAATCATGCATAGAAAGGAAGTCCTTACTGAAAGGACGAAAAATCCGTACCTCGTGTCCGGTAACTGACTGAAGGAAGACTGAACGAACACTACACGGGCTTTATGGAAGCTACAATAATAATGACGCAGAGATGAGTTGTTTGATATCTGTTTATTTTTACTGATCTTTTCTGATCTTAGTTTGATTCAATATGTTCTTGTATTACTGTATTGTATAATCTAGCAAATCTGAATGTTCTACTTTATTACTGATAAGTGTATTCCTGTAATTCTGGTTACTGTATGATATGAAATTCTAATATTTACGATATTACTATAAATAGTAACCTGCTATAATTAGAAATTTTCCTAAATTAGAAAGTTTCCTAAAATAGAACGTTCCAAAATGGTTTCATAAATAATTAAATCATTTAAAATAAACCATACATGTTAACTCAAAATAATTAAATCCTCACTAATTAATTTACCAATTAAATTAATAAAATAATTACATCTTGGTTCATTTATTTATAAAATCTCTTTAAGAAAATGATTTAATCAAATGTAAAATATGTCCTTGCATTTTATTATTGTGTAATTTTGAACCCGAGTCTCGGAACGAACTAAATGAAGCCCAACATGACCCACAGTCATGCCCTTTTACTGTGGGCCTACAGACAATAGCCACTGGCCTAGTGCCAGTTGCCACTGTTTGTTTGATAATCCCACTGCTTTAGTCTTGTTCCCACTGGTTGTATTATATTCCCCCTGCTTTGCTACAGTTCCCACTGCTTTACTTATATGTTCCCACTGTTAGTTGTTGTACTTGCTGTATACAAACCCACACGCCCCTTAGTGTCTATTCCCACTGTTTGCAAATCCAAACACCCTGCAACCCAAACAACCACCCCTGCTTTAACTTTTTGTTGTGTCTGGTCGAACAAAGGCACCACCGAGGCACTAGGCCTCGACTGTATACCAAAAAAACCCCACCGAGACTATAGGGTCTCGATTCCCTTACATAAGCATAACCCGACACCCCTGTTTAGGTAACCTGCTCACGACAGGGCCAAAGAACACCACACCAGCCTGTTAGGGACACGGCTGGCCTGAGTAAAACACACCGAGACTGTAGGGTCTCGGTTTTCGTGAGAAGGACACACCCGACACCCTCTTTATTATATATATCTATGATTTGTTCTTTATAAGCCTTAATCAAATGTAAAATCGTGGTATAACAGATTTTAAGGAAATAAGGGTGATACCTTTCAAGATTAAGGATGAGATATTATTACACATGAATAATTGCTGACGAAATCAAACTTGAAACTCCCTTTTTTTGCTTGACTACAGCCGGCGGCCACATAGAGCACAAACCCTAATTATTATTTTTTTTATTTTTTATTTTTTTTGATGTTTGCTGCGTCTGATCTACACAAAAGGGGTAAACCCCGATATCTTTTTTTTTCTCATTGGCCAGGCCTAAGCCCATTTAAACATTACTTCTTTTTTTTTAACTGTCCCTTTATAAACTTTATATGGTTTTCCTTTTTCTAAAAAAAAACTTTAATTTACTTACATACTTTCGTGATCAATATTCGCGTGTCTTTAGTCTTTATAAAACATATAAATTTTGCGTACTTAACGTATTATTTTTCCTGAATAATGCATATAGTTTTATGTAATTAAAACTGCGTATTTAATATTTAAAATATTTAAATACGGGTTTTACAATTCTTCCCCTCTAAAAAAAATAATTCGTCCCCGAATTAAGGATGCAATAATGTTGTGGTTTTTACAATTCTCCCTCTCTAAAAGGAAAATTCGTCCTCGAATTAAATTAAGCTGGTAAGATATAAAAGCTGAAAGGACACATATGCTGAAAGAGCATGAAAGCTAAAAAGACATATACGCTGAAGGATTATTCGTGCTTGGATTAGAACATAATGCTGTTGAAAGGGTATAAACATGACATGACTGAGGTGAACATGAAACGTGACATGACTGAAAGAACTTAAGTGGATTTATTAAAGGAAGAGGGATGATAGGTCCGGATGGACTCCTCCGTTTCGAATGGCTTCCCGCTCGAAACGATTCCTTCAAAGGTCTAAACACAATGAAAATCTTGGTCCTGATGACCCTGTCCTGATGAATACTGAATAGTTCTTGATTCCATACTTAAGATGGATTTTTTGAATCTGATAGAATGAACAAGCTATAGCATGTGGATACATGAAATGGTACGTATAAATATCCTGAAAGATAACATTTATATCTCTGGTAAGCTGCTGAAATCATATAAGGGCAACTACGTGAACAATTTCGAACGTACAACGTGAGCAATCGTGAACGTGGTTCATAATTATATGAGGAGCGCTGGCATGGAATTAGAATATGATAAGTGAATCATACTGTGAACGTGATACTAGAACATATCATGAACGTATGCTGACTGAGGAATGAATGCCAAACGATACGGCCTGAGATGTGAAACGTCTGCCTGGTTATGGAATAGTTGTGCTAAACTTGAGTCTGATTTCCCAAGCTTTCTGTAACCGTATTCGGTAAATAACTGAGAAACGTGTATCGTGAAATGGTACACGAACTTGAACGTGAACAATGTTATGAACACAAACGTGAGCTTAAATTATGAGATAGCATAAAGATGAACTGAAACAACATCATACCGCGAATGAGACGTAAACGTGAAAGTGAAAATAAACATGAATTTAAAGTGGGCGTAAACATACACTTGATCGTGAACATGAATTCTGTCTGATATGATGGTCAATGGAATGTCTTGAATTCGTACGATTTATTGCTAAATTTCAATTTTTTCTGCAGATCTGCTACTGCGTGATCCTTTCGGACGAAAGAAACGCGCAGGCTGATTACATGATTGACGATAACTTAGATAGTATCATACTTTCTCTGAGCCTGTGGTAGCTGATGACGATTTCATGGAATTTCGTCTCATTTCTGTTCAGAAATTTCTAAGGGTTGTAGTAACTCACTAACATGACAGCTTTCTATCTTGAACCTGCAGTAGGTTAGGCATCTAGATATGAACATAGCTGCATTAATGTGTGATGCGGATTCTATTAATGTTTTGTGTGGGATTATGGAACATTCTGGTGGAAATCTGGTTGAATAGTCATAAAACATTTTTAGTGAGAGCTATCGGCAATTTCTGCGGTAGTAGTCAATTGAGTTCTAGAAGATTGTACTTCGTTCACAGGCGTCAGTCGGGACCATCAGGTGATGGCCTTCACCTGCGCAGGATTGTCTGAAATTTCTTTCTGTTGAAATGTGGTGGCTCAGAAATGCCACTTTGTTCAAGTGAGATTTATATCTGGATAGCTGTGTATAAAATTTTCTCCCATCGAAGGTTCTGTACAACTGTGAGAAGATGATTCTCGTGTTCTCTAGAATTTAGCACATCAAAATGTGATCAATGAATATACTGACGATTTTGTCTAAGAATTCATGGGACAAATTTTATTCATAATTTTCATACTATAGCCGGGCATTAGGGAGCCCAGACGTATAAGTCAAAATTTTAGAGAGACTATAACATGTTCAACAGCAATCTGGAAAACATCATGTTCTTCTCTCACCACTGTTGGTGGCATGATCGCGAATTGTTCTTAAAAATATTTAAGACATCGTAGCAGGTCAGGTAACCTCCTATTCGTGGAATGATTATCGTTTTATGAATGGCGATCTCGTAAATTTTCGGTGATCGATACATGATCTCATGGTACCGGCCTTCTTTCTGATAGGCAGAAATGATACACCTCCTGGTGGTGCGTTAGGGCGAATAAAGCCTCGTTCCGGTAATTCTTGCAGCAATTGCTGTAACTCTTTTAACTTAGCTGAAGCCCTGTGATCAAGAATTCTGAAAACAGGTTCTGTTCTTGAGACTAGCTCGATGTTAAATTTCTGCCTCGTGGTTAGGAAGGAATTTCTTGAAAACTTTCTGAAATTATATCTGGAACTCTGGAATAATCTGCTGATCATGAATTCGAGGAATTTTAGAAGTGAATTTATAACTGGTAACTAAAAGTCTTCGTAGCTATGGACTGATAAGTCACGCGCTTGTAAGGCAGAAATAATTCGTACTGATTTTCTGACCGAAAGTATAATGAATATATTTGGGATTTAGTAAGACGGATCTCGTCGTAACTGAAAATAAGGCTTTAATAAATATGGTGATACTGTCGAGTCCTTTCTGGCTGAGAGATAGGTAAATACCTGATTTACATAAAGCTGACATAGGAATACGTGGAGTAACGTGGCGACTTCCACTGAGTGGGTTCGTCTGTAACCTCACATAATGATTACCGTGTGTTTAATATGAATAATAATCTAGTGGTGGTGACTGAATTTTAATGATCTGATTCATGCGTGGCATAATAGAACGGGTATACCCCTTTATGAAGGGTACCCTGAATTTCTGAGGGCCTGGTTTAGAAACATACTAGAGTTATGAGTTCTGACTCGTATTTTGAGGAAAGATTTGTATGACGTGTACCATGACTGGTGTCCTAATATGTGTCTTCTGAAAAGATACCTGAGGCCTATGCCTTGACTGATGCCTTGACACGTGTTTTAGTAGATGAATCCGAACAAGGTTTAAATTTTGGTAACTACTAGGATTGGCGGACCGGTTAGACTACTGACCTCTGTATTTCTGGTCACGTCCATTTCGGAGTTCCGATGGTTACTGATTGATTAAATATAAGTACGGTGGTTGTCACTACTGCTTTATTTTTCAATTTATGACGGTCATTATCATGACCGTGATTCAGGTAACTATTCTGCTGAGTGGCCGGCTGAGTTCCGGTTCCCACTAACGGTTAGCTGAGTGTAGTGTGACATCTAGCTGAGAAGGTAAAAGTATAGAATGGAATGGTAGTGTCTGATGGTTGAAATTTACTCTTGTCAGAAATTTCAAATTTATAGTTTTCATCCTTGCTCTGCAGTGTCTTTATAGTATAACAGCATCACCATCAGCATCTTGAGAAATCTCCAAAGTATCAGCAGCATTAGCAATTGTGAGATCTTCAAAGTGTTAGCAGCATCAGCATCTAGCAAAATCTTCAACTCACGAGCATCATCAGCACCTGGTAGAATATCGACAAGTGGAAACATCTGAGATGATTGAGGATCGATTAGCAATATCCATGGAGTAGGGTACCTGGATTACACTGGGACTACTGTACATGAAGTACAAAATGAATATTGCACATGGAGCAAATCTGAGACACTGTACGTAGAGTACACGTGAAATACTGTACGTGGAGCTGGTGAAAATTTTATGGGATGATCGATACTAGTGTCGCTTGTTTGTCATTATCAAAGGAATAAATTGATTTAAACGGTAGTAAACTGAGCTGAAACGATTAACATGATAGGTTGATAATTTCTGCGTAGACTTAATGCTGGTTGTATAGAGGCTAAAAAGTATGACTAAACGGATTTTCATCAACATTTAGTATAAAGACATGATTGTTAAAGACCAGAACATGATTTATCATGAAATAGTATTTTACTGTAATCCTTCTATATCTTAGCATGAAACATTATCATTCTTTTGAAAACATAATACTTGTAAGGAAACATGAAACTAAATCATCATGTAGATGATATCAACGTGAGGGTATGAAAATTTGACTGTTACAAGGAACATAAAAATCAAATCAACTGAGGTGTAATATCAACTGATGTGGACGGCTATGGTTCAATACACAGAATTCAAAGAAGAAAACATGAGACTAAGTATGGGCTATTCTGGTTCGATCCATACTGGTCAAAATTTTCTAAGAACTGTCATGTATAGAAATTTATAATCTCGGACTAAATATGGATGGCTGTAGTTCAATCCATACTTGTCAAAATTTATGAAATGTCCTGATATGACAAAGGTGAACAACTGTGGATCGGTCCACAAAACATCATTGGACTGAAAAGCATGAAATTTGACTTGAGAAATGGTGAACGTTTATGGCTGGTTCACCAAGTGATATTTGACTGAAAACATGAATCTGTCATGAGTAAGGGTAAACGCCTATGGTCGGTTTACCAATACAAAATCTGAACGGCAAGGGTGAACACCTATGGTCAGCTCACCAAAACGAAAGTTCGCTAAAAAGCACATGCGACTAAATATAGCTAGTTATGTACCAACCTTTTACTTGGTCAAAACTTTAAGAAAACTGACTGATAAATGAAGAAAACTGACTGAATAATCCATGAGAAACATGAAAGATAACAACGCCAAAATCTGGGAAGTTCCTAGTGACCACTCACTAGTCACAGGTCAAGTTTTAGAGCCTACAGGTCGAACCTTGCGCTCTGATACCATAATTGTAACACCCCACTTGGATAAGTGGACCGTTACGGGTATTTATGGCGTGTCATCAAAGCATAAGGTAAATGTACTAAAACATTAAATGACCATAACGGAAATACCGGAATCAAACATCGGTAATCCAACCCTAGCTCAAAACATGAAAAATAAAATACTGAAAGAAAGGACTAAACAATGTCCAACTAAGCAGAATAATGTAAGTGCATAAAATAAGAAGTCTGGGCAGCTTCCATCCCAAATGCACGTGCGCTCAGAAACCTAAGAGTGTCCCGGTGTACCTGCCGTTAGAACATGAAAGGAACTACGGTTGAGCATAACGCTCAGTGAACGGATATAAAACATGATAAGAATATACTGAATGAACTAGGCAATAGAATACTGAAGCTGTAAGAATGATATGTAACATGGGGTAGAACTCTGCATAAAATCTGAGAAACCTGGTTCATATATACTAATACTGAAATATAACTATTAATTCTAAAAAACATGCATTTACTGTATTTTATTTGCCAGAGCTTATATAGGTCACGTGCTGTAACAACCGTGTATGAATAACTGGAGGGGTGACCTCATCATGCTATAGAGGGGTGACCTCTAAATAACTGTGCTCGGTGGAGGGATCAGCTCCAATGTGAAGGATGTAGAGCACACACCACATTCACCCTGATAACTTGTAACACATATAAGCCTAGGATGCATCCATACGCCCCACTAATAATACTGATAAAATGGCCAAGCTGAGCTGAGTGGGACGATGCAGGATATCACTCTCCTGCATGTGAGTCACGAAACCGGTGCCTCTAGTGCCGTGGTTACGGTACCTCCGTAACTAGTACATAAACTGGTCGTGCTTATATATAATGCTCAGGCAATTTATTTAGTTATTAACATGATTACTGATAAACTTAAACATATACTGGGAAAAACATTTGGCTGAAGACGGGGAATCCTAATCATGCATAGAAAGGAAGTCCTTACTGAAAGGACGGAAAATCCATACCTCGTGTCCGGTAACTGACTGAAGGAAGACTGAACGAACACTACACGGGCTTTATGGAAGCTACAATAATAAGGACGCAGAGATGAGTTGTTTGATATCTGTTTATTTTTACTGATCTTTTCTGTTCTTAGTTTGATTCAGTATGTTCTTGTATTACTGTATTGTATAATCTGGCAAATCTGAATGTTCTACTTTATTACTGATAAGTGTATTCCTGTAATTCTGGTTACTGTATGATATGAAATTCTAATATTTATGATATTACTATAAATAGTAACCTGCTATAATTAGAAAGTTTCCTAATTTAGAAAGTTTCCTAAAATAGAACGTTCCAAAATGGTTTCATAAATAATTAAATCATTTAAAATAAACCATACATGTTAAGTCAAAATAATTAAATCCTCACTAATTAATTTACCAATTAAATTAATAAAATAATTACATCTTGGTTCATTTATTTATAAAATCTCTTTAAGAAAATGATTTAATCAAATGTAAAATATGTCCTTGCATTTTATTATTGTGTCATTTTGAACCCGAGTCAAAACTTCGCCCGAGACACCCATGTCTCGGAACGAACTAAATGAAGCCCAACATGACCCACAGTCATGCCCTTTTACTGTGGGCCCATAGACAATAGCCACTGGCCTAGTTCCAGTTGCTACTGTTTGTTTGATAATCCCACTGCTTTAGTCTTGTTCCCACTGGTTGTATTATATTCCCCATGCTTTGCTACAGTTCCCACTGCTTTACTTATATGTTCCCACTGTTAGTTGTTGTACTTGCTGTATACAAACCCAAACGCCCCCTTAGTGTCTATTCCCACTGTTTGCAAATCCAAACACCCTGCAACCCAAACAACCACCCCTGCTTTAACTTTTTGTTGTGTCTGGTCGAACAAAGGCACCACCGAGGCACTAGGCCTCGGCTGTATACCAAAAAAACCCCACCGAGACTGTAGGGTCTCGATTCCTTTACATAAGCATAACCCGACACCCCTGTTTGGGTAACCTGCTCACGGCAGGGCCAAAGAACACCACACCAGCCTGTTAGGGACACGGCTGGCCTGAGTAAAACACACCGAGACTGTAGGGTCTCGGTTTTCATGAGAAGGACACACCCGACACCCTCTTTATTATATATATCTATGATTTGTTATTTATAAGCCTTAATAAAATGTAAAATCGTGGTATAACAGATTTTAAGGAAATAAGGGTGATACCTTTCAAGATTAAGGATGAGATATTATTACACATGAATAATTGCTGACGAAATCAAACTTGAAACTCCCTTTTTTTGCTTGACTACAGCCGGCGGCCACATAGAGCACAAACCCTAATTATTTTTTTATTTTTTTTTATTTTTTTTTTGATGTTTGCTGCGTCTGATCTACACAAAAGGGGTAAACCCCGATATCTTTTTTTTCTCATTGGCCAGGCCTAAGCCCATTTAAACATTACTTATTTTTTTTAACTGTCCCTTTATAAACTTTATATGGTTTTCCTTTTTCTAAAAAAAACTTTAATTTACTTACATACTTTCGTGATCAATATTCGCGTGTCTTTAGTCTTTATAAAACGTATAAATTTTGCGTACTTAACGTATTATTTTTCCTAAATAATGCATATAGTTTTATGGAATTAAAACTGCGTATTTAATATTTAAAATATTTAAATACGGGTTTTACACTTAAAGGGATATCCACATAGGGATTCCACCTTCCAATCAATCTCCGGTAATGGATAGCAGTCCTGCGGACAGGCTTTGTTCAGATCCGTGAAGTCCACGCACATGCACCAGCTCCCATCATGCTTCTTGACCATGACCGGGTTGGATAACCACTCGTGGTAGTATACCTCACGCATAATACCTGCATCCACCAATTTCCGTACTTCATCCAATATTACTTGGCTGCGTTATGGTGCCTGACCGCGCTTCTTTTGCTTAACGGGAGGATATCCTTGGCGGATTTGGAGCTTATGTTCTGCTATCGCACGCGGTACGCCCGTCATATGCTTGGGCTCCCATGCGAATACATCTAAGTTTGCTTTTAGGAGAGAGCACATGGCCCTCTTGCTGCTATCCGAGAGTGTTCCCCCTATGGATACCTCTTGTTCCGGATAATCCGGATGGATTTCCACCTTCCAATTGGGAGGTGGTGATCCATCCTTGGGGGAACAGGTGGAACCGGTGTTGTCACGACATGACATTCGGATGCTGGTATGATTGTGTTATAGATAGTGACAATTCCTCCTTCCACGGGGAATTTAATCATTCCGTGAGTTGTAGAGGGTACTGCTCATACGGCCAGGATACCTGGTCTGCTTATGATCCCATTGTATGGAGAGTGTGAGCGTATCACCATAAAGTTCATCCACGTCGTGGTGGAATGCTCTTCATTCCCAATGGTTACAAGCAGACGCCGCTATCCTATTGGCCAAATGGTGTCTCCACTAAAGCCGATGAGCAGCGACGTGGCCGGTACTAATTGGCTTCTTATTTCTGGTCGTAACTGTACGAAACAGTGTTCGTATAGTACTTCTGCTGATGACCCTCTATCCACATACATGTGGCGGACATTGTGTGTTCTAATGCTTATCTCAATCGTGAGAGGTGCATCGGCTACATCACTTGTCGTGATGGGAGGGAATGAGATTTCTCTACCGCTTGAAAATTTTTGGCTAATTTTCTGCCTTGTGCGGTGCTGCCTGGATTGGATCATGTATATAGTCGAAGGTTTGTCCTTTTGGGGATCCTTCATGTCATACTTCTTGTTGTCCTTTCCGTCCTTCCAATCCTTGACCAAATGTTTGAGTTTGCCTGACTTGATCAGTGACTTAATGTGCTTCTTGAGCTGGATACATTCTTCAGTGTCGTGGCCCTTGTCGTTGTGGAATTCGCAAAAGCGATTTCCTTGACGACGGTCCACCGGAGTCGTCATTGGGGGAGGTCTCGGGAAGTTGAACCCTTCTGTCAGCAAGATCTCCCGGTAGGACATCTTTAGAGGGGTAAATTTGTCCTTCGACCGCCCTCCTTTGTTTTAGCTCTTGTAGTCCGAGCTCCTCCCACTTCCCTGGTTGCCTTGACCACCCGACTGTATCTTGGACTGGTCGTTCGATCGATAGTTGTTTCCTTTTGAAGGATAGGACGCGGCTACCGCGGTTTCTCCCTCTATGAAGTTCCTGACCCTTTCCATAAGGTCGTCATACTTCTCCGGTCGCTTGTCATTGAGACGTCTGATTAATTCCATGTCCGTTATGGCGTGAATATAATCGGAAATTTTTAGAAGTTCCGGCATTGTCTTTGTGCGTGTGCACTAGTCATTGAAGCATTCGGTGAAGGCCTCCGTAGATTCCCCTGGCCGTTGCTTGACAGTTGCCAATGAGACCGGGTCCCTATTATACTTCTTTCGCTGAATATAATTGTTCTTGAACGCAGTACGCAGTTCAGTGAAGCTATCAATGCTTCGGGGAAGAAGTCCCTCAAACCAATCACGAGCATTGCCGATCAAGGTTGAATTGAACATTTGGCACCAAATAGGCATGGGCCATCGTTCAATTTTCGCCTGCTTGTCAAATATCTTTAGGTGATTGATAGGTGTGAAAACACCCATCTTTTCTACCACTTAATTACAATAATAACCGGACCAAAACGTGTATTTTATGTCTTTTATGTCGGAATTATGCGTGGTTTATGTTTTTGTTGTGATTTAGGACGAAAAGGTGAAAAGTGGAGAAAACATGGGCATTCACGGGCATTTACGGGCTTTTATTGAAGAAAAAGATGAAAAGACGAAGTCAAGAAGTCAAGAGTGCAAAAAGAACGGAAGTCCCAGACCAATTCTAAAGATTTATCGAAGAAAAAGTTAAGAGACGGAAGTTTATCAAAAGCCGAGGAGCTCAAGTCTATTTTGTTGAAGAATTAGAAGACGAGTTCAAGAGAGATCCCGAGCCACAAGTCATCAAAGTCCAAGATTAACAAAAAGATTAAGAAGGAAGGACTTGATGGCGCAATTAAGAAGAAAGGAAGGAGAGGAGGAAGCTTCCTCTAACCATCTCCCTAATCACCTATAAATACTTCTCATTTTCATTCATTTGTTGTTGTTGGCTAACTTGACAAATTAGCTCTTCCACTTTTATTTTATGCACCTTTAATTACTTGCACCTTTAATTACATGTCTTGCACCTTATTTACCATTTAATTTCAAGTAATTTTTTCTTTTAATTCTCGCACCTTTACTTTATCTTGTTGATCTCATTCTACCTTTCTTTAATCTTTGATTTATATGCTTTTTGTCTTGTTTATTTGTTTAAAGATTACATTTTTATGCTTTTGATTGTTTTAAATCATTTATTTTCATAGCCTATTTTGTTTATTTTTCAAGTTTATATAGTTTTTATAAAAGTTATTTTTGTTTAAAAGTTGTTTTTCGTTAAAGCTTTTTCATTTCTTGTTTTAAAAGTTGTTAAATTTCAGTCCAGTAGCTTATTTTCAAACGGTTTACCCTAGGATTTTTGACTTGTGCTTATTAGAATCATAGCTTATTTGTTTTGCTTATTTTGTACCTTTTTCTTCGTATTCCGATTACTAAATCGGAAAGGGGTTTATACATTCCGACCATAGCTAAATTGCTTGGTCGGAAAAGGGTTTTAGTATTCCGATTGGTGGGTAAGTTGGTATTCCGATCAGAGCAAGTTAAGTGGGTATTCCGATCTGGTCTAGTGACAGATATTCCGATTGGTACTTCACACCTCATTCCGATCGAGGTGCGTGTTTGGACATTCCGATCAGGTAAGGTGACATATTCCGATCAGTGGGTTCCGATCAGCATTCCGACCAAGTCTATCCCATATTCTGATCAGAGGTTATTTTATATTCCGATCAAGGTTTGTCCGGATATTCCGATCTGGGGTAAGTGACATATTCCGATTGGTTTTCCTATCAATATTCCGATTTGGGTGTAAGCTAACATTCCGATCAAGGTAAGATCGGAATATATTCCGACGGTAGGTTTATTTTCTTTATACTTTGTTTTGTTTAATTTTTATATTCTCATTTTTATACTTTGTCTAATTTTAATTCTCGTCACGCTTTAATTTTTAGTCATTTAATTATTTTACTTTCCGTCACGTTTTTAAATATTGCACCTTTCGTTTAATTAGACTTAGATTTAATTTCAACGCCTTTTTAATTAACGCCACTTTACTTTAACGACATTTACTTTTAAGTCTTTGCACATTTAAATTTAAAATCAACAAAAAATATTTGTCTCACCAAAGAACAATAGAGTCACATAGAGAACCTAGATCAATTCGATTAGACCAACACAACGAACTTAAATTTTCTTACTAGGTAAAAGCCTAGTATCAAATGGCGCCGCTGCCGGCTCTTTTCGTAAAGATAAACGGTCTTCTGTGAGAGACGCATTGCTTTTTGGGATCCGTTCACTTGTGAGCGTTATTTTTCTTGCATAAAAAATTCAAAAAATCATAAAAATTAAAATTGATAAAAATCCATAAAAATTAAAAATTTCAAAAATCCAAAAAGATTGTATCTTTATTGTGTATATATATTGTCTTTGTGTTTTGTTTCTTTTTCTTTTGCATTTTCAGGTGTATGCGTACTAGATCTTCCAATTATCAAGAGCCCGAGACTCAAGAAGATTTAAGTATGTCAGGGGTCAACAACAATAATCCACCGCACCTCAACAATAACAACAATGTTCTTCCACTGCCCGATCTTCGGACCATGGAGGAGCTTTGTCAACCTACAATCTTTGGACGAGGAGGACCGATTGCGCCGATGCAAATCAACGCTCCTGAGTTTTCGTTGAACCACCACATGATTCAGCAAGTGTAAACAAACCCATTCCGTGGATTGCCTGATGATGATGCCAACAAACACCTCGACAAGTTCATTACAATCACCCAAAGCATGAAGTTGGCTGGTGCCACAATGGATGAACTTCGCCTACAACTCTTTCCACATACTTTATTACATCATGCCGAGAAATGGTTTGATCGACTCCCGAAGAATTCTATTCACACTTGGGATGACATGACTCAACGCTTTTTGTCGCGCTACTTTCCACCATCCATGGTCACGAGCCTTCGCAATCAAATCAGCGGTTTCATGCAAGATCCTGATGAATCTCTTTTTGACGCTTGGGAGAGATATAGTGTCTTGATCGATAGATGTCCAAACCACAACATGCTCCCTGTGACCTTAATAGATACTTTCTACAACGGTTTGACTTTTCGAGATCGTGATACGATTAATGCAGCCGCCGGTGGCACATTCATGAAAAGGAGACCCGAGGAGTGTAGAGAGCTTATTGAGAACATGACTACTCACCACAAAAACTGGGATTCCTCTGCTTCTTCAAGGAACAACCCGAGAGTCAATGTTTCTTCCATCTCAGCAAACCCTGATATGACCGAACTCACCCGTGTGCTGACTGAAATGAGCAGAAGTATGCAACTCTTGGCTTCAAACCAACAACAACAACAAGTTAAAGCGGTTGCACCTTCTTGTGAAACATGCGGTTGTCCTCACTCATACACCGATTGTCCTTCTACACAAGGAAATCCGGAAAATGTGTATGCAGCCTATGGTACTTATTCACCGGAAAATTACCAAGCTCGACCTCAAGGGGATAGAAATCTGCTGAGTTACCATTCAAACAACTACCTTTCCCCCGGTTTTTCTCCTCAAAACCAAAACTCCGCCAACAACTACACTAGAAGCAACCAAATCCCACCAAGAGCTTCTAATCCTTATCACCCACCCGCTCAACAATTACCACCCATTAACCCCGATGTTGACACCATCATGAGAACCCACGGTGAGCAAATCAAGAACCTGCAGAGCCAAATTATCAATCTGAAAGGAGATATTACCAAGCAAGGAAATAAGATTAGATCCGAACTTCGAGATAATCTTCAATCCTCCATCAGCACTAAAACGAATGATATAAAGAATATGCTGGCTAGTTTCTTGCCCCCTGCTCAACCTTCTACTTCAAGTTCTCTACCTTCAAACACCGTCACTAATCCGCGAGCCAATGTGAGTGCTATTACTACTCGTAGTGGAATTACCATTGTCGATCCACCAATCCCACCCCCATCATCCACACCTCCTCCACCACCATTTATCCCTATTCCTCCTACACCTAGTGTTAGTGCACCATTACCGCCTTCGCCTCGTCATGACGATGTTTCTAGGAAGGACCCTTCAACATCTCAACCTTTACCTACACCTGCACCTTCACCACCCAAACCCAATATCCCATATCCCTCTCGTTTAGGCAAGACCAAAATGCTAACCAAGGATGACTTTGAAGTGACACGCTATGTGAAGATGATCTCTCAGATGAACTTCAACATTAGCTTTCTTGAAGCCCTTGTCCACATGCCGAAATTTGTGAAAGCATTTAAGGAATTGCTAAACAAGAAGGAGAAGCTTATTGAACTCGCCAACACACGCTTAAATGAAAACTGCTCTGCAGTTATTCTTAAAGAACTTCCGGAAAAACTTGGAGATCCCGGTCGTTTTGTGTTGCCTTGCGTGTTCAACAAAACTGAAGAATTTACTGCCCTTGCTGATCTCGGGGCTAGTATTAATTTGATGCCATTGAGTGTTTGGAAAACACTATCATTACCCGACCTCACTCCAACAAAGATGACTCTCGAACTTGCAAATCGCACTCTCGCTTACCCCGTTGGTATAGCCGAGACGTGTTCATAAAAGTTGGCACATTTACTTTCCCGGTCGACTTTGTCGTAGTTGATTATGAAATGGACCCTCGTATTCCTTTAATACTTGGTCGGCCATTCTTGAGAACCGGACGAGCTTTAGTGGATGTGGCCGAAGGTGAGTTAATCTTAAGAGTCGGGAATGATTCACAAATTTTTAAAATGGGGAAGCTTACAGGCAAAACCTTTGGAGGCCGAGAATAAGTGAATATGATTAATGTGCATGATGACTTTGTTGTCTACAACAATCCGCTATTCGATTCTTCCACTGATAATCCACTGTTTCAAGATGATGTGGATGATTCTCGCTCCACTTTGAACGCTTCTCCCATTTATGATTCTCCACCGGTCTTTGATGCTTATGATGATGATTCTAGCTCAGACTCGGATGATTCTGATGACCTTACTTCTGAGTATCCGGACATGCCCACCTTTGATGATTTTGAGGATGCCGATACTCTTTCGAGTGATTCTTCGCATGATGAAGATCCTCCGCCATCACTCGATCCCACTTTGGACGATTACTAATTTGAGGAAGATTTCTCTGAATTTCTCAACACTTACTTCCCTCATGAGAGTGATGCTCCTCCTTATGATTTTGAAGATTATCGTCTTGATCCTACTTTGGATTTGAAGAACATTCTTTCTAAGGAGAAGAAACCGGTCGACACCAATATTCGCAGCACGTATGAGTTAACACCTCTTTGTCCCCCTTCTGAGGACGAGGTTGTGCTTCTTCGCGGATCTTCTTCACACTCTGCTGAGCCTGAGTGCTATTTTCCCCTAAAGGAAAAGGTGTTCGACCCCGGTATTGAAATCTTTAAGCCATCTCAGTATCCACCTGATGAAATAAAAGGAAAAATCTTTGGAAATATTAAAGACATGCTTGCACCACTTCACCCTTGCTTCCACCGTGCTCCATCGCTGCTTAAGGGAACCTTCCCTATTCTTCTTTGGCTTGCCTTGTTCGCCTTAAGCTTGTGCTATTTGATGGACGAAAACTATGTCTTTGATCCTGGTGGATATGTTTCATGCTTCTTCCGTTGATGATCAAGGTCGAGTCAGGCTCACGACTCGGTTAAAAAAACCAAGCGCTTCTTGGGAGGCAACCCATGCGTCTATCTTTTCATTTTCTTTATCATAAGTGTAGGGGAGACCCGTTGGTTTGCTTTCCTCTCCTCACTTCTTAATCAGGGATTCGAGCTTCCATGATCCACTCTTGATGATTCTTGACGACCCGTGATTCCGTGTTTCACTTCTTCCCGGTTCTATCCTAAACTCTTTTCGATTCACTATTTTATATTTTGAAATATTAAAATAGGAATCTCCTTAGTTGTCCTCTCCTTAGCGAGATTTAAACAACGTGCACAATGTCCTAAGTATAGGGGAGTTTACTCCCACATGCTTAAACATTGAGGACAATGTTTATCTTAAGTGTAGGGGGGACTTCTATCGAAGTTAAGTGGCCTTTTCCTTGTATTTGTCCTCATTCTAACCGGAAAATCAATTTTTCGACATTTTACAAAATTTTTGATCTAATTTGGCCTATTAGTTTTGCCCTTTGTATAGTTATTTTTCTTTCTTTGCTAGAATAAATGTTTAATAAGTGGTTTTAATTTTCAAACGTTGTGAATCTTTTGACTCAACCCGAGTTTACTTATCTAAGTTACTCTAGCTAGTATCCTTAACGTGTTTAAGTAAAGTTTTGCTAGGCTTTTATATAGGGAGCTATAAAACACGAAAGTCTTAACTCTCACGGGTTAAGAACAAGAACTTTTCGCAAGTTCCTATAATTGATCCTAGAGAGTCGTTTATCAAGGGAACTTTAAAATGCGATTTCTAAACTTGAAAAAGTCTAAGAGTTTGCAAGATCCTATAGGCGACTCGAAAACCCAAAACTTTGATTTAATAGGCTAAGCATCCACGAGTCTCATTCCTTGAGATTTTAAACTGTGGAGAACGAGAGATGATAGAGCCAATTATAAGTTCGGTATTCTTTCGTGAATTTATGTGAGTTAATTATAAGCCTATTCTCCCATCGCTTGCTAATAATTTATCTGCTAATAAATAAAGTTGTACGATTTGAAAAGTTACTTAGCTTCTAGCCCAAGATCGTTTAAAAGTTGCTCGGTATGGATTAGAGTTCATAGCCAAGGCATAACTTATTGAAGCGGGATGCGAAGATTGGCGAGTCCAAAAAGGCCCTAACAAGGCATGAGGGCTATATTTTGTTGCTAAAGATCCAAAGTGATGTGAAGAATCATTTATCAAAAATCAATATGAAGGATCGAGACACACGACGAAAAGCAAATACTCCCCAAAAGTCATGGAGAAGTGTATCCGAAAAGACCCTTACAAGGTATGAGGATAAATAGATCCAAGTCATAAAAGGAGGCGGATCGTTGTATATCAAAGTCCAAAATAAAGATTGGAGAAAAATGAAGAAGTCGTGGTCCGAGTATGAATCTCTCAAAACTTCAAGTGAAGAAATTCCTATTATGAAGAGAAGACCATAATTTCATGAACGTCTCTCAAGGTTTGAAGTATGAAGTCGCTGCTGAATATTGGTCCGAGAAAGGTCTCAAATCGCGAAGCGAGTTATGCCAAGATATGAACTTTATGAGGTCCCGAGAAGCAGTTTTAAAAGATTTTGTCCTTTAGCTAACTATTGATTAAATCGTTCACTTTATTTTCAGACTTAATAACTATCGAAATAAGTCAAAAATGCATCCTCGTGATCATTCAAGACAATAATAAAATATAAGATTTACACCTAGGAATAAGGGAGTCTAAGTGAGTAATTGGCCCACATGAGTTCGTGTTAGTTTACTAACTTATAATAACAATGATCTCGTTTTTTAAGCTTGGATTGGAGAAAGTGAAAACTTGAGGATGATGATCATTCATAGCATTTCCAAAACCCAAGGTATGTTGTTGATTTCTTTACTTTGAATATTTATAGATTTCTATCTCTTTAATAAAGGCCAACGTGAATTGATTATGATGAAAAATGTAAACGTGCTTTGTAACTAATGCATTGCATGAGGACATTGCAATGGTCAAGTGTAGGGGATTTGATAGGTGTGAAAACACCCATCTTTTCTACCACTTAATTACAATAATAACCGGACCAAAACGTGTATTTTATGTCTTTTATGTCAGAATTATGCGTGGTTTGTGTTTTTGTTGTGATTTAGGACGAAAAGGTAAAAAGTGGAGAAAACACGGGCATTCACGGGCATTTACGGACTTTTATTGAAGAAAAAGATGAAAAGAAGAAGTCAAGAAGTCAAGAGTGCAAAAAGAACGGAAGTCCCAGACCAATTCTGAAGATTTATCGAAGAAAAAGTCAAAAGACGGAAGTTTATCAAAAGCCAAGGAACTCAAGTCTATTTTGTTGAAGAATTAAAAGACGAGTTCAAGAGAAATCCCGAGCCACAAGTCATCAAAGTCCAAGATTAAAAAAAAGATTAAGAAGGAAGGACTTGATGGCGCAATTAAGAAGAAAGGAAGGAGAGGAGGAAGCTTCCTCTAACCATCTCCCTAATCACCTATAAATACTTCTCATTTTCATTCATTTGTTGTTGTTGGCTAACTTGACAAATTAGCTCTTCCACTTTTATTTTATGCACCTTTAATTACTTGCACCTTTAATTACTTGCACCTTTAATTACATGTCTTGCACCTTATTTACCATTTAATTTCAAGTAAGTTTTTCTTTTAATTCTCTCACCTTTACTTTATCTTGTTGATCTCATTCTACCTTTCTTTAATCTTTGATTTATATTCTTTTTGTCTTGTTTATTTGTTTAAAGATTACATTTTTATGCTTTTGATTGTTTTAATCATTTATTTTCATAGCCTATTTTGTTTATTTTTCAAGTTTATATAGTTTTTATAAAAGTTATTTTTGTTTAAAAGTTGTTTTTCGTTAAAGCTTTTTCATTTCTTGTTTTAAAAGTTGTTAAGTTCCAGTCCAGTAGCTTATTTTCAAACGGTTTACCCTAGGATTTTAGACTTGTGCTTATTAGGATCATAGCTTATTTGTTTTGCTTATTTTGTACCTTTTTCTTCGTATTCCGATTAGTAAATCGGAAAGGGGTTTATACATTCCGACCATAGCTAAATTGCTTGGTCGGAAAAGGGTTTTAGTATTCCGATTGGTGGATAAGTTGGTATTCCGATCAGAACAAGGTAAGTGGGTATTCCGATCTGGTCTAGTGACAGATATTCCGATTGGTACTTCACACCTCATTCCAATCGAGGTGCGTGTTTGGACATTCCGATCAGGTAAGGTGACATATTCCGATCAGGTAAGGTGACATATTCCGATCAGTGGGTTCCGATCAGCATTCCGACCAAGTCTATCCCATATTCCGATCAGAGGTTAGTTTATATTCCGATCAAGGTTTGTCTGGATATTCCGATCTGGGGTAAGTGAAATATTCCGATTGGTTTTCCGATCAATATTCCGATTTGGGTGTAAGCTAACATTCTGATCAAGGTAAGATCGGAATATATTCCGACGGTAGGTTTATTTTCTTTATACTTTGTTTTGTTTAATTTTTATATTCTCATTTTTATACTTTGTCTAATTTTAATTCTCGTCACGCTTTAATTTTTAGTCATTTAATTATTTTACTTTCCGTCACGTTTTTAAATATCACACCTTTCGTTTAATTAGACTTAGATTTAATTTCAACGCCTTTTTAATTAACGCCACTTTACTTTAACGACATTTACTTTTAAGTCTTTGCACATTTAAATTTAAAATCAACCAAAAATATTTGTCTCACCAAAGAACAATAGAGTCACATAGAGAACCTAGATCAATTCGATTAGACCAACACAACGAACTTAAATTTTCTTACTAGGTAAAAGCCTAGTATTAGTGATCATCCGGATCACCAGTCCCATCATAAGTCTTGACGCACGCTGGCATGCGACGCTTTGTGTCCTCGGAGTAATTCCGTATGTGGAGGGTAAAATGATTTTCCCTGGGATCAGCCCATGGACGGGTGAGATTAGGATCACACCATGGGCGGGAGAGATCTTCTGCTTCCGTCTCGCGATAATAGGGGCCACCGTAGTACTCTTCATTGTCTGGTGGCGGGGGAGGAGTACGCATGGATCGGCGACGCTTGGGTGGATGGTCATCCGAATCCTCTCCTGAAGGACCGGGAGAAGGGGCGGTGCCCCATTCTTTGGCTGAGGATCGCTCATGTGAGAAGAGCTAGGAGCCTTATTCCCGGTATTCATCCTGTCCCACACGCTTGTGCGGCGATTAGTTCTGGTTAGCTCCAGATCTGGTCGTTCGGGTGAATCGTCGGATTTCTCTCCCTCCTCACGGGATTATAGTAGTTCATGCATAATTCGATCCCCTATGCGTTCGAACACATTCCTAGGTTGGGCAGTTTCCTCAAAGAGGTTTCGTTCCTGGGGTCGTGTCCTTCGCTTCCTTCGAGTTTGAGGAGAGGTGCCCGGTCCGGCACTGCCAAAGTTGAGCCTAGATTGGAGGTCCCTCCCTAAGTTCAACCTGGATGCGATTCCTGGGACGATCCTCTCGAAGTTCTGCGTGAGAACTCGAGTGAGATCTTCCTCACTAAGTGGTTCGACCTCCACTTCTTCCTCGGTTGATGGCCTGCGCGGCTCCTTATTAGGGGGCTTAGGCGCGCTCCCTGGATCAGGGTTGTCCAAAGTCGAGGTTGGTGGTGGGGTGATAGCGGACGTACCTGCTCCACCCATGGACTAAAAAACGCTCCGGTTATTCGGTCCACCTGTTTTGTTACCGGGGGACCGAGTGGGAATGAGTATCCCGTCCTCTGTGGACTTCCGATTCGCAGGATTTGTTTCCTAGGGTTTCCTTGCGGATGTCCTTTCGTCATTGAGAGATCGAGATGAGATTTGCTCTAGCTTAGTGTATTGGTCCCACGGATGGCGCCAACTTGTTGATACAAAAGTTGGATGATCCTTGCTAGACCCGAATTAGGCTTAATACGGGTTGGCTGGGGTCCGGCTCCTGCACCAAGTGAAATATCTGGTTGGGATCCTGCACACTAAAACAACACGCGTTAGACTTACCATGGGAATGTATCCTACGATTAAGCTCCGGCGTGAGACTAAGTAATCGGTTAGGGTTAAAGAATCGGATGAGTTGTGAGTGTGTAGAATGTAATACCTTTGTGGAACCCTTGGGGGTTCCTTATATAGGCAGTGAAACCCTAATGGGCTGTCACTGATGCTTCGGCCCCAAGGAAAGGATAAGTACCAGAATTAGATTGATTGTTATCTTCTAATTATGGTGAGTAAATATCCTCTTCTTTAGGGTAAATCCTAATCATAGTAAGAGTATGATTCTGTCTAACCCTGTACCTGCCATGCCGGGCCGTGGGCCACACACGTGTGTGCGGTTACTGTTCATCTAAGCCCATAAGCTTAAATGACATGAATCCCACCCATCAGTAATGGGCCGGATGCGGGTAGTACCCGTGGGCCGGGTTCATGACCCGGTTGGGGACTATACGTCATCAATATCGGAAAAGGCATCTCAACTCCGTATCTCAACATATTTTGTGGTGTCGTGTTCCAAAAATTTTGTCAAATTTTGTCTCGAGACACACATATATGTTGAGGGGGAGCAACCCGACTTCAAAAGTTCCATGATTCATGCGTGCACACATGTTTCTCTCCCAATTGATTTTAGAAATTGTCATATTTTAATCAATTGGTATCTCTAATATTATATTTTTATATTAGAGATAGGGGGAGAAAATGTGATTAAAATGTAATATATCGCAACATGTGATCTAAAAGACTCAAGTGCAACTCTTTCATTCACATGCTAAACTATTTCGTATATCGATGCATGTGTGTAGGGGGAGCTTTTCGGAAATGTAAAACTTTCAAAGTGTTAAAAGTTTTGATTTTTATCAAGCACTTTGAATGGTTTTCAATGGTTCTATGGTTACGATCTATACCTAAAATAACCTACTGTCCACGATGGAACGTTGGAGTCAAAAGGTGGTTTAGGATAGGAAACTAAGTCCTATGATCCAACCAGAACCGGAGGAATCTACCTAAGGACATTGAATAGCTAGAAATAGTTGTCCTTAGGAAAGATAAAGTTGAATAAAGCTGAATGCGGACTAATTACTTAAGCTAGTACTGGAACAATCACAACAAGGTGCTAGTGATGATGTATTGGTAAGCATTGAAGGAGTTGAATATTCTATGCAACATAGGTAGAAACTGGGTTAACACAATTTTTCAAGACTAGTGTCATGGACCCATTGATGCGATGTACAACCCTTCCCCAGCCATTCTGGTTTCTCTCAAAAGAAACTTGTCTCATTGTCACGGAGATCAACACGTATCTATTGACTTTCTCACTACGAGATAGTTAATATTGAAAAGGTGGCAGCCTACTCCAGCCTCCGTAATAAGTGTGAAAACACTTATCCTTTTACAACTTATTTCCAATAATAACAAGACCAAACGTGTATTTTATGTCGTAAAAGTCGGAATTATGCGTGGTTTGTGTTTTCATTGTGTTTCAGGATAAAAATATGAAAAAGGAAGAAAACACGGGCTATCACGGGCTTTTATCAAAGAAAACGAGAAAAGACGAAGTCAAAAGATCAAGAGTGTAAAAAGAACGGAAGTCCAAGACCTATTCTGAAGATTTATCGAAGAAAAAGTTTAAAGACGGAAGTTTAATGAAGTCGAAGAACTCAAGTCTAATAGAAAAAGGAAATTATAAGACAAGTTCAATTTGTATCGACAAATCCCGAGACGACGTCGAGAAAGACAAAGAATTTAAATCGAGTCGAGACGAGAAAAAGAAAGAAGGAAGCAACACATGCACTCCCCACCTCATATATATATATCCTCCTAATATGTCATTAAGAGGGTGTTAGTTAATTTAGCTAGTTCATTTTTTCTTTCTTTAGTTTTATTTTTAGAGAGAGAAAGTGTTTAACTTTCTCTCACTAGAACTTCATCTTTTATCTTTCTTATTTTAATCAAACCTTTAATTTTTAAAGTTTAATCTGGTCTTAATCTTTATCTTTTTAATCTTTCTTGTTAGTTATGATCTTGTGTTCATCATCTTTTTCATCTACTTTTCTATTTCGACACATAAAGATTCTTCCTTTACGTATTTCTTGGTGCGCGTGTTGAAGATCTATAAGTTTTATCATTTCCCTAGCTTATTGGTAGCTTATTGGTGTTCTTTTGTGCTTATTGTCCTCAAAAAGTTGTTAAAAAGTTGCTTAAAATCGTCCTTGTCCGAGATCCTAGTTTTTAGGAGATCCTGATTCAATTTCGCAATTCTCCCAAATATGGCGAAATCTTCCTCTTCAAAAGTTGCGAAATCATAGCTTAAGTATTGCGAAATCCTTCATTTGTGTCATTGCAGAATTATACTTTCTCTCTTGTGCATTGCGAAATCATGTTCCTTGTACATTGTGAAATCTTACCATTTTCATTGCGGAATCTTGCATAGTTATATATTGCGGAATCTTCTTTCCTGATTGCGAAATCTTGCCTTCAATTACGGAATTACACCTATTCTATGAATTGTGGAATGACACCTATTCTATGAATTGCGGATTTGAACTTTCACCATTGCGAAATCTTTAGCTTTAATTGCGGAATTATGTAGTTTCAATAATTGAGGATTTGTGTTACTTTAAAGTTGCGAATTTAATACAGTTTTTTATTTAATTGCGAATTTAAATAGTTTTTATTTAAATTTAATTTTTGAACTTATTTTTCCCGCCAATTTGCTTTGCTTTATTTTTACTTGTTTGTCTTAGTTTAATTTTCGAGTATTTTAATTTTTAAAGTTTTCACTTTAATTAAGTTTTTAAGTTTTCATATTTACTTTCAATTAGTTTAATTTCTTTGTCATTTAATTTTTTAAGTCATTAATTTTAGTTAAATTTTTACGCTTTTGTTTTTATTTTATTTTTACCCTTTACGCAACGTCATTTTCATTTATTTTAGTTTAAAATAGATAACCACCTTTCTTATTTTTCCACCAAGAACAACTGAGTCACATTTTTAACTAGTAATCAATTCGAAAAGACTAGAATAACGAATTTTCATAACTAAGTAAAATCTCAAGTTATTAAATAGCGCCACTGCCGGCTCTTGTCGTTAAGATTAACGGCTTTTAGTGAGAGACGCGTTGGATTTTGGGATCCGTTCATTTTTGAACGTTATTTTTCTTGCTTAAAAGTTTTCAAAAATCCAAAAAATAGAAAAACATAAAAAAAAACCAAAAATATTTCTTGTCTATTTTTCTTTTCCTTTTGTAGGTGTGTATGCGTACCCGTGCTCGTAAGAAGAAAGCAGCTCAAGCCGAAGTCATTACTCCACCTATTGTCACCATGGACAATCAACCAATGATCAAGCTTTTGCAATCGCAAGTAGAGGGAAACACTGATGCTATTGTCATACCCGAGATTGGAGCCAACAACTTTGAACTCAAATCCGGCTTCATTCAAATTGTCTCTGCTCAACCTTTCTTGGGACGTACACTTGATGATCCTCATGACCATATAAAAAGGTTTCTTCAACTCACTAATACGGTTAAGTATAATGGGGTTTCACAAGAGGTGGTTCGCCTGCAACTCTTTCCTTTCTCCTTAGAGGGACAAGCCCGACATTGGCTTGATAAGGAACCGCCACAAAGTATTCTTACATGGTCGGATTTAGAGACTAAATTCATCAACTACTTTTTCCCACCCTCACGTACTACCGCTTTGCGGAATGAAATCATTACCTTTGAACAAAAGTACGGTAAGACATTTAGTGAATCTTGGGACCGTTTTAAGGAACTTTTAAGAAAGTGTCCACAACATGGTTTCACAAAAGTACATCAAATTAATACTTTTTACAATGGTTTAAGCATGAATCACCAAGATTCACTAAATAGTGCCTCGGGGGGTAATATTTTAGTTAAGTCTTCTAATGCCGCATGGGATATTATTAAGAATAAGTCTAGAGTGCAAACTTAGAGTGTTCGGACTAATGTGGCTAGTGCTGGTACTAGTGAAACGACAAGAGAATTGATAAGCTTACTTCGCTTGTTGAAACACTTGCTCTACAAACCGCTGACAATACCAAAGCCATCAATGCACAAGTTAATGCTATGAGTCAGTCATGTGAAATATGCGGGGGATCTCATTCATAAACCGATTGTCCTTCGACTCATGACAATCCGGAAAATGTGTATGCCGCCAACGGTAACTTTTCTACGGGAGGCTATCAAGCACGTCCTCAAGGTGACCGCAATTTGCTCAGTTATCGTTCAAACAACTTTCTTTCACCACCCGGTTTTCCACCTCAAGACCAAAACAACCTCAATCGCAACAATCAAAATCAACCACGAGCTCTAAATCAATATCAAACCCAAAGAACCCCATATCCACCTCAAGGAAACAATCAAGTTCACCAACCACCCGCTTATCAACCACCTGCCTACCATGCTCTTCCTCCCACCCAAACCACCGAATTTAATAAAGAGGTTGACACTTACATGAGGACTAATGATGCGATAGTGCAGAATCTTCAACGACAACTCAAGAACTTGAAAGGAGATATGGTGAAACAAGGAAATGATCTTCGAGCCGATATGCGAAACTCTTTGAGTAGTCAAACGAATGACTTAAGGGATATGATGGCTAGTTTCTTCCAAAGTAATCAAGCCTCTAGTTCGGGTTCTCTTCCGAGTAACACCGTGGCTAATCCAAGAGGGGAGATGAAAGCAATCACCACTCGAAGTGGAAAAGGTTTAAAGGAACCCGAGCTTCCTACACCTACACCGGTGATTGTGACAAAGGAAAACGAGCCCCCTTCTCCAATTTCTCCACCTTCTATTTCCCCAATTCCTCCACCTTCTACTTCCACCCCTCCACCACCAAAGGATGTGAGTGAGAATTCCATACCAAAGCCTTCATCTCAACCCAATATACCTTATCCCTCAATGTTAAGGAAAGAGAAGTTGAAAAACAAGGATGATATTAAGGTTTCTAACTTTCTTAAAATGTTTAAACAACTGAATTTCAACATCTCCTTTGCTGAGGCTCTCGCTCACATGCCGAAATATGCTAAAATGTTTAAAGATCTTCTCAGTGATAAGGAGAAACTTCTTGATATCGCTCAGTCCCAACTTAACAAGAATTGCTCCGCAGTGCTCTTAAAGAAATTACCAACCAAACTTGGTGATCCGGGTCATTTTCTCATTCCTTGCATCTTCCCCGGGGTAGAGAATTGTATGGCCCTAGCCGATCTAGGTGCTAGTATAAACTTAATGCCATTAAGTGTTTGGAAACAATTATATCTACCCGAGCTAGTCCCCACACGCATGACATTGGAATTAGCTAACCGTACGGTTGCTTATCCAGTGGGGATAGTCGAAGATGTCTTCGTCGGTGTCGACAAATTCACCTTTCCGGCGGATTTTGTTGTCGTTGACTACGAGATGGACCCCTGTGTTCCATTAATCGTTGGACATCCATTCTTGAGGACCGGTCGCACTCTCATTGATGTAGCCGCGGGCGAATTAATAATGAGAGTTGGTGATGATAACATCGTCTTCAACATGGGTAAACTTTCTAAGCAGCCTTCTGAAAACGAGAGTGTTAATTTCATTGACGTTCTTGATGAGGCTTGTGAAGAACATTTTAAAGACGCTTGTAAAAGTGGTTCTTATTCTCTACCCATTGTTGAGACCGTTGCCTCTATTGCTCCATCATTAACTCCTTTTGGAGAAAGTGATTTCCTTTTCAAAGAACTTGAAGCAACTTTGGGGGATGTGGACTTACAATATGACGATTCTCCCACCGATTGGATGAAGACATTCGTACCATTGAGAAACTTCTCAATGAGGACCATATTTCTCCATAATCTCCCAAGGATATCTCTATCGATGATCCGAATTTGACTTCGCCTTCCATCGAAAATCCTCAGGATTTAGAGCTTAAGGACCTACTGTCTCATCTCGAGTACGTTTTCCTTGAAGACAATAAGAAGTTACCCGTCATCATCACAAAGGACTTGAAAGAGGAAGAAAAATCTCGACTTATCGCCGTGCTGAAGAATCATAAGAAAGCGATTGCTTGGAAAATCTCCGATATTCGTGGAATTGATCCTCACTTTTGCACACATAAAATTCTCATGGAGGACGACTTTAAACCCACTATTCAAAGCCAAAGAAGGGTTAATCTTAGAATTCATGACGTTATAAAAAAATAGGTTATCAAACTTCTTGATGCGGGAATGATCTACCCTATCTCGGATTCACCATGGGTTAGTCCGGTTCATTGTGTGCCTAAGAAAGGCGGAATCACCGTTGTGCCCAATGAAAACAACGAGTTGATTCCTACTCGTCTCGTTACAGGGTGGAGAGTTTGTATAGACTATCGCAAAATCAATGATGCTACGAGAAAGGATCATTTTCCTCTTCCTTTCATGGATCAAATGCTCGAGCGTCTAGCAGGTAATGATTATTATTGCTTCTTAGACGGTTTCTCCAGGTATTTTCAAATTCCCATCGATCCTAAAGACCAAGAGAAAACCACATTCACTTGTCCTTATGGAATATTTGCTTACAAAAGAATGCCTTTTGGCT
Organism: Glebionis coronaria; assembly: GCA_025667525.1. Classification (NCBI taxonomy): domain Eukaryota; kingdom Viridiplantae; phylum Streptophyta; class Magnoliopsida; order Asterales; family Asteraceae; genus Glebionis; species Glebionis coronaria. Next base: position 68,829 of record JANFOE010001700.1, on the reverse strand, counting down.
TATGCAATGCTCCTGGGACTTTCCAAAGGTGTATGATGGCTATCTTCCATGACATGGTTGAAGAAACTATGGAAGTCTTCATGGATGATTTCTCGGTCTATGGTGACTCTTTCTCTACTTGCCTTGCCAATTTGGAACGCATGCTTAAGCGGTGTGAAGATACTCGCCTTGTTCTAAATTGGGAAAAATGCCATTTCATGGTAAAAGAAGGCATTGTGCTTGGACATAAAATCTCAAAAGCCGGTCTTGAAGTGGACCGTGCTAAATTTGATGTCATAGCCAAATTACCTCCACCTTCAACCGTGAAGGGTGTGAGAAGTTTCCTTGGTCATGCGGGCTTCTATCGTCGATTCATTCAAGATTTTTCTAAAATCGCTCGCCCGATGACCCACCTCTTGGAAAAAGATGCTCCTTTCATCTTTTCTAAAGAGTCTATTGAATCCTTCAATCTTCTTAAGGATAAGCTAACTAAGGCACCGGTCTTGGTTACCCCTAATTGGGAGCTACCTTTTGAATTGATGTGTGATGCTAGCGACTTTGCCATTGAATCGTTTTTGGGAAAAAGAGTGAACAAACACTTCCAACCAATCCATTATGCTAGCAAGACAATGACGGGGGCTCAATTGCATTATACCACTACCGAAAAGAGCTTTTAGCTGTAGTGTATGCTTTTGAGAAGTTCCGCCCCTATCTTGTTCTTTCTACCACAATCGTGTACACCGATCATTCAGCGTTGAAGTACTTGTTGACTAAGCAAGATTTTAAGCCAAGACTTCTTCGTTGGGTTTTGCTCCTTCAAGAATTTAAAATCGAAATTCGTGACAAGAAGGGAGCCGAAAACCTAGCCGCGGATCATCTAAGTAGACTTGAGGATCCTTATCAAGGGGATCATCCGACTCAAGAAATCAATGACTCTTTTCCCCTTGAGGCCTTAATGTCTATCAATTCCAATCTTGATGACACCCCGTGGTTTGCGGACATTTCAAACTACTTAGTGGGTTGAATTCTCAAGGAAGGGTTAACGTCCGAACAAAAGAAAAAGTTCTTTAAAGACATTGAACACTATTTTTGGGACGAACCTTACCTTTTCAAACAATGTGCGGATCTAGTCATTCGTCGATGTGTTGATGGGCCGACAGCTTTACTAATCCTTGAAGCTTGCCATAAAGGACCCACCGGTGGTCACTTTGGTCCCAATTACACCGCGAAGAAAGTTTTCGACTCTGGATTTTATTGGCCCACCATTTATCATGACGCTCATGAAATGGTTAAACATTGTGATGCTTGCCAAAGACAAGGCAAGATCACACATAAAGATGAGATGCCTCAAAATTTCATACAAGAATGTGAAATCTTTGATGTATGGGGTATCGACTTTATGGGGCCATTTCCATCATCTAAAGGGAACAAATACATCCTCGTAGCCATTGACTACGTATCTAAATGGGTTGAAGCTAAGGCTCTCCCTACGAATGATGCGAGGATGGTTGTGAACTTTCTAAAGCAGCTTTTTGCTCGATTCGGTGTTCCTCGTGCTATCATCAGTGACCGCGGGACTCATTTTTGCAATGATCAATTTGCTCGAGTCATGGCTAAGAACGGTGTCAATCATCGTCTTTCCACCGCTTATCATCCTCAAACAAATGGTCAAGCCAAGATTTCTAACAGTGGATTGAAGCGAATTCTTGAGCGTACTGTGGGAGAGCATCGTGCCTCGTGGGCCGATAAGTTAGATGGTGCTTTGTGGCTTTCCGTACCGCATATAAGACGCCGATTGGTTGCACTCCATATCGTCTTGTGTACGGAAAGGCATGCCACCTCCCTATTGAGCTGGAACATAAGGCGTATTGGGCCTTGAAGTGGGCCAATTTTGACATCAACAAATCCGGTGATCTTCGGAAGATTCAACTCAACGAGCTCAATGAACTGAGGAATGCAGCTTATGAGAATTATTGATCTACAAGGAGAAGACCAAGATCATCCATGATGCAAGGATTAAGAACCGAGAGTTCCACGTTGGTGATCAAGTTTTACTCTTTAACTCTCGGTTGGAGATCTTCTCGGGCAAGCTGAAGAGCCGTTGGTCTAGTCTATTCGCCGTCGCCAAAGTCTTCCCCTATGGCACCATTGAGCTTTCTCAGCCAAATGGGCCCAATTTCAAAGTGAATGGCCAGCGCGTGAAGTTGTACTTTGGTGAGGACATATCTCATGAGATGATTCCATCCCTCACCACGTTTCCCTTGAATTAGTTCTTGGTCGAGTCAGGCCCGTGGCTCAGTTAACAAAAACAAGCGCTTATCGGGAGGCAACCCGTTGATCTATCCTTTACCGTTTTCATAATAAGTGTAGGGGGAGCCCCGTATGTGTTTGATGTCTTGTTTCTTTTGATGTGCAGTGATTAAAAGCTTCAAAGATCCATTCTCGATGACTTTTGACGAACCGTGATCCCGTGTACCCATCTTCCCGGTTCTATCCTAAACTCTCGTGATTCAATATTTCATATCTTATATATTCACATTGAAATCACTCTAGTTGTCCTTCCTTAGCAAGATTTAAACAAAGTGCACAATGTCCTAAGTGTAGGGGAGTTTACTCCCACATTCTTAAACATCGAGGACAATGTTTATATCAAGTGTAGGGGGACTTCTATCGAAGTAAGTGGGCTTTTCCATTAATTTGTCCTCATTTTAACCGCAAAATTTGATTTTTCGACATTTTTCAAAATTTTTAATCTATTTTGGCCTATTAGTTTTTCCTTTGTTATCGTTATTTACTTTCCTTGCTAAAATAAAATTTTTAATAAAGTGGTTTTAATTTTTAAACGTTGTGAATCTTTTGACTCAACCCGAGTTTACTTATCTAAGTTTACTCTAGCTAGTATCCTTAACGTGCATAAGTCAAGTTTTGCTAGGCTTTTATATAGGGATCTTTAAAACGAGAAAGTCTTAACTCTTACGGGTTAAGAACAAGAACTTTTCGCAAGTTCCTATAAATGATCCTAGAGAATCGTTTATCAAGGGAACTTTAAAATGCGAATTCTAAACTTGAAAATGTCTAAGAGTTTGCAAGATCCTATAGATGACTCGAAAACCCAAAACTTTGATTTAATAGGCTAAGCATCCACGAGTCTCATTGTTTGAGATTTTAAATTGTGGAGAACGAGAGATGATAGAGTCAATTATAAGTTTGGTATTCTTTCGTGAATTTATGTGAGTTGATTATAAGCTTTTTCTCCCATCGCTTGCTAATAAAATTATCTGCAATAAATAAGGTTGTACGATCTGAAAAGTTACTTAGCTTCTAGCACAAGATCGTTTAAAAGTTGCTCGGTATTAATTAGAGTTCATAGCTAAGGCATAACTTACTGAAGCGGGATGCGAAGATTGGCGAGTCCGAAAAGGTCCTAACAAGACATGAGGGCTACATTTTGTTGCTAAGGATCCAAAGTGATGTGAAGAATCATTTATAAAAAATCAATATGAAGGATCGAGACTGATATGAGCAAAAACTCATATCAGTTAATCAACAAATCACCCTAAAACACAAGGAAAGTACCTAACTTTTGTGCTATAAAGCAGAATTATGTGGTATGTTTTGTGTTTATGTATAAATAGGTAAGAAGGATACATTTTCAAGCAAACAAGAAGAAATCAAGCTTATTTGGAAGAAAAAGACAAAGAAGGATCAAAGATGACAAGACTTTGAAGATGAAGGACCTATCTTGACAACACTCCAAAGTTGAAGGACTCAAAGTGTAAATTTGTCAAAGTCAAGATAAAAGTCAAACATGGTCAACTCTTCAGTCAACTAAGTCAAAGGGTCAAACTAGACAAGAATGAAAGTCAAGGGACCAAGTATGCCAAAGGAATGAAGTGCTAAGATTAAATCATGAATCTGCCAAAGTACAAGGACTAAAGCTGCCATTTTTCAAAGTATATAAAGGGCTCAATCTGTGTGCTATGGTTATTATCCAATGGGAGAGCAGCATTTCAATGATACGGATTGCCAGCAAATAAGCCACATCACCAAGTAAATAAATGCGTCGTCAAGCTACAGTATATCCCACTACTCAACTTTTAACCAATCACAACTTGCCAACCAATAATCTTTTATCCACAAACGGATTATGATCCGTGTGCTACTCTTTCACCCAACCAGATAATGCCACATATCATCTTCTTCCCCAAATAAACCCAGGAACGACTTGGAGTTATACTGCATATCATAAAAAGTCATCAACATGAAAAGTGCTTATTTTTTGATGACGAATTCAACCCACGTACTTAATTAACCTGAAAATCAACCAAGAACAAAAGCCCAAATTCAAAGTCATAACGGCTAGTTCCAATTGAGAGATTCAGGACACTTGGCAGCAATTGATTGGTTGGGACACGTCATCAGCTCCAACTACTTCTCACTTTTTGTCTATAAATAGGGAATAGCCCTCTCATTTGTGGTACGTAGGTAAAGTGTGAAAATTTCACACACTTCCATTTTCTCTCTCAATCCTAGCTAGTGAGTTGTAGTGTAACAGACTCAAGAGCCTGACAAACTCTTGAGTTAGTTATAGTAGTTGTAACCTCTTACCAAACTTTGTAACAAACTTTCACATTCAAATAAACAAATTTCCCTCCTTTTTCCTTCAATCTCCTATTCAATCCTTGCATTACTGTTCATCTTGTGTTGTTATGATCTGCTCGTGATCACATTTGATCATAAGGAGCTCATTGTGAAGAAGTGTAGCTGTTCAATCCTGTTCTTGTTGATTCAGTAGATGTTCTTGTTGATAGAAGCAGAATTTGTGTAGAAATGGTGATGATGATGAATGTAGATTTTGATTAGTGGTAAATAGTGTTAAGGTGGTGGTTTAACACTATTTAGGAGGCTCAGCGCCTACCTACTCCATCAATGGAGGCATCTTGCTAAAAGGTCTCAAGTTTCTGAGTTTAATTCCACTAAACATCAATTTGCATGCTCAATTCTAGCTTAATCTTACTTGTTGCTTTGATCAAGTGTGTTTAGCATGTTTTTGGATTGATCTTGTTGTTTAGATAGTTACTTGTTTATTTGATAGTCATTTGATAGCTTATTACTTGTTTCTGAATTCATTTCATCAGTTACCTAGCTTGCTTATGCATTTTGAGTCCTTGTCAGTTTAACTGCATGTTATTGGTTCAATTGTGTTTCATTTTGATCAATAAGTTTGGCTAGATATCAGTTTTAAACCAGCTCAACCATTTGCTTAATTTTCCTTCATAAAAGTTTTGTTCATATCAGTAAACTAGTGTTTGGATTAGCTGTCAATTTGTAGTTTAAGTGTTGTTAATTGGTTAAACTTTGCTCATTTACATTCCTTCAGTCATTGTAAACAAGGTTGAGTAGTTTTAAAGTCAACAAAAAGGTCAAAAAGGCAAATGGCTATTAAAATGTTTGGGTCAGGTTTGCTTAACTAGTTCATCATAAAAGTAGTCAATTTCAATTGCTTAGCATTTGTTCAAATCTTGATGAAATTCTTTTAAACCAGTTTCTACTTATCATACAACATCTGAAGTTTGAGTGCTTAATAGGAAATCATACAGTTTAAAGATTCAAGTGAGAAATTAGCTTTTCAATAAGCTGTTAAGCAATTGCAAGTTTCTGTAAACAAAGGGCTATCAGATTTCTTAATCTGGCAAATCTACTTCATAAACCTTGCCATTTTCTTTCATAATCTTGTTTAGATAGTTGTCTTGAGTAGATTTGGAGGTTTTCAGCTTTTTCAAGTTTTGGGTCAAAATTAGTTAATAAGCTAGTTTCAGCTTATTTGCACATTCCAGCTTTATTACTTGATCATTTTCTATAAGAAAAGACATTCCAGACTCTCCTTAAGCTGTTTAACAAGATTTAGCTAAAAAATCTGCTTATGCATGTCTAGCTTATCAGATAGCTTATTGTTGGCTTATCAAAGTTGGCTTATTTGAGTTTTACTGTATTTCAAGACTTTTCCTTGGATAAGCCTAAGTGATTTTGAGTTTTAAGCAGTTTAAAACTTGTTTTAGCTTATTTGGTGCATTATTGAGCTTATACGAGCTTAATGTTCCAAGTAGCCCATTTTTGATATAAAAGTCCATTTAATTGCACAATAGTCCCTCAAGTTTGTTCCTGTTTGTATTACTGACTAAACTTCCAAGTAATTAGGGTTTGCTTAGTTTAAGTCCAAAACTTTTCAAAACTTGTCATTTTCAGTTAGTAGTTTTGACAAGTTGTTATAATTAGTTAGTAGTTTGTTACATTTTGCATAAGTGGTCCTTGAAATTTTTGATTTTTACATTCAAGCATTCTAGTTTCAAGTACTTACATTTTTTGCACATTATTTCTATAGATTTACAATTTTGTCCTTATTTGAATAAAAACTTGGTAAGTGCTAATTGTTTTACGGATACGTAGTTAATATTTTTCACATTTTTACTTGATTGCTTAAATAGACATAGATAATCCAAATAACCCTATCAACCAAAAACGATCATAAACCTGAATTTGTTAGGACTTTCAATTGGTTAAGAATCGAGAGAAACGAACTTCAAAATACACAATTTCAAATGGCGCTGCTGCCGGTTCTTTGACTTTACGAGAGACTATCGATTGACGGTTTTCATTGGCTTTTGGGATCCGTTCACCTAGTGAACGTTATTTTTACGTATCATAAATCAAAAATAATAAAAAAATTCAAAAATATAAAAATATAAAAACTAAAAATAACAAAAACAATTCTTTTCCTAAAGAATTGACCAAAAAAAATTAAAAAAATAAAAAAAGCAATCTTTTTCCTAAGAGATTGCAACAAAAAATATATATTATTGGATTCCCTCGGTTTTATGTACATATAGTATTTTCTCTAAAAAACCCCAATAAATACAATAATATTTTCCCTATATTATTATATGTAAATACGTATACGTATAAGAACAACCAATACACATATTCTCCATAAGTATTGCCAAGGTAATACACCGTGTTGAGGGGCATTCCGGTCCTTGACACGCGTATCGATCAAATTCAATAAAGCAAGAATAGATAAATACTTCCAATAAGAAATAATTCAAAGAATACAAACTACAAAGTGAATAGAAAGGCGATGTGCTATAAAATGCCATCTAAGGGTCAATAGGTACTTAAGTGCTTCGTGCCACCTAACCCCCCGTTTACTAATGCGTATTCTAAGAAGGAAGGCTTCATTGGGGGTCTTGAACCCAAGTAGTAATTACGTATATTATACTTTCTTGTGGATATTTTATATTGAATCTCGAAGAGGATAATCCCTTCTTCTTCAAAGTCAAACGAGAGCTTCTCTCTCATTCCTCGTATTGAGTTGCATGCTCACTCGCGGGCGTGCACAAATACCGATTGGTGTACAACCCCTTCCTCCGAAAATGAAGAAAAAGAGAAAGAGTAGGAACACCACCGTCCATCAAGCCGATCCCGAGAATCGTGCTTTGATCCACACACAACAAGAAGCCATGGCCGGAGTTGATACTTGACCTTTGATGGAGCACTTGCAATCCAATGTAAAATGATTTGCCGATGCTATTAAGATACCCGATATTCCCGCAAACACATTTGAGCTAAAAACATCCATGATTAACTTGGTTTCAAATACACCATTTTATGGGAACAAGAATGATAATCCACATGATCACCTTAAGAAATCTATTGCTCTTTGCAACACCATTAAGTACAATGGAGTTCCCCATGATGCCATTAAGTTGATATTGGTGCTATTTTCACTAGAGGGTCCGGCTAAGCATTGGTTAGATACACAACCACCCGAGAGCATTACCACATGGGATGGTTTCACTAAGAAGTTTTTGAACAAGTTCTTTCCCCCATCTAAGACCACGCCTTTGAGGAACTTAATTATAGGCTTTCAACAAAAACCTAGTCAAATATTTAGTGATGCTTGGGAGGAGTATAGAGAGTTATTGAGGAGATGCCCTAACCATGGATTAGATGATGTTCACCAAATCAATACTTTCTACAATGGCCTTAGACCTTATCACCAAGACTCACTAAATGCTTCCGCGGGAGGAAATATTCTTCTTAAAAACATTCAAGAAGCTTGGGATATTATTGAGACCAAAGCAATGGTGCAAACAAACACTCAATTTGAAGAAAGGGTTCATGTTATCCAAAACAATTCTCAAACACCTTGTGATAACCAATTCCTCAAGAGTCACCAAGAGATACTTCAAAGAATAGATAGGGATCAAGAGATGCATCTTAAGTCAAGTCAAGAATTGATCCAAGACATTAAGGGCCTTTAATTGAACAATTCCAAAAATGATGTGCATGCTATTACCCTTTTATGTGAGACTTGTGGAGGTCCCCATTCATATCAACAACGTGATAAGGTGCAAGGTTATCAAGGGGAGTGTTATGCATACCAAGAGGAACATAGAGAACATTTCAAGCCCAACATCAATCAAAATAACCTTTCTTATAAGTCTCAAAATTACCTTACTCTACCAGGATTCCCACCCCAACCACCCACCCAACTTCAACAAAATCCCCCTAAATTGTTACAAAGAAACCAAGGACCAAGACCACAATACCAAGGGAATAACTACAAGGCACCTAACAATTTTCAAAACCAAGGAAATAACTTTTATCCCCCAAATCAAGGATTTAATCCACCACCCCCACGCTTCCCAAATCAAGGATACCCTCAACTTCAAAATCAAGGATATGGGCTACAAGAAACTCATGAGTATGTTGAGAGGATAATTCGTGAAGTGAAAAAAGAATGAATGTTCAAATGAAACTCATTGCGGAGGAGCAAACTAAGAGGCTTTTGATACCATTTAATCAAAGACAACAAGGGGATCTACCATCTAACATATAAACAAACCCAAGGGCAAATGTCAATGCTATCACAATAAGAAGTGGAAAGAAAACTCATGATCCTTCACCACCCAAACCTACTTTGGTAGAGCCTACTATGATTCCTTCTTGTGATACGCCTTCTTCATCTAGTTCAACATCCTCAAGTTCCCCCATTTCTCCCACTTCCACACCTACTCATGAAGAAACCAACAAGGAAAATCCTTCTTCAACCAGTCAATCACAATCAAAACCAAGTCTCCCTTATCAATCAAGATTCATAAAGGACAAGCTTAAGAACAAGGATGATATACATGTCTCAAACTTTTTGAGGATGTTCAACCAACTTAACATAAACATCTCCTTTGCGGAAGCTTTAGCCAATATGCCTAAGTTTTCTATGATGATCAAGGACTTACTTTCTAACAAGGAGAGATTGGTGGATTTGCCCAATGCTTCCTTGAATGAAAATTGCTCCGCGGTTTTGCTTAAGAAGTTGCCTACTAAGCTTGGAGATCCGGGGAGGTTTTTGATTCCTTTCAATTTCCCAGGGGTGGAAAATTGCATGGCTTTAGCGGATTTAGGAGCAAGCATAAATCTCATGCCATCACTTCCCGAGCTTACTCCTACTAAGATGACTCTTGAGTTGTCCAACCGTACTATAGCTTATCCGATGGGAATTGTGGAGGATGTTTTTGTTGGGGTTGATAGATTTACCTTTCCCGTGGATTTTGTGGTGGTTGATTATGATATGGATCCGAGAGTTCCTTTGATTGTTGGTAGGCCATTTTTAAGAACGGGTTGAACTCTAATAGATGTGGCGGAAGGTGAACTTACAATGAGGGTAGGAGATGAGAGAGTTGTGTTTAACATGGGAAAGTTGTCCAAGAAGTCTAATGAGACCGAAGCGGTAAAGCATATTGATGTTGTAAATGAGGAGGAAACTCAAGATGATATCCTTGATGAAGTTTTTGATGAATATTTTTATGAAGCTTGCTCAAGAGGAGATTATGATTTACCTCATGTTGAGACCATTGCTTCCATTACTTCATCTTTGGATTTTCATGAACCTCAAGAAATTAACTTTGGTGATTTTGTGATCTATTCTAATCCTCTCTTTGAAAACTCATATGATAACCCACTTTTCCATAATGATGAAGACATTCATGAGGATTTTAGTGATGAAGAATCTCTTCTTTGTGATTCACCAACATATGATGACAATAGTGATGATGAGATTTCCACTTGTGACTCTCCATTTGTTGATAATGACACTTCTTTGAGTTTTGAGGAATCACCAATCTTTGATAGACCGATCTATGATGTTTATGGTGATGAGGAGGATTATATCATGGATGAGAGTGACGAGTTTTTAGAGATGGATATACCTTTTAAGTACACTTTTGGATATCTTGATGAGGAGGGGGACATACTCTATTTAGAATCTCTATTGCATGATGATCCTTTACCTTTATCTTTGTCCACCTCAACCCTTCAATGTGATAAAGGAAAACAAGCTATCAATGTTCCTTCTAAGAGCTTGTTGTTACACATTATTCCTCAACTTTTCTCTCACCATGTGACCTACAAGGGAGAATCTTCTAAGGCAACCAACACTTGTTGTTTTCTCATCAAGGAACGGATTTTTGATCCTGGCATAGAGCTTGCTAAACCATCTCAGTATCCGCCTGATGCAAAAAAAGGAAAACTTGTGAAAGATTTGAGAGCATCACCTTATTACCTTTTGGAGAACATATGGGCAAACATTTTGGAGAACCATACCCCACCTTTTTCACCATTGCTTGGGAAGTTAGTTGTTGAATTGTGTTATAAGTGGGATGGTAATTATGTATTTGATCCGAGGGGTTATTTATGGAGTTTTGATCATTAAAAACTTGTTTTACCTCATCATGGAGATTTTTCTTAAAAAGGGCAAAACGTTTACTCTCCATGATAGGTTTTAGACACTTTTAAGTGTAAAATGAGTCGAGCTAGAGACTCCTTAAATCAAGCATGAATAACTAGGTTGAGAAGTTTTTAAACTTAGAGTTTTGTAGGTTAGAAATAAGGATAGAGAGTTGATGAGAAGTGTAGGGGAGACCTTCTTTTGTCTTTATTTTGTTTGTAGGGTTGCTCACTCATCACGTGCTTTGGAGCTTATGGAGGAGGCTGATGAGACTGCTTTTATACATAGTCTCATCTTCCAAATAGGGCTTAAAATGCATTAAATATCATCAAAATACCCAAATATATGCTTGTGTTTGTTGCTTGTGTATTTTAGGTACGGATATTGAGAAAATAACAAAAGATCACAAGAATCATGCAAAAACAAACACGGGAAACGAAGCCGCACAATGAACCAAGCCCTAATGAAGAATTTTCCAAGAAAACCCTTGAAGAATTGAAGAATTATAAAAAAGGGTCCTCCAATATGGAAGAATTGACACTTATACCCTTGTATCTTCATAATTACAAGTTTGGTCCCTAAAGTTTGTCAAAATTACAAAAAGGACCCTTAACTTTGAAGAATTGGCAAATTTAGTCCCTCAACAAAACTAAATTGTCAATATTGGTCCTCCAAGAAGTCAACAAACAAGTCAAACCTTGAAGAATGAAGAAAATGCCAAAATCAGTCCTTCAAATATCATAAATTTGCATGTTTAGTCCTTGAAACAAGTTTAAAAACTTGTTCTGCCAAAATTGCCAACTGCCCAAAGTTATTTATAAAGGGAATTCAAGTTTATGGCTGTTTTTACAAGTTTAACATAACAAAGGAGTTCAGGGGCCATATCTGTCAAACATCCAAACTCTCCCCCACCACTCAGCAAACGCCACATCACCCCACTTGAGCATTGTTAGGTTATAGGCCCAATTCTGCCAAGTTTTTTATGAAAATTTGTTCACCAAATCTTGAGCATTATTAGGTTATAGGCCTGTCTAGGATTGGTGATCATTTATATGCTAGTTGGTACATTTGTGTGCAAGTTGTTGAGGTTTGAAATTCATTATTGTGCCAAGTAAACCAGCATCTATTCATCAGAAACCATTTTAGCTTAATCAGAAACATTCATATGCATTTGAGCTTGATTGGGTGATTGAATTGTGTTTTTTGTGCTATAATTGACTCCCTACACTCAAACTGAGTGTAAGGGTGCCCCTATTGTCCATCAAAAACCAACAAAAATCCAGGGACAAGTCCTCTTGTCATTTCTTCACAAGTGAAGATATTAACTCTTTGTGTTCATCAGTCATTTGGTAAACTGGGCAATGTTTTGATCTTAGCAGCTTGAATCTAGCTTGTTTATTTGATTTAAAGTTTGTTTAGAGTGAGTATAAGTTACTGGTTTTGAGTTTGTTAAGTTTAAAAAAGAAAAAAAAAAGTTTTACAAAAAGGACGTGGCCAGGACTCGAACCTGCGCCACTCCTCTCACACTCTAACGTGATAACCAGTTGCCCTAGGGTCTTTGACTGGTTATCACTTGGAACATTTAATACTTAAGCAGTATTTGTTTTTAGCTTATATAACTCATCAACTTATTTAAAAGCTTATTCCAGCTTATTTTCTTAGGGTTTTTACAAGTTAGCATTTTTCTTGTGTCCTTATTAGGGTTTGGGACTTTTTGGTTCAAAAACTTTATTTTTCACGTGCTTATTTAATTTTCTAGGATTATTTTAAGTTTAAATTTTGAAAAGTAAATTAAAAATAGGAAAAAGTATTTTAAAAATCTAAAAAAATAGTTTTTAGGTTTTTAATTATATTTTTGAGGTTTAAAGCTATTTAAGTTTTCAATTTAACTTATTTTTTATTTTATATGATTTTAGGGTTTTTAACCAACTTTGAAATTTAATATAAAATTATTTAAAAGGTTTTGGAAAATTTTGATTACATTTTTGTCTTAGTTACATTATTCTAGATTTTTGGTAATTTTTTAGAATTTTTTTATAAACTTTGAATTTTTTTTAATATTTTAATATTATTTTATTATTAAAAATTGATAGTTTGATTTTTTAAGTTTTTACATTTTTCCTAGATTTTAGACACTTAATTAGGAGTTTTGTAACTTTCCAAATATTTTTAGGGCTTTTCAATTATTTTCTAGGATTAATTTAAGTTTTATATGATTTTAATAGTTTTTAAGTGTTTAAAAATAGTTTTATTTGGTTTTAAAATTTTAAAAAATACTTTTTAGCTTAATTAGGATATTTTTGAGGTTTACAAACTTTAAGATCTTGTTTAGGGCTTTTTAATAATTAATTGTGATTTTTAGGGCTTTAATTAGTATTAAAAAGTCATTATCTAATTAATTAAAAGGTTTTAGCAAGTTTGGATTTTTTGTAAACTCTTAGAATATTATTGTGGATTTTTAGTGATTTTTAGGAATTTTTAGGTTAAAATTTTAATTTTTGCACTATTTACGGTTTTACGTGATCGCCTTTTTCGTCTTAGTTTAATCCGTCTTCGTAACCGTCTTTCTCTTCTAATCTCATTTCTTTCTTTCTTTATCAATCATATAATCACAAATCAAAATCAATTCATTACACAACGCACTTGCCTCCTCGAGAACGAACTCAGTTTTAGGGTCATTCACACACGGTTTTCCTAAATCGTCGTACATACTTGCCCTAATTACCTTCCTTTTCCTAAAGGGGTAATTTTACTACAATCATTTTGGCGCCGCTGCCGGGGAGGCGTGTTGTGTTTTGATTGAACAATTGTTGTTTTTATATATAGCCATAATAGCTAATTGTATTAGTAGCACTCTACTAATACGTATTATCGGTTTTTCGTTTTTTGTGAATACTATTACTATATTGTATACGTAGAACAATAAATTTACAAGTACTCCAAATACGTGAGAAATCACAACCTTGACTTGGGAGGTCATTACCCAATCATTGTATTCGAATCTCAAACCAAAGAAAAAGGAAAAAATAGATAAATACTTTCGTAAAGCTCGATTTTGAAAAATACAAACTATAAGGTGGGTATAAGGCGGTTGTATTTCACGACCTAAAGGAAAAAGGCTCTTAAGTGCTTCGCGCTGCCTCGTTTCCTCCGCTTGCTTGTGCGTATTTTGAAATTGAAAGCTAATCGAGGGTTTTGCCGCCCAAAGTATTACTAAGTATCATATATATTTTCTTAGTTTCATTTGATTAAACCCTCTTGAACTATTTGGTGTTCCGCCATCGTTCTAAAGTCAACGAAGGGGTTCACTTCATGTGATCGTTTTCATTCCTTGAGGCTTCTTTAATCGAGAGATTTGATTAAGTAGGAGATTTGTAGATTTGTGTCTACCTGATACAATTCCAAAAATCCAAAAAAAAGTAAAAACAATCAAAAACCACAAAAAAATTGAAAAAGTAAAAACACCAAAAAGAATCATCTTTGCTCAACCTCTCGTTGTACGTGACGTTTATGCAAACTCGCTCCAAAGCAAGATGTGCTCGTAAACGAAGAAACAAATCAACCACTCCTTCTAGTGAGGAGTCTCCTATTGACGAACCCATCGTAGTGAAAGAAGCACCCATGGTTAATCGAACTATGATGGAGTTGCTTCAAGCACCCACCGAGGGTTATGGAGAAGCGATTGTGATTCCCGCTATCCTTGCGGAGAATTTTGAGGTTAAGACGGGTTTGTTGTCCATGATTAAAAATAACAAGTTTCGAGGTGACGAAAAGGACAACCCTCATAACCACATTCGCCAATTTAATCGTCTTACCGCCACTTGCAAGTTTAAGGACGTCTCTAACGACTCGATTAAGATGATTCTTTTTCCGTATTCCTTAGCGGGGCCCGCAAAAATTTGGTTAGAGAACGAGCCACCCAATTCTATATTGACGTGGAAGGATCTCGTTTCAAAATTCGTGAACCAATTTTTTCCGCCCTCTAAGACTACGCATTTGAAAAACGAGATTTCAAAGTTTTCGCAAGAGTATAATGAGAGTTTTTCGACGGCTTGGAATAGGTTTAAGGAAATGTTGCACGAATGTCCTCATCATGGTTCTTCCGACTTGCATCAAATTGACACGTTTTACAATGGCTTGAACGATCATGAGCGTGATTATCTTAATGCCGCCGCGGGTGGTAATTTTTTGTGTAAAACGGTCGAGGAAGCATTGTTAATCATTGAGAATAGGTTTAAGGTTTATAGTCCTCGTAGCACGTCAAGTGTTCGTAAGACTTCGTCTTCGCCTTCGCCTTCATTGTCACATACCGTTGATGCTTGCCAAATCGAGGCTAATTTTGAGAACAATATTTTTGATAAGCTTAAAGGATTGTTAATTGAGTTTAAAGTTGGTGAACAACCCACTCCCGCTACGGCTAAAGCGGTTGAGGTTTCTTGTATGTATTGTGGAGGAGCTCACGATTATTCCGAGAGCATTACCAACGGTGGTAACACTTCGAGTGCCTTCGCGGCCGCGGGAACTTATAACCAAAACGGTCAAGTTCCCCGCACTAATCAATTGACTCCACCGGGTTTTCCACCAAATCAAAATGCTAACAATTATCGAAACAATCAAGTTGGTTACCAAAACAAACAAAGGAACAATTACAAGGGTAATAACAACTATGGGAATCAAGGAAATAGTAGCCAATTGCAAAATCAAAATAAAAACCGTAATTTTCAAAACACAAGTCAAGGTCTTCAAAATGTTTACACTAAAGAACTTCCAATGGACTTTTTGAATTACGCCACGGCAAATGATAAGATTTTGGAAAACATTCAAGAGCAATTGGCTAGTCAAGCTAGGGATACGTCTAAAAACACCAAGGAATTAGCTAATTTTATGAAGGAAAATCTTAACATGAGAAATGAGTTGAAAAATGATTTTGCTAATCAAATTAGAGGTCAAAACAATAAAATTGAACAAAGTCATGCTAGGCTTGAACAAAGAATTGACCAAAAAGCCGCTAGTCAAGATGTTAAGCTTAATGCTATTCTAGAAGCCGTCATGGGGAACAAAGCCTCTACTTCGGGAAGTTTGCCTAGTAACACCGTTTCAAACCCGAAGGGAGAGATGAAAGTTATTACCACACGAAGTGGTAAGACACTTAAAGAATCGACTCCTCAACCAATTACTCCAACGGTGGAGGAAATTGAGGAAGAACCCGAGGTGGTGGTCGAAAAGGAGCATATCTCAAGCCCACAAAGTACCGCTCATGCCACACCTACGGTTGACCCATTACCAACATTGGAACCCGAGATTCCAAAGGCTATGCCTATGCCCCAACCCACACCACCCTTGCCTTACCCATCGAGACTTAGGAAGGAGAAACGACAAGATCGCGACAACTATCAATTTGAGCCTTTTATGAAAATGTTTCGTGAGTTGCACCTTAATGTGAGTTTCGCCGATGCTTTGGTCATGATGCCTCGATTTGCCGCTAACTTTAAGAGTATGTTGAACAACAAGGAGAAATTGCACCAATTGTCTAGTTGTTCGTCGGTTTATCTTAATCGCATACCTCAAAAAGTCGGTGATCCCGGTAAATTTTTGATCCCTTGTGCAATCCAAGATATGGAAGAATGCTATGCCTTGGCCGATCTTGGTGCTAGCATTAATTTGATGCCACTTGCAATCTTCAAGTCGCTCAATCTTCCTAATCTTACTCCTTCACTAATGTCTATCGAGATGGCCGACCATTGCACGATTCGTGCATGTGGTTTGGCGGAAGACGTTTTTGTGAAAGTGGGGAAGTTCTACTATCCCGTAGACTTTATCGTCGTTGATATCCCCACGGATCCTCAAGTTCCTCTTATTTTAGGTCGTTCGTTTTTGGATACGTCTATGGCTTTAATTGATGTGCATGCTAGAAAGATCACCTTACGTTTCAACGACGAGGAACTTGTTATAAACGCAACTCAAAATTCTCAACTTTCTCATGTTTATTCCGTTTCTACCATAAACCTCGTTGATATGATCGATGTGGTTTGCGAGGAATTTTCACAAGAAGTTCTAGGGTTTGGTGATGAAGAAACTAGTGGCAATCCCACTATGTTAGATCCAATTCTTGATAATTCGACACCAACCTTCACTCCATTTGAAGGTGGTGGTTTTACATTGGAAGAATGCAATGTTCCACGTACTTGTGACGAAGACCTCGACAACGATGAGGACTTCTCGATTATCAAGGATTTTCTTAACGATTTCCCATTTCCTCCACCCGAGGAGGTTATGAGTATCGAGCCCAAATCTTCACTTGAGGAACCACCTATCCTCGAGTTGAAAGATTTACCTCCTCACCTCGAATATGTCTATTTGGAGGAGGACGACAAGTTGCCGGTTATTATTGCGAAGGAACTTTCGAATGATGAAAAAACCGCACTTGTCGATGTTCTAAAGGACCACAAAGGAGCAATTGCGTGGAAGTTATCCGACATTAAGGGAATCGATCCCAAGTTTTGTACCCACAAAATCTTAATGGAGGAGGATTTCAAGCCCACAATCTAATGTCAAAGGAGGGTGAACCCCAAAATTCACGACGTCATCAAAAAGGAGGTCCTTAAACTCCTTGACGCGGGAATGATTTACCCTATTTCCGATAGCCCTTGGGTGAGTCCTATTCATTGTGTCCCTAAAAAGGGAGGGATGACCGTTGTGACAAACAATGCCAACGAGTTGATTCCCACTAGACTCGTGACTGGATGGAGAGTGTGCATTGACTATCGAAAGTTGAATGAAGCCACTCGAAAAGACCATTTTCCCTTGCCCTTCATGGACCAAATGTTGGAGCGTCTTGCGGGAAACGATTTCTATTGCTTTTTAGATGGTTTTTCCGGTTACTTCCAAATTCCCATAGATCCTCGTGATCAAGAAAAAACTACGTTTACGTGTCCATATGGAACGTTTGCCTAACGTAGAATGGCATTCGGACTTTGTAATGAACCGGGAACCTTTCAAAGGTGCATGATGGCTATTTTTCATGATATGATCGAGAAGACGATGGAAGTCTTCATGGATGACTTTTCCGTGTTTGGTAATTCGTTCACTTCGTGTTTGTCGAACCTAGAGAGAATGTTGAAACGTTGTGAGGAAACCAAGCTTGTGCTCAATTGGGAGAAATGTCATTTTATGGTTAGGAGTGGAATCGTCTTAGGGCACAAGGTCTCGAAAGCGGGGATTGAGGTAGATCAAGCTAAGGTAGACGTCATCGCCAAATTACCTCATCCCGAAACCGTTAAGGGAGTTAGGAGTTTCCTAGGCCACGCGGGCTATTATCGTCGATTCATCAAGGATTTTTCAAAGATTTCTCGACCCATTACACATCTTCTTGAAAAAGAGGCACGTTTTGTCTTTGACGAAGATTTTGTACGAGCCTTTGAAATCCTTAAGAGGAAACTTACCGAAGCTCCCATTCTTGTTGCTCCCAATTGGAACCTCCCCTTTGAACTAATGTGTGATGCTAGTGATTACGCTATTGGGGCCGTTTTGGGGCAACGTCATGATAAGCACTTCTTGCCTATTCACTATGCTAGCAAGACGATGACAGAGGCTCAACTTAAATACACTACAACGGAAAAGGAGTTCCTTCCCGTGGTGTATGCATTTGAGAAATTTCGACCTTATCTCGTCTTGACGAAATGCATAGTGTATACGGACCATTCGGCTATTAAGTATCTCATGGCAAAGCAAGATGCTAAACCTAGATTACTTCGTTGGATTCTCCTCCTTCAAGAATTTGATCACACCATTGTTGACAAAAAAGGAGCTGAGAATCTAGCGGCCGATCATCTTTCTCGTTTGGAAGATCCTCACCAAAGTGCTTACGAGCCCAAGGAAATCACCGAAACATTTTCGCTCGAGACACTTGGTGTAGTGAATTCTAAGCTTGATTCTTCCACCCCATGGTTTGCGGACTTTGCAAATTACCATGCGGGTAACTTCATCATTAAGGGTAGGACGACTCAAGAAAAACGAAAATTCTTTCGTGACGTCAAGTTCTACTTTTGGAACGACCCTTACTTGTTTCGAACTTGTGCGGATCAAATCATCCGACGTTGTGTATTTGGCACCGAAGCTTCTAACATCCTTAGAGCTTGCCATGAGGGACCCACGGGTGGTCACCACGGTGCTAATCTCACGGCTAAGAAGGTGTTTGATGCCGGCTTCTTTTGGCCTACTATTTACCGAGATGCACAAGATCTTGTGAAGTCGTGTGATGCATGCCAACTTCAAGGAAAAGCCTCACAAAAAGATGAAATGCCACAAATTATCATCCAAGTGTGTGAGATCTTTGAAGTTTGGGGTAAAGACTTTATGGGGCCGTTCCCATCATATCGTGGTAATAAGTACATTCTCGTTGCGGTTGACTACCTTTCTAAGTGGGTGGAGGCAAAGGCCTTGCCCACCAATGATGCTCGTGTGGTAGTCAAGTTTTTGAAAAGCTTGTTTTCTCGGTTTGGAACCCCTCGTGCGATCATAAGCGATCGTGGAACCCATTTTTGTAACGACCAATTCGAAAGGGTTCTAAGGAAATATGGGGTTACACATCGGGTTTCTACGGCTTATCACCCACAAATGAGTGGGAAAGTCGAGGTTTCAAACCGAGCGTTGAAGAGGATCTTGGAGAGATCCGTTGGGGAAAACCGACAAACTTGGTCGGATAAGTTGGACGATGCTTTATGGGCCTTTAGGACCGCTCATAAGACACCCATTGGGTGCACTCCCTATAAGCTTGTGTATGGAAAGAATTGTCATTTGCCTATCGAATTAGAACACAAGGCTTATTGGGCCCTAAAGCATTGTAATGATGATATGGAGACCGCGAGAAAACACCAGAAAATGCAATTGAATGAATTGGATGAATTGAGAGACATTGCTTATGAAAATTCATTGATTTATAAAGAGAAAACTAAAAAGTTGCATGATTCTAAAATTAAAAACCGGGTTTTTAACATTGGGGATCAAGTTTTGCTTTTTAATTCAAGATTAAAAATCTTTTCCGGTAAGTTGAAATCCCGTTGGTCCGGTCCATTCACCGTGACTCAAGTGTTTCCGTATGGGACCATCGAGCTAGCTCAAGATGATGGTCCTAACTTCAAGGTGAATGGACATAGGTTGAAGCACTACTTTGGCGGGGAAGTTCCATCCTTGAACTACCTCGACCAAGTCACCTTCCCCAATGATAATTAGTATTGAGGGGATCGAGTCTAGCTCATGACTCGATAATCAAAAATGAGGTGCCTCGTGGGGGAGTCCCATGCTTATCCTATGTACATATTATCGCTTTCTAATGTAGTTAACGTGTGGGGATTTGTGCCCTTCCAACCTTTGTTCCGTGGTTGTTTGTGCATTGTGGTTTTTAGATCATGATCTTCACGATTGGAGCCTCTCGTGTTCGTTTTATGGGAGAACTCGATCGTTTGCTTTGAAGACTTTCTCAATATCCATGATATATCCTTTGATGTTCTAACCTTAGGTTTTTAGCACACTTCATAAACGGCTTTAAATTTAATGGTTACACCCTTTCCATGCTAGATTAGGCATTCGACAACGTCTCTAGTATGGGGGTGTTTGCACCCCTAGACTCGAAACATTGAGGACAATATTTAACTTTAGTATGGGGGGGTGAATAGATACTTGCCTTGCCAAATCTTCACGCTTTCCAAAGTTTATCTTTTTGTCTATTGTTTTGTTGCAAAATAAGGCTAAAAATGGCCAAATTTTAAAATTTTCTCATGTTTTATAAGTGTTTGAAGACACGAATGTAGATTTTCCGATGGCGAGAATAAGAGTAATTTTTGACTCGATCGTGCGTGTTGAGCACTTAGCTTTGATTCCTTAACTACACATTAGGCTAAGTCTCTTAAATGAGGACGAGAAATAATAGAGTTAATTATAAGTTACTATGCTAAACGTAGAGTACTCGTATTCTTTCAAAAACTCATGTGTTCTCGTTGTTTGCTTATTCTCCCTTCGCTTGTTAATATTTTTTGCTTAATAAATATTGACTTAGCGGTTTAGTTAGGATTGTTGGGTTTCTAGTCTTTTCTAGTAGCTTCCGTGTAATTAAATTGGGAAGACATTAAGGTATCGCCAGCGTCACGGTTTTGAAGTATTGGCACCCGAATAATCGAAAGCTTCACCCAATAATAAGATTTCAAGTGCTCACCTAAATCTAGCAAACAATTTGAAGCCCCACAAGGCCTAAAATCTATGCAAAATTGAAAGTGAATCAAGCCTTAATCTTCGAAGCTTTAAAGATCCAAAATTCGCTTTAGCGTGAGGATATACGTCTTTGGCTAATAAAACCACCGATGAGGCGGATAATAAAAGGCAAGGCAAGACCGAAGTCATAATAAAAGCTTCATGGCGAAGTTGAATAAAAGATGGAGGTAAACCAAAGATAATATGGCCCTTCCGTTAGGGGGCGTATAAAAGTCTTGGTAACAAGTCTCATGTTCAAAACCGTTATAAAACCGTGTTTATCGATTCTTCTTGTCAACTTAATTTTTTGACATCGTTGTCTATTAGGAGGGGTTATTGATTTGATGGTCTTAGTTTCACCGTTAGGACTCTATTTTTAGACCTAAATCTCTATTATCGCATAAGTCAACAATGTATCCTCGTGAAACATTCAAGACAAAATAAAATATAAGAGATACAACTTAGGAATAATGGGAGGGTAAGTATGTGATTAGGGCATATGAGTAGTGTTAGCATTACTAACTTATAATGACAATGATCAGGTTGCACGCTTAGCATGGAATTGGGTGAAAATTGAGGACGATGAAATTATTTCTAACAAAGCATTCACGTGCTCTTATTCTATGAACCTAAACGTCCCATTTTGCGATGAAAATCATACATTATGTCTATAACACAAGTAGTAGTAATAGTAATAATGTAGCTAGTTTATCATTCAATAAAGTGAACAATAAAGTTTTGGAGATGCTACGATACTTTATTCTAGCATTGCGTGAGGGCACGGCAATGGTTTAGTATGGGGGAGTGATGAGACTGCTTTTATACATAGTCTCATCTTCCAAATAGGGCTTAAAATGCATTAAATACCATCAAAATACCCAAATATATGCTTGTGTTTGTTGCTTGTGTATTTTAGGTACGGATATTGAGAAAATAACAAAAGATCACAAGAATCATGCAAAAACGAACACGGGAAACGAAGCCGCACATTGAACCAAGCCCTAATGAAGAATTTTCCAAGAAAACCCTTGAAGAATTGAAGAATTATGAAGAAGGGTCCTCCAATATGGAAGAATTGACACTTTATACCCTTGTATCTTCATAATTACATGTTTGGTCCCTAAAGTTTGTCAAAATTACAAAAAGGACCCTTAACTTTGAAGAATTGGCAAATTTAGTCCCTCAACAAAACTAAATTGTCAATATTGGTCCTCCAAGAAGTCAACAAACAAGTCAAACCTTGAAGAATGAAGAAAATGCCAAAATCAGTCCTTCAAATATCATAAATTTGCATGTTTAGTCCTTGAAACTAGTTTAAAAACTTGTTGTGCCAAAATTGCCAACTACCCAAAGTTATTTATAAAGGGAATTCAAGTTTATGGCTGTTTTTACAAGTTTAACATAACAAAGGAGTTCAGGGGCCATATCTGTCAAACATCTAAACTCTCCCCCACCACTCAGCAAACGCCACATCACCCCACTTAATTTCTCCACCAATCACCACCCTCCCCTTCACCATGTCACCTTTCCACCAGTTGAATAAAACCCATTTATTAATCCTTCCCTCCTAAACACATTTTTAAAATTCATTAACCCAAAAACAGATTAAATCACCTCCTTAATCCCACATAAACCCTATTTTTCCCAGACCCAATTAACCTTAAAACAAAGGGTTTTGTGCCCAATATTTCCAGATCATGAATTAAGCCTACCTTAAACATATCCCAAACCCAAACAACCCGTCACTCTCACTCATGTGATGTCCATGGCCCTCCCATGCACAACAAAACAAAACGTACAAACCCATCAACGGCCAAAAGGCTTATTCTTGCCCATTACGTGTTATCCAACGCTCCAAAAACACTTTGACACCTCTGGCACCCCCACAACAGTCCAAGAAATTCACATGACACTCTTGACAAAATTCAAAATAGGCATCTTTCTGGCATAAAAAAGATTCGACAAGGGCAAAGATGGAAGTTTATGTCATTAGGTTTTAGCTTCTTTTCAGTTCTAGAATGAATGTAAGCCTCTATATAAAGGCCTCATAGGACTTAGTTTAGACTGTTCTTGCTTTCCTTGTTCACATCCTTGTAAATCCCCTTTTAATGAATGAAAGTTGGTGAAGTGTTATGTGAAGAAAGCTAGTTCCATTTTTATATTCCAGTTGGTTAAATTATTATTGTTCAGTTTAGTTTCAAGTTTTCAGCAAGTTTATCAAGTTTCCAAGTTTTCTGTTTTCTTTTCAAGTTTTTCTTAAACCTTAAATTTTCATAAAAATCTGATAAATGGTGATGGAATATGTTAGTTTAGAGGTGTTTGAGATTGTGTATGTCCATGATACCATGGCTTGTTCTGGTATAGTGGGTACCCAATCTTAGACAGCCTTGGTTTGGTCCATTATTCAGCTCATCCTAGTTCTAACCCAAGCTCTAGTTTACTTCTAGTTTTATCCATAAGCTAGGGGTAAGCCTTGAGCTTTTACACAGTCTTTTCCTTCTCTCTTAGCAGGTTCAAAACAAGAACCATTTTTATCCATTTTTTGTTAAGCAAATCTTCATAAGCATCTCAGCAAAGTTCTGCACAAGCCCGAGCTTGTTGGAAGTGACTTTTCAGTCACTGTTGGGCCTGGATGTAGGCCCAACAAGGTAGAATCCTTTGTTCCCTTGTTTTAGTTTTCAAAAGTTATGATTTATGTGATTTTGTGATTTATTGCATGAAAATTGTTTAAGTGTTGTTTTCCTGGTTTAATATTGTTCATTTAGGATTGTTTGCATGTTAGAAGTATTTTAATTCAGTTTGGATTGGATTTGATGTGATTTGGTGTGTTAAAATTGGTTTTCAGAAGTTTAAGGGGTGTTTGGATTAAGGTTCTAGTAGGGTTTAATGATCTGCATCTTGGTTTAAAATCTGTTAAAAATACTCAATAGGGTTTTGTTAGGTTGTATGTTAGTTTGGGTTTCTATTTGGTGAAGTCTAAAGACATTTGCATGCTTAAAAATTTGGAAAACAGTCAAAATCAGTCAAGCCCCAATTCTGCCAAGTTTTTTATGAAAATTTGTTCACCAAATCTTGAGCATTGTTAGGTTATAGGCCTGTCTAGGATTGGTGATCATTAATATGCTAGTTGGTACATTTGTGTGCAAGTTGTTGAGGTTTGAAATTCATTATTGTGCCAAGTAAACCAGCATCTATTCATCAGAAACCATTTTAGCTTAATCAGAAACATTCATATGCATTTGAGCTTGATTGGGTGATTGAATTGTGTTTTTTGTGCTATAATTGACTCCCTACACTCAAACTGAGTGTAGGGGTGCCCCTATTGTCCATCAAAAACCAACAAAAATCCAGGGACAAGTCCTCTTGTCATTTCTTCACAAGTGAAGATATTAACTCTTTGTGTTCATCAGTCATTTGGTAAACTGGGCAATGTTTTGATCTTAGCAGCTTGAATCTAGCTTGTTTATTTGATTTAAAGTTTGTTTAGAGTGAGTATAAGTTACTGGTTTTGAGTTTGTTAAGTTTAAAAAAGAAAAAAAAAGTTTTACAAAAAGGACGTGGCCAGGACTCGAACCTGCGCCACTCCTCTCACACTCTAACGTGATAACCAGTTGCCCTAGGGTCTTTGACTGGTTATCACTTGGAACATTTAATACTTAAGCAGTATTTGTTTTTAGCTTATATAACTCATCAACTTATTTAAAAGCTTATTCCAGCTTATTTTCTTAGGGTTTTTACAAGTTAGCATTTTTCTTGTGTCCTTATTAGGGTTTGGGACTTTTTGGTTCAAAAACTTTATTTTTCATGTGCTTATTTAATTTTCTAGGATTATTTTAAGTTTAAATTTTGAAAAGTAAATTAAAAATAGGAAAAAGTATTTTAAAAATCTGAAAAAATAGTTTTTAGGTTTTTAATTATATTTTTGAGGTTTAAAGCTATTTAAGTTTTCAATTTAACTTATTTTTGATTTTATATGATTTTAGGGTTTTTAACCAAATTTGAAATTTAATATAAAATTATTTAAAAGGTTTTGGAAAATTTTGATTGCATTTTTGTCTTAGTTACATTATTATAGATTTTTGGTAATTTTTTAGAATTTTTTTATAAACTTTGAATTTTTTTGAATATTTTAATATTATTTTATTATTAAAAATTGATAGTTTGATTTTTAAGTTTTTACATTTTTCCTAGATTGTAGACACTTAATTAGGAGTTTTGTAACTTTCCAAATATTTTTAGGGCTTTTCAATTATTTTCTAGGATTAATTTAAGTTTTAATTGATTATAATAGTTTTTTAGTGTTTAAAAATAGTTTTATTTGGTTTTAAAATTTAAAAAAATACTTTTTAGCTTAATTAGGATATTTTTGAGGTTTACAAACTTTAAGATCTTGTTTAGGGCTTTTTAATAATTAATTGTGATTTTTAGGGCTTTAATTAGCATTAAAAAGTCATTATCTAATTAATTAAAAGGTTTTAGCAAGTTTGGATTTTTTGTAAACTCTTAGAATATTATTGTGGATTTTTAGTAATTTTTAGGAAATTTTAGGTTAAAATTTTAATTTTTGCACTATTTACGGTTTTACGTGATCGCCTTTTTCGTCTTACTTTAATCCGTCTTCGTAACCGTCTTCTCTTCTAATCTCATTTCTTTCTTTCTTTATCAATCATATAATCACAAATCAAAATCAATTCATTACACAACGCACTTGCCTCCTCGAGAACGAACTCACTTTTAGGGTCATTCACACACGGTTTTCCTAAATCGTCGTGCATACTTGCCCTAGTTACCTTCCTTTTTCTAAAGGGGTAATTTTACTACAATCATCCCTTGTATCCGGTTCACTTCGTTACTATTGTGATTTTTCATAGACACATTGTGCTTTAAAAATGAATTCACTATAGTTGATCTTTCCTTAACTTGGGTTAAGCAAAGTCTATTCATTGTCATAAGTGTAGGGGAAGTTTTATACTTCCATGCTCTTAAACATTGAGGACAATGTTTAGCTTAAGTGTAGGGGGGTCTTCTATCGAAGTGACATTACCAAGAACTTGTCATTGACCTTCATGATAACATGGAAAATTAATTTTTCAAACATATTTCAAATTTTTGATCTACTTTGGCCACCAAAATTATGCATTCATAATTTTTGCATCAGTCATTTTTCATTTGCATAACACATTTGCATTGTATATATTTCTTCTTTTATTTTTCATCAAAGATATACAAAAAAGAGAAAAATATAATAAAAACATGGTTTAACAAATTTAGACTTCTTTGACATATTAGGCCTGCCATGGATATTTTGACTCAACCCGAGTTTGCTTATCAAGCACTCTCTAGCTAGTATCCTTAACCATGTAGTCCTTCATTGGTCTATTAGGCTAAGCATCCATCAATCTCATTATTTGAGATTTTAAATTTGTGGAGAATGGGAAATGATAGAGTTGAAGCAAGTATAAAAGGGCTAGATAAACTTCATGACAATTACTTGTGGCTAAACCCTTCTCTTCTTTACCTCTATTTTCTTCGCATGTATATATGTTAATAAATAATCAAGAACGGTTTTAATCGGTTTGTAATCTCTTATGCATTTTTGTCTAATCATTCATGGTTGGTATAAGTACGTCTTAAGATTCTAAGTTAGAACGTTTTATGTGTACTAGACTTATGTCATGCTTAATACTTAGCGGGTGTTTTTACTTTTATTCTTTTTAACTTTCTTTGTGAGGAATAAAGAAAAATAAGAGCGGCTTATAAAAAAAATGAGTGGCTAGAAAAAAAAGAAAAAGAAAAAAAAGAAAAGAAAAAAATAATTATACAAGACTCCCAAGAGGGGCAGTGAAGTGTTAATTATAGTAACTATTAGATTCCAATATTACCTTGACGGGTTGCGGCGATTTAATAGTTGCTCCAATCCAATATTACCTTGACGGGTTGCGGGATTGAAGATCCAAAGTCTCAAAAAGGCGGAGGATGTAAATTATTGCGTGAGTTTTATTTTTCTTTCCTTAGCGAGTGTGTAGCTACTTATTATTGCATGACATGAGGATTTTACACATAAGGCGAATGACTTATTACTCTTGAAACGGACTTATATTAATTGTGAGCGTTTTTTCAAGTAATGGATAAGAGGATTACTTAGGATTAAAACCGTGCTTCCTTATTTTTGGATCTTAAATTTCTTATATTTTACGCATAAAATAATGACAAATTTTCCCAAAAGTAATTTGCTCAAATAATAACCGGTTCCACACTTAATTGTCATGAATAAGTTGTTGCACCTTTTTTACTTGTGAATGCAATGATCCCATTTTTAAGCTTGGTATGGGGAAAGTGAAACTTGAGGGTGATAAGTGTCCATGGTACCAAAGCCCTAATTTAAGTCATTGACTTCTTTATGAGTTTTTCCATCAAAGCTATTTCAAGAAAAATCCAAAAAGATATAAATAGAATTGTTTCTTTTGCATTGTATTGTACAAAATCAAAATCATGCATCATATAGAGTAGCATAGTGTAATAGCATTCCATATTGGCCAAGGTGGGTTAATTATGAGGAGAATGTAAATTTGTGCTTTAAAATATAAGCATTGCATGAGGTCATGGCAATGTTCAAGTGTAGGGGATTTGATATGAGCAAAAACTCATATCAATTAATCAACAAATCACCCTAAAACACAAGGAAAGTATCTAACTTTTGTGCTATAAAGCGGAATTATGTGGTATGTTTTGTGTTTGTGTATAAATAGGTAAGAAGGATACATTTTCAAGCAAACAAGAAGAAACCAAGCTTATTTGGATGAAAAAGACAAAGAAGGATCAAAGATGACAAGACTTTGAAGATGAAGGACCTATCTTGACAACACTCCAAAGTTGAAGGACTCAAATTGTAAATTTGTCAAAGTGAAGATAAAAGTCAAACATGGTCAACTCTTCAGTCAACCAAGTCAAAGGGTCAAACTAGACAAGAATGAAAGTAAAGGGCCCAATTATGCCAAAGGAATGAAGTGCTAAACTTAAATCATGAATCTGTCAAAGTACAAGGACTAAAGCTACCATTTTTCAAAGTATATAAAGGGCTCAATCCGTGTGCTATGGTTATTATCCAATGGGAGAGCAGCATTTCAATGACACGGATTGCCAGCAAATAAGCCACATGACCAAGCAAATAAATGCGCCGTCAAGCTACAATATATCCCACTACTCAACTTTTAATCAATCACAACTTGCCAACCAATAATCTTTTATCCACAAACGTATTATGATCCATGTGCTACTCTTTCACCAAACCAGATAATGCCACGTATCATCTTCTTCCCTAAATAAACCCAGGAACGACTTGGAGTTATACTGCATATCATAAAAAGTCATCAACATGAAAAGTGCTTATTTTTGGATGACGAATTCAACCCACGTTCTTAATTAACCTAAAAATATACCAAGAAGAAAAGCCCAAATTCAAAGTCATAACGGCTAGTTCCAATTGAGAGATTCAGGACACTTGGCAGCAATTGATTGGTTGGGACACGTCATCAGCTGGAACTACTTCTCACTTTTTGTCTATAAATAGGGAATAGCCCTCTCATTTGTGGTACGTAGCTAAAGTGTGAAAATTTCACACACTTCCCTTTTATCTCTCAATCCTATCTTGTTAGTTGTAGTGTAAAAAACTCAAGAGCCTGACAAACTCTTGAGTTAGTTATAGTAGTTGTAACCTCTTACCAAACTTTGTAACAAACTTTCACATTCAAATAAACAAATTTCCCTTCTTTTCCTTCAATCTATTATTCAATCCTTGCATTATTGTTCATCTTGTGTTGTTATGATCTGCTCGTGATCACATTTGATCATAAGGAGCTCATTGTGAAGAAGTGTAGCTATTCAATCCTGTTCTTGTTGATTCAGTAGCTGTTCTTGTTGATAGAAGCAGAATTTGTGTAGAAACGGTGATGATGATGAATGTAGATGTTGATAAGTGGTAAATAGTGTTAAGGTAGTGGTTTAACACTATTTAGGAGGCTCAGCGCCTACCTAATCCATCAATGGAGACATCTTGCTAAAAGGTCTCAAGTTTCGGAGTTTAATTCCACTAAACAGCAATTTGCATGCTCAATTCTAGCTTAATCTTACCTATTGCTTTGATCAAGTGTGTTTAGCATGTTTTTGGATTGATCTTGTTGTTTAGATAGTTACTTGTTAGTTTGATAGTCATTTGATAGCTTATTACTTGTTTCGGAATTCATTTCATCAGTTACCTAGCTTGCTTATGCATTTTGAGTCCTTGTCAGTTTAACTGCATGTTATTGGTTCAATTGTGTTTCATTTTGATCAATAAGTTTGGCTAGATATCAGTTTTAAACCAGCTCAACCATTTGCTTAATTTTCCTTCATAAAAGTTTTGTTCATATATCTATATCTATACTACATTATAAAGGGTGTATCCCTTTGGTTGAAAGTTGAAAATGTTGAATGGTTGAAAAATGTGGGTCCCACTAATCTATATCTATACTACATTATAAAGGGTGTATCCCTTTGGTTGAAAGTTAAAAATGTTGAATGCTTAAAAAATGTGGGTCCCACTAAAAACTACTACATACAAATCTTATTCATTAAAAAAAATATAAACTTTGGTTAATTAAACAAATGGCACCATTTCATCCAATTGAAACATACTTATAAGATATTTTGAATTATAACATGTTACAACGCTTTGCAATAAAATTTTAATCTTTTGAAGTTATATTTTGAACGTCACCGAAACACTTACCACAATTTCGCATCGTGTTAATTATCTGTTGCTAGACAATTTCCGCCGCTATGCGCGGGTACTCGTCTAGTATATATATATATATATATGTAGGGGGACTTTATCTACAGAACCCATTTTAGTGACAAAACTTGCAGAACTCTTGTTTTTCAAGGCAAACATGTATGTCTGAAGGAGTACATGTATGTTATAAAAGTGGACATGTATGTTTTTAAATCGGTGCACATACATGCATGCGCGCTTTAAAAAATGTATATTTTTGTATGTTTGCATATACATGCATGCACACCCTCAAACATGTATTTTTTTGTATCTTTTTTTTAATTTAATTTAATTTTGATAAAAAGAACTTCAAATATGCTTCGCAAATACAAATATTCTTTAAAAACATACATGTACTCCTTCAGGCATACATGTTTTCCTTCAAAAACAAGAGTTCTGCAAGTTCTGTCACTAAGATGGGTTTTGTAAATAAAGTTACACTATATATATATATATACATATATATATACATATATATATATATATATATATATATATGTATGTATATATATATATATATATATATATATATATATATATATATATATATATATATATATATATATATATATATATATATATATATATATATATATATATATATATATATATATATATATATATATATATATATATATATATATATATATATATATATATATATATATATATATATATATATATATATATATATATATATATATATATATATATATATATATATATATATATATATATATATATATATATATATATATATATATATATATATATATATATATATATATATATATATATATATATATATATATATATATATATATATATATATATATATATATATATATATATATATATATATATATATATATATATATATATACTAGTTGCAAAGCCCGTCCGATGGACGGGCGCGCTTTTTGAATATTTCGAAACAATTTAAGTAACGGTTAATTTAATGAAGTACGAACAATAGTAAACTGTAATATAGTGAATCATAATCCGATAAGATGAAATAAAACATAATACACACAATTAAAAAATATATAGTTTTAGTTCCGGTGTGAACACATGACACAGATTCAAGGTATTCTAACCGACAAAACCTATGAAACCTATCTAATAACTGAACAACATGATGATGTGACAAATCCCTCCTCTTATTAATAAATTTTAGTATTATAACGATAAAACCTATCTAATAACAAAACATAACCGAGTAAATACTTGCATGTGTAAGTTATACGT
The DNA here is from genome assembly GCA_025667525.1 of Glebionis coronaria. Taxonomy (NCBI): domain Eukaryota; kingdom Viridiplantae; phylum Streptophyta; class Magnoliopsida; order Asterales; family Asteraceae; genus Glebionis; species Glebionis coronaria. Next base: position 37,765 of record JANFOE010001700.1, on the reverse strand, counting down.
AGTAATAAATTTCTATTAAATAAATTATCAAAACAAATACATTGTACGTCAGTATTCATGATAGAATTCATTGTACATCAATAATTAACCCATAATGCCGTAGGATCGAATACATAGACATTACATAATTTGCTAATAATTATCAAGAAAAAGATGTGTTCTGAGCTCTGACTCAATAAAATTCTTTATCACTTTTCCCCTTATTTATGACTTCTCTTCCCCACAGTATGTTAGTCTTGATCAAGGATTACCAATTTCTCTTATTGACGGGTGAAGCATGTAGTTTTGGCAAGTACTTTTCTTCATAAATAAACAGTAACGAAAATGGTGACTGCCTTGATCTGCTGCCTGAAAAACAATGATGCCACAGTAATCCATCTCACGTATATGTTTCATTCAGGATATGAGAGCATTGGAAAATGCTCAATAAGTGTCAAACTGGATGGCAGAACATGTGGAGATGCTAGAGCGCGAGAAAGCAAATATCGAGACCAATATAGCCCTTTTGGATCGAGTTTTGGAATGAGTGCAGTGACACAAGCTAAATATGGATGATTAGCACAATGGTTATAAACCACACAAAATGTTACACATATATCGGGTTAAAAAAACCTATTATTTAAAAAAAATAAACCTATAAATCACCGTTACTATTGTCGAACAAAGTGGTGGTCAGTATTATGTCTTGTTGATCATTGCCGATGGTCAGGTAAGTTAAAAAAGTAATGTTTAGTTTCATATGTGCACTTCAAAGAGAATAACCGTGTCTATCTGATAGTTCTAATGCTCCATTTACGAATCCAACATTCTGAAATAAAAAATGAAATATTTTTGAGAAACCACATGTTACATACGGAAAGAACATAGCTTTGAAAACACAATCTTTAAGTTATATTCTCACTTATTCACTATGTAGCTACAAATCCTTGGCAACAAAATGTATAATCTTTTAACATAAGGATTGATTTTAGTTAGTGATAGTTCCCAAGACACCTAACTTACAATTCTTTTCCTAATGCTTTTTATTCTCTTTGTAGTTTGTACACTCATCCTATATTTCTAACACAACATAACATCTTCCTTAAAGGATTCAATCTTGTCAAGGGAAGTTATTTTTTTCTTGGCAGGTGGTATCAACATTTCTTTGTTTAATATAGTACTATATTTGTGCTTTCAAATAGTGATGTGCGAACCTGACCTTTTCAATGAACATCTAAAAAAGGATCAATAAAGATATATCGATGATCAATCTGAGTCTCTCTGCACGATGATGGGAAACAGATACAGAATCATGTTTACTCATAGGCCATGAAAGTTTGGCTAGACTATCATGCATCGATTTCATGGTTGCTTTATTCAAATCCTATAATTCCCGTAGTCTTGCGTCAGTTTCTTTACATAACTGTCATATAATTTGCCTCTTGAACTTAGCACAGTGTCAACTGCTGTAATACTTAGCATATCTGCAAGATCCGCAATCGGGTTTCTATCCATTAAACGTGGAGGCTGACGTTCAAGAAGACGAAGCTTGTGTTGTGCAAAAAGCTTCTCAAGTTCATCTACTTTTATTATAAGATTTTCATAAAGCTCCTGATTCCTTTTAGATTGCATCTATACTTTCTTTACCGTCTCCTTTTTTTCTGGTTGCTTTTCAACTGATTCCAAATCTTCTTGTACAACTTCTACTGAATGCTTTTCAACTGACTTCAAATCTTCTGGTTCAGCTTCTACTGATTGCTTTTCAACTGATTTCAAATCTTCGGGTACAGCTTCTACTGAATGCTTTTCAACTGACTTTAAATCTTCTGGTGTAGATTCTACTAATTGCTTTTCAACTAATTTCAAATCTTCGGGTACAGCTTCTACTAATTGCTATTCAACAAATTCCAAATTTTTCATTAAGGCATTTATCCCCACCTTAGGTGTTGGTTGAGCTTCTTCATTTCTCGTGTCACTGGCGCTAATGTATCTTTTCAGGACTACCGAGGGAGCAGATGAATGTGGATGTATTAGGTCAGACGGTTGCCTACAAATCTGGTTCTCGGTAACAGCGGGTTTGCCACTATTTTTGCTAAGGGAATCTATCTCCTTTTGTTTGTTCTCAAAAAGAGTAATTCGGTCCCGTTTGCTTCTTCAACTGTTCTCATCTCTATCTGATAATCTGGTATTGAAAATCTACACAACAAAACTTACTACTTCAAATGGGTGTTTGGGATTAAATTTTATGAACATACCAGAAGAAGGGCAAAGCACCACAACCAAAATAGTCAGCTCCAGTTGCACACGGGTATCTTATTTGTAGTTTTCGTCACAGTAATCTTGCTAATGGCTCATTTCTTTGTTGTAGCATAGTCACCATGGTGTGCGCACACCGGTTGCTACTCCATATCCACCTACACCATATTCAACAAACAAAAATTGAGTTATTTTGCTAAACAATAGTTATAAATTTCATAGTATAATAAACCATATATATCTACAACGCCTATTTTGTAAAACCCACAAAATAAGGTCATTACTTAATCTTACTTTTCAAATATTTTTTTTTGAAGTATTTTATAATATTAAATATTATTATGTTTAACGGTTTAAGTTGAAACCGATATTAAATATTTTATTTTAATATTTTGACGAGCAACGAGGACTACTAGTGATCGCGATACCGACGGATGCCCACAATTTTATATTTTATTATCAATCGTTTCGATATTTAATATTTTCGACAATATCGTTTTAATTACGTATCGAGTCGTTATATTATTATTTTTCGTGTGCGTTTAAACTTTTAAGTATTTTTACGAAACCCGAGTCCCGTAAATATTTGTAAAATTAACTTTTAGTCATTTCCTGCTTTTTAACTAATATTTACATTTTGGACCAAAACTATCTAATATTTGCAAACAACACCCTACCTACACTATATAAATCTTTTCTACTAAAATTGTCTCATATATTTTATACAAATAAAAACACACAATCCTCCCCTCCCCTCTCTTGTACAAACCTTCCATCACCACCACCTTAAAACCATCATCAACATTTTTTCTAGCTTGAATCTTCCAAAACCAAGCAAAGTCCCATCCTTAGAATTCAAAGGGCTACATTTTGGTACAAATTTTAGCTACATGCATCATACTTTTTAATTTTATGAATTTTGATCATTTATATAGTTGTATGATCATCTTATCATATTGATTTTATATTGTATCCATGGACTTTTTAGTTTTTGTGGTTGAAAGAATTAAAAATTTTGTAAAAATGATCATGCATGTGTTAGTAGTAATCATCAAATGATGTTTATGCTAGTTTTTCACTAAAAACTTATTTTTAAATTTTTGGGTTTTTAATTTTGATGATTATGCAAGTGTTAGGGATGGTTTATGATGATATTAGGGGTGTAGGATGATGAGGAAAATTGTTAGAATTGATCAAAAACATGATTATGTGGGAGATTTTGAAGGGTGATTTTAGGCAGTAGGTTTGAGGCTGTTTTTGGGGGTCTTACTGTTTGATAATCACTTAACTAATTGGATAGGGTTGTAGAGAATTTCGTTAGCTTCGATTTCATATAAAGTAGGCCTTCCAACTCCAAACGAGGTGGAAGATACACTAGTTTGATTTTCGTGTACCGGGAGACGAGTGTCGACACAATCCGAAAATTGTTGTCGATATTTGGATCGAATCTCGGGGACTATAAAATGAGTTTCAAAATGATTCAAGGGCTGTTCTCAGGCTCCAAGTTTAGCATTTTGAGTCTATTTTTAGAATCAAGTGGCGGTTTTACAAATGGAGTTGTTTAGAATGGTCAAAATGGTTTCGTAAGTCAAGGTCGCTAAACTGTCCGAATTTTGTGATTCAAAGATGAGTCGGGCAGGGAACTTTAGAAGTAAAATCTTTTAATGGGCTTTTGAGAGGACTTTCTATATATAGTAAGTAAGTTATCTGAGTAGTATCATAAAAATTTGATATGTTTAAGTAAGGGAAAATGGTTTGGACATTCGGTATGTTCCGGCAGATTTTTATTAAAGGCATATAATAATAAAATGAATATATAGGAGAGTATAAAAGAACCACTTGTATCGTTTTCTCTCGAGTTGTCATGATTTTATACTTAAGTTTGATTTTATTAAGTATCATTTATTTCTCGAGTCTATTATTAATGTACGCACCTTACTTGCTAGGTTGCGATTGTCGTGTTTTTCGGGCATCTACTATCGTCGGCGATCGTCTTCAACTACTATAAGTACTAAGGTGAGTCTATAGCCTCGTTTGCGCAATTATACGATTTTAAAAACCCGCGAGGGGGAATACATGTTTTGTAAACTTAGAACACAAGATTTTTTTTATGGTATGCTTGTCCCTTTATGAATGGACCCGTGGTTGCCTTTAAATTGCATTAGGTGATTGCCTTAGTTAAAGCCTCAATTATGGACCGTTAATTAACCTATGATGGGTTAACCGCTAGTACAATTAATAGATCTATGGGGGAAGCCGCCCCGGTTCAGTTTTTGTGGACTTGTCATAGAAGCTTAGGCCCGACCTCCACACTGTTTGAACATATTGTATTGAGAAGTCAGGTATACGGCAATGTACCAATAATCTGGAGGTAACCGACAATGAATAAATATCTCGTCTTATTAGACTGATATGGGAGTGTCTAAGGGCTCGGTTCCATGAGCTTATTGCAATTTATGCTAAATACAATTATCATTGTTGATGCAAATTATTAGATGCTTGTTGCCTTTAAGCATGCCACAAACTTATAATCTTTGCTTGTGTTCAAAATGATTATATAAACCTATAGATTCACTCGGCATTTTTGCTGATGATTTTCTCACATGTATTTCAGGTAATCAGGAAGGGTGAAGCTTGGAAGCCACGGGAATGAATGTTGTGCACTACTTTGCAATATAAACTCTTTGAATATTTGTCGTTCCTTTTGTTCAAAACAATTTAAATCTTTTGTTTTGGTTGTACTTTGGTTACGATGTCTTGGGACTACGCTACTCTGACAAATGTTTTAGGAACGATAAATTTGAAACGTCTCTTTTCGAGTCGTTCTTTATAAATTATGTGTTGTAGTATCATTGTTTAGCACCCAAAGATGTATTCCGCTGCGTGTAAATTTGGGGGTGTTAAAGATTGGTACCAGAGCCATGAGTTATAGAGAACTAGGTCTTTTTCTAAAAACCAAAACTATAACTGTCGGTTTTATTTTTCAAAGAGTCGGTGCACATGATTTCGCGTGACTTCAGGTTCAAGCTACTTCTGGGATTACAACTTTAGTATACATTATTATGTATTCCTTATTGCTAAGTATTTCGAAATAAATACTATAATCGTTTATCGATATATATATTGATATCATTAAACTTTTCGATAAGAGTTATCATTTATTAATGATTTACTTAAATAAATTTTTGGAATTTTTCTTGCAATTATTTTGAAGGATTCTCTACATTTATTTAAATTATTGGAAATTATCCTATTTCATTTTGTTATGACCTTATACCTATTTTGTGAAATTTACCACCGTCAAATTACGTCTTCGATGAGGAGGATGATTGATTTTGTACATGATATGACTATACCATGAATACAATTAACTCATTCATTTTATCTTCTCTTTGTGATGTGACAGAATCATGCCACCTAGGAGAATGACAAATGATGCCATTGCAAGGCTAGTTGCTGAAGAGGTTGCGAAAGCATTAGCTGCGGATAGAGCTACGCGTGTTAATACTAAAGGAGCAGGTGGCTCTGGAGGTGCGGATGCTGAAGGTGAAGGTGAACCTGCTGGACCAGAAGATGCTGGGGCAGGTGTAGCTGAGAATCCTGCAGATGAGGTTGCTCCAGCTGCTGCTATGGTTAAAGAATGTACTTTTGCTGGATACATGAAATGTGGACCCACGACATTTCAAGGAACTGGTGGAGCATTGGAATTATTCAGGTGGATTGAGAAAACAGAAACAACATTTGAGATTAGTGATTGCTCAGAAAGGAACAAGGTTAAGTTCGCAGTTGCTACCTTCAAGGATCGAGCTTTAAGCTGGTGGAAGACTCAAGTTGCTACAATTGGTTTAGAAGCTGCAAACAGGAAACCTTGGGATTAAATTAAATGGTTGCAGTTCTGTCCAGAAGAAGAGTTATCTGCTTTGGAGGATGAGTTGAGGCATCTGAAGCTGAAAGATAACAACATTGCTGCATATACTAGCCGATTCAATAAGATGGTTTTGTTGTGTCCAGATGCTTTTGCTACTGAGAAGAAAAAGATGGATCAATACATCAAAGGGTTGCCTGGGTACATTAAAGGTGAGACAACTTCATCTCGACCCAAGAACTTTGTTGAGACTGTAAGAATGGCTCATACACTCATGGGGCAGAAAGTTCAAGATAGTGCTGAGAAAGCTGCTGAGGGTAATAAAAGGAAATGGGAGAATTCGCAGAGTGGTAATCAAGGTAGTAACCGCCATAAGCAGTACAATCAGAAGAGAAATGATGGGGCTAGAGCTGCAACTAACAAGAATGATAATGCTGACTATGGGGGACCAGCCCAGAAATGTAAGAGCTGTGGTGTTTGTCACTTTGGTAATTGTCCACCAAGGTGCACTAAATGTGGAAAGGTTAGGCACGCTGCGGAGAAGTGCAAGCCATGGATCCATGCCACTGGAGCAAATGCTATTCCGATCAAGACTTGCTTTGAATGTGGAGAACGTGATCATGTTCGTCCCAAATGCCCGAAGTTGAAGAACAAGAAAGCAGGTGAAGTTGCTGGGGCAGTTTATGTTGTTAAGGATGCTGATCAGGCACAAGGTCCAAATGTGGTGACGGGTACGTTCTTACTCAACCATCGTTATGCTAGTGTGTTGTTTGACTCAGGATCTGATAGGAGCTTTATAAGCACTTCCTTTAGTCGTTTAATTAATGTTGAGCCAACAAGCCTAAATGCTAGTTATGAGGTCGAGTTAGCTGATGGACAGTTTGTTAGTACTACCACTATATTTAAGAAGTGTCCTTTGAAATTAGCAAATCATTTGTTTGAAATTGATTTGATGCCGATAGAGTTGGGTTCATTTGATGTGATTGTTGGTATGGATTGGTTGGTTGCTCATGATGCGGTAATTGTATGTGGGGAGAAAGTTGTCCACATACCGGTTAAGGGTAAGGTGTTAGTAGTTAAAGGTGATGTCGGTAGATCTCGTTTGATGGTGATATCTTGTATCAAGGCGAGGAAGTATGTAGAAAGAGGTTGTCACTTGTTATTGGCTCAAGTAGTGCAGAGAGAACTACCGGTTAGGCGTGTGGAAGATGTTCCGGTTATTCGTGATTTTCCCGAAGTATTTCCCGATGACTTGCCAGGGCTTCCGCCTCAGCGAGAAGTCGAATTCAAGATTGATCTAGTGCCAGGAGCTGCACCGGTGTCGCGTGCACCTTATCGTTTGGCACCGTCTGAGATGAAGGAGTTGGCAGATCAGTTAAAGGAGTTAATGGAGAAGGGGTTCATTAGACCAAGTTCGTCACCTTGGGGAGCTCCAGTATTGTTCGTGAAGAAGAAGGACGGATCGTTCAGAATGTGCATAGACTACCGAGAGTTGAACAAGTTAACTATTAAAAATCCTTATCCACTTCCTAGGATCGATGATTTGTTCGATCAACTTCAAGGTTCGTGTGTGTACTCGAAGATCGATTTGAGATCGGGTTATCATCAACTTCGTGTTAAAGAGGAGGACATACCTATTACAGCTTTTCGGACGCGTTATGGACACTTTGAATTTCAAGTAATGCCGTTTGGGTTAACTAATGCACCTGCGGTATTCATGGACTTAATGAATCGTGTGTGTAAACCATACCTCGACAAGTTTGTGATTGTATTTATCGACGATATCCTGATTTATTCCAAAAGTCGGGGGGAGCATGAAGGTCATTTGAAGATTATTTTGGAGTTGTTGAAGAGGAAGAAGTTGTATGCAAAATTCTCCAAGTGTGATTTTTGGTTGGATTCAGTCCAATTCCTTGGGCACGTGATCGATAGTAGCGGTGTTCATGTTGATCCTTCCAAAATTGAAGCTATTAGAGATTGGGCTAGGCCTACGACCCCGACTGAAGTTAGACAATTCCTGGGATTAGCTGGATACTACCGGCGATTTATTGAAGGGTTCTATTTAATTTATAAACCTCTTACTAAACTTACACAGAAAAACAAGAAGTATGAATGGGGTTCAGAAGAAGAAGAAGCATTCCAAACTTTGAAGCAGAAGCTGTGTTCTGCACCAATTTTGGCTTTGCCCGACGGAGCTGAAGACTTTGTGGTATATTGTGACGCATCACGTAAGGGTTTTGGTGCTGTGTTGATGCAAAGGGAGAAAGTGATCGCGTATGCATCTCGTCAATTGAGGAAGCATGAGGAGAACTATACTACACATGATTTGGAATTAGGAGCTGTTGTCTTTGCTCTTAGACTTTGGAGACACTATCTCTACGGTACAAAGAGTGTGGTATATACCGATCATAAAAGCCTGCAACATATTTTAGATCAGAAGGAGCTCAATATGAGGCAGAGAAGATGGGTAGAATTGTTGAGTGATTACGACATTCAAATTTGCTACCATCCCGGCAAGGCGAATGTAGTTGCCGATGCACTTAGTAGGAAGGATAGAGAAATAACCAAAAGGGTTAGAGCTTTAGCCATGAAAACTTATTCTAATTTATCTAATCGAATACTTAAAGCTCAAACTAAGGCGATGGAGGAAGAGAATGTGAGAGATGAAGATTTGGGTAGAAGGATGACACCTATATTTGAAATTCATGATGACGGAATTCGATATTTCGAGAATCGTGTGTGGTTACCGGTGTATGGAGGACTGAGAGATCTAATTATGCACGAATCTCATAAGTCTAAATATTCGATTCACCCAGGATCGGATAAAATGTACCAAGACTTGAAGAAAATTTACTGGTGGCCGAATATGAAGGCTAACATTGCTACTTATGTTAGTAAATGCTTGACGTGTGCTAAGGTGAAGTTTGAGCACAAGAGACCTTCGGGTTTACTGCAACAACCTGAAATTCCAGAATGGAAATGGGAGAAGATCACTATGGACTTTGTTTCGGGACATCCGAGGACTTCTAGTGGTTATGATACGATTTGGGTGATTGTTGATCGGTTGACTAAGTCGGCTCATTTCTTGCCGATAAAGAAAACTGATGACTTAGACAAACTTACTCGGTTGTATTTGAAGGAAGTTGTTTGTAGACATGGGGTTCCTTTGTCAATTATTTCTTATCGAGATAGTCGGTTCACATCTGAGTTTTGGAAATCGCTTCAGCGAGCTCTGGGGACTCAGTTGGATATGAGCACTGTGTATCATCCGGAAACGGACGGACAAAGTGAGAGGACTATTCAGACCTTGGAGGATATGTTACGAGCGTGTGTAATAGACTTTGGAGGTAGTTGGGATCGACACTTACCTTTGGTGGAATTCTCATACAACAACAGTTATCATGCAAGTATTAAGGCTGCACCTTTTGAAGCACTTTACGGGCGAAAGTGTAGATCACCAGTTGGTTGGTGTGAGATTGGAGAAAGTCAGTTGACGGGTCCTGAATTGATTAGAGAAACGACTGAGAAGATCGTGCAAATCAAGAATCGTTTATTGACAGCTCGTAGTAGACAGAAGAGCTATGCAGATAAGAGGAGAAAACCATTGGAGTTTGATATTAGCGACATGGTTATGCTGAAAGTATCACCTTGGAAAGGAGTAATTCGATTTGGAAAGCGAGGAAAGCTTAGTCCGCGCTATATAGGTCCATTCAAGATTATTGATCGAGTTGGTCCTGTGGCATATAAGTTGGAATTGCCAGAAAAGTTAAGTGCTATTCACAATACTTTTCACGTTTCTAATCTTAAGAGGTGTTTGGCGGACGAGAATTTGATAATTCCACTTGAGGAGATTCAACTGGACGACAAGCTGCATTTTATTGAAGAACCGGTGGAGATTATGGATCGAGAGGTGAAACGGCTTAAGCAAAGTCGGATCCCGATAGTGAAAGTGCGATGGAATTCCCGACGTGGACCCGAATACACTTGGGAGCGAGAGGACTACTTCAAGAGCAAGTATCCACATTTATTCGTAGACGGACCTAAGGAGAATTAAGCCCCGGGACGGTGCTCTCCTAAGGTGGTGAGGATGTAAAACCCACAAAATAAGGTCATTACTTAATCTTACTTTTCAAATATTCTTTTTTGAAGTATTTTATAATATTAAATATTATTATGTTTAACGGTTTAAGTTGAAACCGATATTAAATATTTTATTTTAATATTTTGACGAGCAACGAGGACTACTAGTGATCGCGATACCGACGGATGCCCACAATTTTATATTTTATTATCGATCGTTTCGATATTCAATATTTTCGACGATATCGTTTTAATTACGTATCGAGTCGTTATATTATTATTTTTCGTGTGCGTTTAAACTTTTAAGTATTTTTACGAAACCCGAGTCCCGTAAATATTTGTAAAATTAACTTTTAGTCATTTCCGCTTTTTAACTAATATTTACATTTTGGACCAAAACTATCTAATATTTGCAAACAACACCCTACCTACACTATATAAATCTTTTCCACTAAAATTGTCTCATATATTTTATACAAATAAAAACACACAATCCTCCCCTCCCCTCTCTTGTACAAACCTTCCATCACCACCACCTTAAAACCATCATCAACATTTTTTCTAGCTTGAATCTTCCAAAACCAAGCAAAGTCCCATCCTTAGAATTCAAAGGGCTACATTTTGGTACAAATTTTAGCTACATGCATCATACTTTTTAATTTTATGACTTTTGATCATTTATATAGTTGTATGGTCATCTTATCATATTGATTTTATATTGTATCCATGGACTTTTTAGTTTTTGTGGTTGAAAGAATTAAAAATTTTGTAAAAATGATCATGCATGTGTTAGTAGTAATCATCAAATGATGTTTATGCTAGTTTTTCACTAAAAACTTATTTTAAATTTTTGGGTTTTTAATTTTGATGATTATGCAAGTGTTAGGGATAGTTTATGATGATATTAGGGGTGTAGGATGATGAGGAAAATTGTTAGAATTGATCAAAAACATGATTTTGTGGGAGATTTTGAAGGGTGATTTTAGGCAGTAGGTTTGAGGCTGTTTTTGGGGGTCTTACTGTTTGATAATCACTTAACTAATTGGATAGGGTTGTAGAGAATTTCGTTAGCTTCGATTTCATATAAAGTAGGCCTTCCAACTCCAAACGAGGTGGAAGATACACTAGTTTGATTTTCGTGTACCGGGAGACGAGTGTCGACACAATCCGAAAATTGTTGTCGATATTTGGATCGAATCTCGGGGACTATAAAATGAGTTTCAAAATGATTCAAGGGCTGTTCTCAGGCTCCAAGTTTAGCATTTTGAGTCTATTTTTAGAATCAAGTGGCGGTTTTACAAATGGAGTTGTTTAGAATGGTCAAAATGGTTTCGTAAGTCAAGGTCGCTAAACTGTCCGGATTTTGTGATTCAAAGATGAGTCGGGCAGGGAACTTTAGAAGTAAAATCTTTTAATGGGCTTTTGAGAGGACTTTCTATATATAGTAAGTAAGTTCTCTGAGTAGTATCATAAAAATTTGATATGTTTGAGAAAGGGAAAACGGCTTGGACATTCGGTATGTTCCGGCAGATTTTTATTAAAGGCATATAATAATAAAATGAATATATAGGAGAGTATAATAGAACCACTTGTATCGTTTTCTCTCGAGTTGTCATGATTTTATACTTGAGTTTGATTTTATTAAGTATCATTTATTTCTCGAGTCTATTATTAATGTACGCACCTTACTTGCTAGGTTGCGGTTGTCGTGTTTTTCGGGCATCTACTATCGTCGGTGATCGTCTTCAACTACTATAAGTACTAAGGTGAGTCTATAGCCTCGTTTGCGCAATTATACGATTTTAAAAACCCGCGAGGGGGAATACATGTTTTGTAAACTTAGAACACAAGATTTTTTTTATGGTATGCTTGTCCCTTTATGAATGGACCCGTGGTTGCCTTTAAATTGCATTAAGTGATTGCCTTAGTTAAAGCCTCAATTATGGACCGTTAATTAACCTATGATGGGTTAACCGCTAGTACAATTAATAGATCTATGGGGGAAGCCGCCCCGGTTCAGTTTTTGTGGACTTGTCATAGAAGCTTAGGCCCGACCTCCGCACTGTTTGAACATATTGTATTGAGAAGTCAGGTATACGGCAATGTACCAATAATCTGGAGGTAACCGACAATTAATAAATCTCTCGTCTTATTAGACTGATATGGGAGTGTCTAAGGGCTCGGTTCCATGATCTTATTGCAATTTATGCTAAATACAATTATCATTGTTGATGCAAATTATTAGATGCTTGTTGCCTTTAAGCATGCCACAAACTTATAATCTTTGCTTGTGTTCAAAATGATTATATAAACCTATAGATTCACTCGGCATTTTTGCTGATGATTTTCTCACATGTATTTCAGGTAATCAGGAAGGGTGAAGCTTGGAAGCCACGGGAATGAATGTTGTGCACTACTTTGCAATATAAACTCTTTGAATATTTGTCGTTCCTTTTGTTCAAAACAATTTAAATCTTTTGTTTTGGTTGTACTTTGGTTACGATGTCTTGGGACTACGCTACTCTGACAAATGTTTTAGGAATGATATATTTGAAACGTCTCTTTTCGAGTCGTTCTTTATAAATTATGTGTTGTAGTATCATTGTTTAGCACCCAAAGATGTATTCCGCTGCGTGTAAATTTGGGGGTGTTAAATATTTGGACCTCATCTTTTTACATGAACTTCCTGTTTTCTGTAAGGATTTACGTAAGAGGTTTGAAGAGTAAAAATTCGATCTTGCTCTTAAGGTAATTAAAATATAATAGTTTGTTAAAATGAATCTAAAATGAAGAGTTACATTTTCAATCACCGCCAGTAAACACAAATAGGATAATAATGGCCACATGGACATTGTCCATACGGTTACCTGTCTATTATACAAAAATATAACCTGATTTCATTCATTTAAGTTTGTTTTATAATATGGATACATTGATATCACAAAATAATAAGCTTGTATTATTTTTATTACTAATATATGCTTACAATAACCTTGCACGCGCAGGTTATTTTCTAGTTTTTTATTGATTATTATCAAATAAGGAGGAGATCTTACATATATTTGTTATAATCTATTCACGTAGTACATTTTTTTAGATACTAATTTTGGTTTGAGAGTAATCGTATACTAATGAAGCAAAATGACATGCAGTGAAAGCGATAATAGCTCTTCAAGTACTAAAGTAAGTCAATGCCTTCGGGAACTTAACAATTGCGTTAGCATATGTTTCTAAAAGCTTATGACTCGTGAGCATTTTTTATCTGAACAATAAAAGTAACATATCTAATAGGTAAGATAACTGTCAATAAAAAAATCCAATTGAATTCCCATCAGAACACCCTTCAAGATCCATATACTAACACGCATTTGACTTGGACTTGCAACATATAGAACATCGATATAACAAATTAACTAAAAGTTGAAGTCGATAGGGGATTTGACTTGGATTTGCAATAGATATAACATCAATACAATAGATTAACAAGACTTAACTGGAACTTTTCCCAAACGAGACACCCACTGACCCACGTAATGAAGTTTCTCGGGTCGTCTTTCAAGGATATGCAAAAGCAGTGGAGGTAAGATTGCCTTGGTTTAACATTTTCTTCAAGCAATAACACCTGCCATAAATGCAAACATTGTTTGTTTGTATATTCACAGAACAATAAACTCATACTAAGTTTAAGTAATAATATGATCTTACTTTTTCAGCCGTTCAGTAATTTTTAGGGGGTTTGATGATCATCCTTCTCGTCATCTACTTTGGAGATATGAGTAAAAGGACCTTCGAAGTACCTAATATATTCAGGATTATTATTCATCTACATTTTTAAGTAAATTATAATGTTATAATTATTAATAGAGAGTTGTGACAAACTCCACCAATGCAATTATTAGATTACTTTTTTAAAACATCGATGCAATAATTAGATTAAATAGGACAATCCTGCTTGAAAATAGATGTTGTAACGAAATAAAATGGGAGGGTTAAGAAAGTAACTTGTTTGAATAAAAGCATTTATGTCTCTATTTATTCCATTTCCACCAAATGAAATCGAATATGCTGCTAACAAAAACGAATACACTGAAGCCGGAAAACATTAAAAGCTATTAGCTTATATAACACATGTTTGGAAACATATTATAACCAAAATGACTACAATCTGGGGTCATATATGGCCATGTATATAATCTGTATTTTCTCTACTACATTCATGAATCCAATAATAAAAATTTCACTTCGTGCTAACTGTAGTTATGCCCAAAGAACCCCTGAGAATACATAATGGATGTCTAACAGTTAATACAACTTGTAACTGTAGCTTAATATCTAACAAAAACCTGATTATATATAGGACACATGTTTAATTGGACCCTTCTGCAACTTCTTCATGGTTTGTAGTTTCATATTCTGCATTGATTTAGGTATGCGAGATCCATGTGTATTACTTCCTGGTCTTTAGAAATTGTAGTGATCCTATTAGATTCAAGAAGTTTTTAATAACTAATATTGAATACACCACTTCTACTATGAATTTTTGTAAGAGTTGCAACAATGTCTTTTCATTAATTTTGATAATACAATTGCTATTTGGATGATCAACGGCTTATTTATATGAACAATTATACACATTCTGAATCTAAAAACAAAATATCCCAATGTACTGATTGAATTACCAACAACTGTAGATAAGTGTGAGTATGGTGGTATTTACAATTCCCTTGTTTCGAGTTTGTTATATTCTAGTAATATGCAAGGTGCCGGACACCGAATATAGAATGCATACCTAGTTGATTGGCGTAGATGGATAGAGTCACTGTCTTTTGATCATTCCCTATCTTCAGAACTTCTTTAAATCTGCAACTGATTTCCATAACACCTACTGATGCACTTTTTTGTTTCCTTCTCCTATACACACACAAATCAAAATACTTTAACAGTTTGGCCTAAGAGACGTACATTGTGTTTAGGGTTTAGTGAAGATATACAATGAACAATGAAAAGAGTATATCAAAGAGAATAGTTGAATAAGTTATGAAGAGTGGGTTTTAGTATCATTGGTTAATGAGGAGTAAATTTGCCGTGTTTTTTTTTGGAGAAAAAGAAATCGTGTTAGGGTTGTTAATACTTCTGAGAAAAAGAAATCTTGTTAGGGTTGTTAACATGTTAAGAGGTATTTGAGTACAAACAAAAATATAAGTGACAGTCTTACAAACATCAGTAATCTTTCTTATTTTCCAAGTGACACCCTTAAAGATACTCGTAACAAACCAACTCAAGGTATAAACACATAACATAAAATCCTCGTAACATAAATATACATAAACTAACATAGTTATTTAAATTCAAAATCTTATCAACTAAAAGTAGAAAAAAATTATACCTGATTCAGTTGTAGTATGTGGCTTTGCATTTGTCCATTATGAATAGAACTGGAATTAAAATCAGCTGAAAATTGTCGCCTGATGCTCACATGAAAAAGCAAATGGTCTTATAAAGCAATACTTTTGTATCACCAAAGTAATTTTACCACTCAATAAGTAGAATGTAATATCAAGTTCAGCATCTTGAGCCGTTTCGAAGATTCTAGATAATCTATATACTATAAGATGCAAATCATACAATAGATTACATGTTCGAATACCCATGTTAGTTTATCGTAATCCTTGGATTATCTAACTATGGAGATGATTATTAGAGAGAGAGATAGATGAAGATATAGAGAGAGAAACAAGAGAGAGGTTGGAGAGAAAAATGAATGATTAGATTAAGTCTGTGAAAAGTGAATGACCAACCCCTCCTAACATGCTAGGAGGGGGTTTATATAGCCCACCCTACATGTGGGCTATATGGACTATATTGGATCATGAGCCCAATATCATTGGAGTGACCGATCCTTTCTAAATACGTAAAAACGTATTTCCAACAATCTCCCCCAAAGGGAGGTCACTCCAAGTTACAATGTCCTAAATAGTCTATTGCTCGTGATCTATGCTAATAATGATGTGACCAAGACTTTCCTTGGAAAAACGTATTTCCAACAATCTCCCCTAAAGGGAGGTCACACCACTTTACAAAATCTTAAACCTAGCATACCATGCTTGAGTCTTCGATCTTGTTCTTGTGAATATGCTGATGAGATCTTTGACTTTAGTCTTGAGCATGTTTCCTTGCCTTGACCTTGTGCATTCACCACTTGTGATATTTTCCTCCTCGTGACTTCATGTTCCACATACTTATACTTTTATAAATTCTTGAAAGTTTCAGAGTTTGATACAGCGGAAGACTTGACTTTTAGACATTCTTGAATTCGTTGAAGTACTAAGTGTATGTAGTATAAGCATGTGGTGACGACTTCTTCTAGATTGTACACCGCAATGCAACCTTCTTGTTACGCTGCATAAGACAGTTAGCAACAAAACATATACACGGATGAAATGGCCTTGGACATTTCATTCTAATTCGGTAGCATTTTACCTCCGGTCGGTGAAGACTGTTGGACGATATTAAATACCGTACTTGTGGCAGGTAGTTTCAATAAAGAACCTCCTTGACAAGATTTCGTGGGTAAACCCGTTCTCTTTATTCGACCGTCCAAGGCTGACTGCGAACATAAAGAGTGAATCATTTAGATAATAATATCCGCATGATTTGAAGCCGTCAATTCGTGTTCCTG
Organism: Glebionis coronaria; assembly: GCA_025667525.1. NCBI lineage: Eukaryota > Viridiplantae > Streptophyta > Magnoliopsida > Asterales > Asteraceae > Glebionis > Glebionis coronaria. The sequence continues at coordinate 20,906 of JANFOE010001700.1, read as the reverse complement.
GAACAAGTGAAATTCAATTAAGAACCGCACCATCGTTGCTTTCTAGTTGTCACAAGCTTGATTCGTATAGAATCTTGCAAGTCACCTACCAAGTGCTGTTTGAGGTTAACACTAGAAGGATTTCCACTCATCACTGTGAACACTAAGGTATCACTCTGAGTGTTCTGGAAAGATCACTAAGATAATGCGTAGAGGCCTGGAACATGTTTAAATTCATTTAAGAATTAAACCACTGTTGCTTTCCAGTTATCACAAGTTTGATTCATAAAGAATCGCACAAGTCACCTACCATGAGCTTTTTGATATTCACTCAAGAAGGATTTCCATCTTCATTGTAAATACTTTTGTATTACTCGGATGTTGAGGCAAGATCATGAAGATTTTGCGTAGGACTCTTAAGATCTTTCTTACTTTTCACAGTGTGTGAAGAAGCAAGGAAATATGAAAGTGTGTCCTAATGAGATATTTGATGATCTCAAATGGCTCTAGACTCGATCGTGCATTTTGGATTTTTAGTGATCGGAGGCTGGAGAGGAGTGCCACCATTTCAATACCAATTTATTCGGAATGAATAAATCAATAGATAACGTGTTGTCTCCGTGTGATTAAAACAAATATCTTTTAAGAGATATCTGAGTTAGCTGGGATGGGTTGTGCCTTGCATCACTGGGTCCATGATGTCTGTCTTCAATATCAAGAATCATTAAACAATGATCTTAATAGCATATGTATTGACCCGGTTTCTGCCTAAGTTGTAAGGAGGGCTTCTTTCTTTACACCCTTTATCTTTACAATTCTTTTTCATTCTTCAACCCCTTAAATGCTTACCAATACGTCATCACTAGCACCTTGTTGTGATTGTTCCAGTGCTAACTTAAGTACTTGGTCGGCATTCAGCTACATTCACAATCTTTCTCCATCTTTCCTAAGGACTACTATTTCTAGCTATGGAATGTCCTTGGGAAGATTCCTCCGGTTCTAGAGGAATCATTGGACTTTAACCTATCCTACCATCCTTATATCACCACAATCTTCACCGTCGTGAATAGAGATGTTTTGGGTAAGTGTATGTCACCATGAAATCCATTTTGAAGTGCAAATCCATTTTGCTCCCCCTTAACATATGCCACGATATCCGAAAACATTTCGCACATGTCGGGATGAGCTAGCACGTTAAGTCAAACCATTTGTGATTAATCATTTCCCATATTAAATCACATTTTCTCCCCCATATTAAAAATAATAACCCAATCGATGTTTTTAATATCAATTGATTTAATAGCATTTTAAGAAAAAATTTAGGAAGAAAAATGCAAATCCAATTAAATCCATTTATCTTCATGAATTTTTACAAGCTCCCCCTCAAATTAATAAGGGTGCACTTGATTCGCAAATAATAATATTCACGAGCAAAGATCATATATAATAATGAATTCACAAGATTATAGTATACGAGTTAGGACCTGAAATGATGAGAACCTCATGTGATAAGATCCCGTGGTTCTTGTCTGCGGACGTTGGTCTTCCTCGTAAATTCTGAAATTATCTTCTCTTTTACACCACATGGACAATTGATATCGTTGTCTTGACACCAACTTGTGAACATTGTCACTTTCGGCATCGAAGAATCTGAACGCTTGACAATTGCTCCCCCTCAATTGTTGACCCGTGTTCTACTTAAAGAGTTGTAGTCGTCGTTTGAGTAGTTGCATCGTCTAGTATGTAGATATCAATTTCAACGAACTTCGGATTATGGAGTTGATAACTTTGGATTCTGAAGTCAAAGCTTTCCGGTAAAATGCTTGACTTCAATGAAAAAAGCGGGTTACTATCGAAAATAATAGCAAACCATTTTGAGCATGTTTTAAATCATTTAAACTTCTGCTCGAACTTTATTTACAACCCTGTGTCATTATTGAATGACATTTCTAGGTTCGTAAATATTATCGATTCCAGAAGACATGCTCTTTTTATCAAAACATTTTGAACACACAATTTAGAAAGATTTAGAAAAATCTTTTGAGAAATTCTTGAAAAAATGTGTTCAAAGTTTTTGAAAAACAATTACTTGAGCTTAAGATGTTGAATATCATAAAAGCGAGCTCAAGTCCGAGAAGTTGTAAACTTCCCGTTGTTAAGGATAAGTTACCATCTGCGATAAACTTTCCTTTTATCTGAAAGACGAGTCCTAAGCTGACATTTACTTAGAAGTCGTTTTCATGAGCTTGAAAAACTTTGAATGTTTTAACGTAAAGCTCATGACCGAGAAAGATGAATTTCTCGTTAAGAAGAAAAGTTCTCTTATTTAAAAGATACACTTTACTTTATGAGCTTAAAACTTGGAATGTTTTAATACAAGCTCATGACCGAGAAAATTTAATTTCCCGTTAATGAGGATAAGTTTATCATCGGCGATAAACTTTCCTTTATTTGAGGATCGGGTCATCATCTGCTATTTTATGAAGAGCCTTATACACGAGCTTAAAACCTTTGAATGGTTTTAGGATAACCTCGTGTCCGAGAAAATATAATTTCTCGTTTTGAGGGTATGTTATCGTTGCGTAGATAAACTTCCCTGTCTCTGAAGTCCGGGTCATCGTCTGTCATTTAACGAGGAGCCATATACACGAGCTAAAAACCTTTGAATGGTTTTAATGTAAGCTCGTGTCCGAGAAAAATTAATTTCTCGTTTTGAGGGTAAGTTATCGTTGACGAGATAAACTTCCCTTTCTCTGAAGTTCGGGTCACAAACTGTGATTTGAATGTGAGCCATAGTGCATGAGCTTAAAAAACTTCGAATGTTTTTAATATAAGCTCATGCCCGAAAAAACTTAATTTCTCGTTGTTAGGATAAGTTTATCATCGGCGATAAACTTTACTTTCTTTGAAGATCGAGTTATAGTCTGTGATGTGACTATAAGTCCTTTGTACACTGTAAGCTTAACTGCAAATCCCCTGAGACACTTGTTTCTTAGATATCAGCTTCTTCAGCAACCAAATTCTGAGAGTGTCCTTAATTGAATGGTATACAATGATTGGACCGCTTCGTTCTTTTGGAACATCCTCTTTGGTACCTGCATTCTCATTTGGAATATGCATGCTTGGATATGGGTTAGCGATATCTATCTTAGAAGCAAGTGGGGGTTCATAGTTTTCTTTTCTTGTGCTAGAGGTGGCCTGAGGAGATGATTCACTTGTCTTAGCTGGTAAACGTTTCCTTTTATAGAAAACCTTAAGTTCAGGCTTAAGTGATGGATCCTCCTTTTCAATTTTCTCCCTAGTTGTCTTAGTAGAATCAGAGACTATCCTAGATAAAGGGCACTCGTTTCCTACAAGAGTGAAAGTTCTACCAGTGGGGCGCCACATTTTACCCATGGGTTTTATTTTAGCCACCCACTGGGATTTAAGTCTAGCACGGGAAGTTCACCTCATTAAGTAATTTCTTGACACAAGAATCATGATTGGCTTTAAAGACACATTTCCTACATGTTTTAAAAGTAGCATTTTAATGTCCGAGTAAGATCTAGAATTCCTAGATGATTGATTGATGCTCCTAGGATATGATATGCTACGGTTAGCAGTGTTGGGTAATCTAGAAGGCATCTGACTAGGTTTAAAATTCCTATCTCTTACTTGTGTCTTCTGAATTGCTTCCCTTAGACCAAATTTATGGCGAACATCATTTGAACTAGTTCGAGACGTGTTCTTTAGACTATGTCTAGGGAGGCTAGATGCAATCATGTGATTATGTCTTGCAAAAGCTGTTTTAGTCACATTGGGCCTAGATAGTGGAGTGAGTGGTCTAGAAAGATGAACCATATCAACTTGGGAGGCAAACCATGGTCTCGAGGATTTTGGTCGCTCAGATCTAAATGCAGTCGGTTGTCTAACAGACTGAATTTGAGGCGGTTTCCCCAAGATTGATGGTTTTTCAAGCTTAGTATCCACACTAGATCCTTTAGTTTTTCTCAATTCGTTTTTCAACGAAGCTATAACAAAGACCTTTTCTTGTACTTGAGCCTTTAAAGTCTCATTCTCTTTGAGCAATTCATCTTGGGATGCCAACTTAGATTCAAGCGACTTAATTTGTCTCACAAAATTATCTTTTTCAGCTTTAGAATCTTGAATTTTTTGATTTAATTTTCTTTCAAGAACAACGTTTGAATTTTCAAGTTTTTCAAAATACTTTTCAAATTTATCCGTTTTCTTCGAAAATTCAATTTTGGCATCCTCAAGAGCTTTAGATTGCTGAGCTAAAATCATTTCAAGCTCTTTAATCTTGGAATCAGAATCGGTTAGAGAAGCAGTCATAAAGCATTTATCATGATGAACTATAGCATTCTGAACAATTTCTCCCCTATTTTGACTCACATCGGATGAATCTGAAGTGGTAAAACTATCACCCTTTTCCATCCCATGTTTGTCATAATTAGGTTCGGAATGCGCAACATGCGGTAGTTCATCGGCATAGACATCATATACCACATTCCTTTGTATCGTATTTGTAGACTCTTCGTCAGATACGGGTATGGTGTCATCAATCCCTAACATGCTGCTTGTATCATGATTTCCTCCCTAATCCTTGCTCTTGCAATCTTTAGGCTCTAAGTTGTCAACCGTATGATCATTCTCCTCTTGCATCTGCATCGTAGATTCTTGCACTCCATTATCATACTCTTGCTGAAGTCGAGATCTTTCATAAATCGAAGACGAGACCGATATCATTAATTTCAACAATGTACCATGGAACTCTTTAATTTCTGTTTGTGTGTACTTAAGAAATGATTGACATATCCCTAACTTGTCAGACTTAAGAATGCTGAATTTGAAGAAGTGTGTAAGTTGTGTCACTAAAGCTTGATATGCAAATGCTGATGCAGAATGATTAAAGTCTTCTTTGTGAAGTTGCTCAGCTAGTTGGTTCAAGTTGAGGAATATGGAATCGATGAATATATAACGATCTTGACCGAAGAGTGTCAGAAATTCGCTTCCTCCTTGAAACCGAGAAATGGTCACTAGATGAGACTGGAGTAGTCGAAAGAACGTTATACCACTTTCTCTAGCTGTGTTTTGCATGAGATGAAAGTCTCCCTCTCGAGATGTCGAATTCAACGAATCCATTAAAAATCGATGATAAATGAAAGTAAGGATTACTTGTCGATCGATCAATGAAAGAAAGTAATCGTGTTTGTTGTTGTGAGTAGAAGTCGAGAAATAATGTTAAAATACCCTAATAATTGTCCTCGATAAACCAAAAATTCCAAGACAAAATTACACACGATTAAAAATTTTCAAAAACACGTTTTTGAAAAATCTTGAAATACTTGTCACTGTATCGGAATCCTCAAATTTAATCCATCGGAATACCCATCGGAATAACCATCAGAATATCCTGTCGGAATGTGGATTGGAATAGCTGTCGGGATATTAGTGTTTAAACCATCGGAATACTCATCGCAATACCCATCGCAATATTTCCCATCAGAATACTCATCGCAATATTGCCTATCAGAATGTTACGTATCGCGATATTGGATCGCAATGCCAATCGCAGTGTTGCCTATCGCAATGTTTGATCGAAATATGGACAGAGTAACGTCGCAATATCTCTTAATTCCGTCGCAATCCACGATCGCAATGAACGATCGCAATCCTCGATCGGAATAAGGGGTATCGGAATGCACTATCTGAATATTCGTCGCTATGTAGAAACCCTAGGCTTTTGCGATCGCAATATTCAGATCGGAATATAAAACCCTTCCAACTTTGCGATGGAGTAGTTTTCCAATTTTCTCGGATAGTACACAACCAATTCGGAATATCAAGCCAATAAACGAATCAAACACCCAAAAATTTTGTGTTTTTAACCAAAATACCAATACCAAATAACAATAATAAGTAACTAGATGAAGTATATCAAGATTAAACCATAAAAACACAAAAAAAAATAAAAAAATTTGTACTTGTGAATTCGGATCAAAATAGGCGAGATAATCAAGAACACAAACACAAAACCAAACAATCATCCCATGGCTCTTGATACCAATTGTTAGTTTATCGTAATCCTTGGATTATCTAACTATGGAGATGATTATTAGAGAGAGAGATAGATGAAGATATAGAGAGAGAAACAAGAGAGAGGTTGGAGAGAAAAATGAAAGATTAGATTAAGTGTGTGAAAAGTGAATGACCAACCCCTCCTAACATGCTAGGAGGGGGTTTATATAGCCCACCCTACATGTGGGCTATATGGACTATATTGGATCATGAGCCCAATATCATTGGAGTGACCGATCCTTTCTAAATACGTAAAAACGTATTTCCAACAACCCAAACACACAAAACTCGAATAATTTCAAAGTAATAATTATTATAGGTTACCTGTATTTTTGTTGTTCGCTCTACTTTGCTCCCTTATCCTACTCAATCTTCTTGGATCTTTTCATTTTCAATGTCACAACTACCAACGGTTTTAATAATTAGATTTAGCAACTACAACCAAACATTTCCAACATATCAAGAAAACATATTATTTAATTTGCAACTGTTTGACACAAAGGAGAAGTATCTATTATTACCTTAATGTCATATCCCTGCCAAAATATGCGATTTATGTTAATTGCTTAAAGTATTTTCTCAACTGACGGTGCACCATCAAACCTCTATGCATCCGCACCACTACTGACGGCCGTAAGCTTTAGATATTGCTAAAACTGCTTATTTGTTTAACCAAGACACGCAAAAATTTAGATTTAGTAAGAAATCTCAAACTCCGTGTTAGCAATCAGCATATATTAAAATTTTAATACATCAAAGTGTCGTAAAAGTAAAGCACACCAAGCCAAAACTAAAATTTCATTGGTATCAAAATGCAGTCTATATCATTGGTATCAAAATGCAATCAATTAAAACATGTTGTAGGTTGACTTTGAATAATCATTGGAACCAAATCTGATCTACAAAAACAATAAAGATTATTAATTACAAATCGTACGAACCTAATTAATTTATTCAATAACTTTTAATCATACGAACCTGGTATAAGATGCATATACATCGCACTGAGCCAAAACAACCCTGCATTCATAGAAGGAAAAATATTACATTATTATTTGTGAGCATGAATGCACAAACATCTTTATAACTATTTTACTACCAGATATTAACATACCTAAATGACATAAATTAATAAGAAATAAATCACTTCATAAGTTCAAATGATATTTTAGGCATTTAATCAAACAGGTAGTTACCTTCTATTGTGAAGAAGCTTAGATATGAGATTCATGATTAAACGAGGTAAACATTAGAAATCAAATGCTTTAATTGATGGGATTTAAAAATAATGAATTTACAAACCTGGTTGTTGATTAATTTGTGCTAAGCTCGGGAATCCCTATTTTATTGAATCTGTCAACCGATCATATTCATATGATCTATCATACACTATATTTGATTATGAGATCAACAATGATCAGTCAGCCAAATCCGGCCTACAAAAACAATAAACGTTCCTAATTACAAATGAAACAAACATGATTGTTTGATTCAATAACTGAAAATCATACGAACCTGTTATGAGCGTGTGAGAACTTTTGGTTGGATTATATAGTCGTGTGATCAAAGTTATTTGATGCTTATGAAATTCAAAATTGTGAATTGAATTAAAGAAACCAATTTAGCATTAAAGTGATGGCGTGATTTCAGGGATGACTGAATTCAAAGTGACGATTTGATGTTGATTTAATACGTGTTTCATATTGACTTTCCAATTGTAATATCAGTTTTATTGTTTGAATAAAACTGCTCATCAGTTTCAAATACTCCTTATATATTAGAGCTTTTGCTTTTGCTTTAATTTACAAAGCTTATAAACGGTAAGGTTTATTGTCTTTATTGCTTTTGTGTTAGAAAGCCTAACACCAAAAACTGAATTGGCATAGTGGTAAATGCGTATGTTACTAAAACTAAATGTGCAGGGTTCGAATCCTATTGCTGCCAACTTTTTAAAAAATGTTCCATGTTCATGTTAATGTTAATGTGGCACACGCAGTGGCATGATGTGGCACACATATTATGATGACGTGGTAGGAATATGTTTCTTTGGAGTGCCATGTCACATTAATCCTTGCCACCTCATATTAATTATGCTTAGGTAGATTAATGAGATGGATGTGTGAGCATGACGTGGAATAAATTTATCCTTATATATATATATATATATATATATATATATATATATATATATATATATATATATATATATATATATATATATATATATATATATATATATATATATATATAATGTTGTTCCCATATTTTATCACTTCATCATGATTGATTAATTGAATTAAAGAAGAAAGAAAGAAGATTTCTAGGGAGAAAGTAGTGAGAGAAAGTAAAGAGAAGATGGAGAAATTATGTGAATATTAGATTAATAAATGAAACCACCTACCTCTCCTAACATGCTAGGGGAGGTATATATAGTCGGGCTTATACATGTAGCCTTAATGGACTATATTGTTTAATGGGCCGGGCTTGAATAAAATACTTAGTACCTTAAAAGAGGCCTTTTAAGCTAGCCATCAAGCCCGTAATGTCACGACTATTTTAACTAACTATTAAAACGTCCTAATAAAAATTACAATTTAAACCTATGACCGAACATTCATGTTTAACTCGATATTTTGAGGCTAACAATCTCCCCAATGTAAGGTCATTCCTCTTCGATACTTGGAGTTCAATGGAGATTACGAATTTCGTCATAAATGAATTTTGAACGTGTAATAGTAGTCTTGTTCCTTCATGCTGTGATCTTTGAGCCTTTTGTTGTTGCCTTTCGACTTTGTCTTTAATCATGAGATCTTCAAATTATCCTTGGCTTGTCTTTGCCATCTTGCGATCTTGTGTCTTCATCCACATGCTTCATACGTTGAACTATCTTGAAAGCTTGCTAACAATCTCCTTTGAAGAGAGGTCATTCCTCTACATTAATTGTTAGGGAAGATTTTGATCATCACAGTTGCGAAAGTCTTTAGCTTTCTTGATAGTTGAATGTCTTTGGGCATGAGTATGTGGTTTTGAATCTTTGACTTTGTTGAGCACATCGTAACGCCACCTTCTCGAGACAAAACATAGACACAGACTAAATGGCTTTGACATTCATCCTAAATCGGTAGTGTTTTACCTCCGGTCGGTGAAGACTCTAAGACGATATTAAATATCGTACATGTGATAGGTAGATTCAATTAAGAATCTCCTTGACAGGGTTTCGCGGCTGTACTAGCCGTTCTCTTTACTCGACCGTCTCAAAGCAAGACTGCGAACATTAAGAGTGAATCAATTGGATAAATATCCGCTTGATTAAAGTTGTCAATTCAAATTCCTGGAACAAGTTTGATTTATTAAGAATCTTACCATTGTTGCTTTCCAGTTGACACAAGCTTGATTCATAAGAATCTCGCAAGTTACCTACCGTAACGCTGTTTAATGTTGACGCTAGAAGGATTTCCATTCGTCACTGTGAATATTAATAAATATCACTCTGAATGTTCTGGCAAGACCATAAAGATATTGCGTAGAAACCTGAAACGAGTTTGAATCGATAAAGAAAGAAACTGTTGTTGCTTTTCAATTTTACATATATTCAATTCATAAAGAATCTTACACCTGACCTACCGAAGTGCTGTTTGATGTTAACACTGGAAGGATTTCCACTCATCATTGTGAATACTAGGTAGTATCACTCTGTCTGTTCTAGAAATATCACAAGGATATAGCGTAGGACTCTCTTGATCGTCATCCGTGTGTCCTAATGAGATTTGATTGATCTCTTGGCTCTAGACTCGATTTGTGCACTTTTAGTGGCCGGAGGCTAGAGCAGATGCCACTTATTCAATATCAACTATCTTGGAGTGAGAAAGTCAATAGAAGTCGTGTTGATCTCCGTGACAATAAAACAAACTTCTTTTGAGAGAAGCCTGAGTCAGCTGGAGAAGGGTTGTGCATTACATCACTGGGTCCATGATGCGTTGTCTTCATGACGTGTTGATCCGGTTTCTGCCTAAGTTGTATGGAGGGCTAATTTCTTTTCACCCTTTATCTTTACATTTCTTTTTCATTCTTCAACCCCTTCAATGCTTACCAAGACGTCATTACTAGCACCTTGTTGTGATTGTTCTAGTGCTAGCATCCGTACTTAGTCGGCATTCAGCTACGTTCAAAATCTACTCCATCTTTCCTAATGACTTCTAATAATCTATTGGATTTTCCCTGGGAAGATCCCTCCGGTTCTGGTTGGATCATAGGACTTAAACCTAACCACCCTTTTGACACCAATAACGTCGTGAATAAAAGATGTTGTGGGTATCTGATCGTAACCATGAGTGCTTGAGTCTTTAGATCACATTTTAATCACATTTTCTCCCCTATCTCTAATATATAAAATCGTTTGATATTAGAGATACCATATTTGATTAAAATATATTCTGAAAAATAGTCTTGAAAATCTTCGGGAGAAGAATGTGTCAAACTAGCATGAAATTGTTTGGAACGCTTCCCCTCAAAAATTGATCCAATTGAATTGTCATTGTGAGGATGTGATCCACATTTCGCTTTTTGAGGATGGGAGTTGTTGAACACACAATTTTTGAAAGATTTTGAATAATCATTGAAAAACTCTTGAAAAAAATTGTGTTCAACGCTTTTCGAAAAACTCTATTTCTTTTTGGCGAAGAGATTTTTATAAAGCATAAACTTGAGTTCATAGACTTTGAATATCTTGACGAATCCACTCAAGTGTAAGAAGATTCCTCTTCTTTTGCTGAGGGTAAGGGCACTAAAGCGTACACTCCCCCGTGAATATAGATTCGAGTTGCAATCTGAAAGTGATTACAAGCCATAGTGTTAAGCTCAAAACGTTGAATGTTTTCTGACAAGCTCAACCTGTGATAGATTTCTCTAACCGTTTTCAGGATAAGTATTTTTAAAGATACACTTTCCTTTATTTGAAGTTCGAGTTACAGTCTGACATTTAACTATAAGTTGTGTTCATGAGCTTAAAACATTGAATGTTTTTATTGAAAGCTCATGACCGAGAAACTTTGATTTTCTCGTTGTTAAGGATAAGTTATCATCCCTGATCAACTTTCCTTTCTTTGAGGCACGAGTCACAATCTGAAGTAATTGTAAATCATTTCGAGCTTAGTTGTGAAACCCTTGAGACACTTTTTTCTCAAATATCAGCTTCTTCAGCAACCAAACTCTGAGTGTGTCTTTTGTTGAACGGTATTCAAAGATTGTACCTTTGGGTGCCCGTTGAGCCTTTACTTGTGTACCAGCACTTGCATCAGTATTTGTATGCTTGCATATTTGTTAGTGATATCTTTGTGAGAACCATGTGGGGGTTAACAGTGAACCTTTGTCATGCTAGAAGGAAATATTATTCTAGTAGGAACCCATTTAAGACCAGTTGTTTTGAAGATTCTACCTGTTAGTATCCACTTAAGACAAGGTCTAGGAAACGTAGTTTTCTCATGCACAGCGGAAGACTTAATTGGATAAAATCTATTTCCTATAGGGTTCCGTCTTTGAGATGCTCTAGCTTTTTGGTTCACCTTGTTCAGGACTTTCGTGATGCAATCATCATGAATAGTATTAAACACGCATTTGTTACATTTCGTGCAAACAAAATGCTTAGCATCTGAGAAGGATCTAGTGTTCCTAGGATAGGCTGATTTTGGCACATCATAGAAGGGTCTAGAATTCCTAGATGTGTGATTAGCGCTCCTAGGTTTCGGTTGGGTCCTATCTCTTGCTTGTGTCTTTATCTTAGCATCCTCTAGATAGCGTTTATGACCCGTGTCATTTTAACTACTCCGAGGCATGTTCTTGGAGCTATTTCTAGAGTTGCTTGAAGCATTCATGTGATTGGGTTGTGCATAGGCAAAATTTGTTAAGGGGGATCTAGATAGTGGAGTGACTGTTTTTGGCAAATTGCTACGCACGTCAACTTGGGATGCAAACCTCGAGTTCGATGTTTTGGGTCGGTCAGATTTAAACACATTCGGTTGTTTAGCAACTGAGCGGATTCTGAATGGTTGAGTAAGAGGTTTCCCCAAGATTGACTGATTTGCTAACTTAGTATCCACACTATTTCCTTTTAGCTTCCTTAATTCATTTTTCACCGCTGTTAATGCAAAAACCTTTTCCTGAATCTGAGCTTTCAATTGCTCATTTTGTAGAAGTAATTGAGCGACACGTTGTTCTAACTTAATGTTCATATTATCAAATATGTCGTTATCAGCATTCGCGTCGTTACTATCTACAGTGTCGATAGGTTGCATAGATATTTCACTTAATGAAGCAGGCGGAGGACATGGATTTTGAGAAGCCAACTTTGATTCTTACAAATTTATTTGTTTCATAAAATGTTCTTTTTCCGCATTAGAATCTTGAATCTTACGATCCAGTTTTTGTTCAAGAACAACGTTTGCTTTTTCAAGTTTTTCAAACTTGTCATTTTTCTTCGAAAACTCGAGTTTGGCATCCTCAAAATCTTTTGTCTTTTGAGCTAACATAGTTTCAAGCTCATGAATCTAAGAATCAATATATTGATGATCATCATACACAACATTTAATAGTGCCTCAGCCATTGGATCCTCATCATATATGGGTCTGATATTTGCATCATCGGTTTCTTGATCATTCCCTGAGTTGTTGTTGGTATGCTGCTTTTCTAATTCTGTCCCGTTGCTTTATGTGCTAATCGAACAAGCATCCAATGTTTAACCATCATCGACATTGCTCTCGTTCTTCTGCATTAATCTGTTATTCACCCTTCTTTCAACTTTTAGTTTATGACGTGTTCTTTCAGCAATGGACTTCCTTATAGCACTCATGTGTTGAAGAAATGTCTCCTTGAATTCTTGAACTTCTAACCGAGTATATTCAAAGAAGTATTTGTTTATGAATTCTCGATCATAGTGCACATAGTCCTATGTGTCAAAGAATTGCTGAAACTGATTCTCGAGAACCAAAACGACATCTATGGATTCAACCTCTTGAAATTCATCGTTGGCAAGTTGTTGTTCAAGGTGATCTACATTAAGTAACATTGTGCTTGTGAATGTCTCAACATCTTGTCCAGTGAGTGACATGAATACCCGTTTGAATCCAACTTCGACGCGAGTTCCTTTTAAATCGTCATTTAAAATAACTTGAAGGTGTGACTGTAGTGATCTAAAGTGTGTCATGCATTGTTCTTTTGCAACCGACATCTTTGATTTAAGTGCATGCACATCTTGTGTTACGGAATCCATAATGAGTGTTTCAGATGATGAAGTGACTTCGGATCTTAAGTAGATATGGTGTGATTGGGTTGTGGTTGAAATTCCGAAAATTCCGATTTTTTTTCACAGTCCGACAATAAATTCCTCAGTCTGACAAAACGGTAAACTAAAAAATTTTAAATTACCAAATTTTGAATTCAAGTTAGAAATAGCCAATAACTAGTGAGAAAATTTTTTGAAAAGTGAAAATTACCTAAAAATTTGAATTTTGGTCCGAAAATTGAGATTTTTCGTCGAAATTTTTTTCGCATCGCCAAAATTTGAAATCGAAGCTTAAATGGCCTACAAATGGTCTAGGAAAAAAATAAATTTTACTATGGTTTTCCCGCCACAAATTTTTTTTTTTTTTTGGTAAAATATGTTCCGGGACAAGTCTAGATAGTGGATAAGTCTAGAAACACTTCAAACAAAAAATGATCAGTTTCAGAATAATAGACAGTTTCGGAAGAAGTGTATCACTTTCGGAATAATGGACATTTTCAGAATAATGGTGATTTTTGGATAAATGGAGTTCTTTCGGAATAATGTGGATTTTCAGAATAATGAGGATTTTCGGAATAATTAGGATTTTCGGAATAATGAGGATTTTCGAAAAAATGAGGATTTTCGGAAAAATGAGGATATTCGGAAAAATGAGGATATTCGGAAAAATGAGGATGTTCGGAAAAATGGTATGTTTCGGAATAAATGACTATGATTATTTTCGGATAAAAGAAGTTTTTCGGGAAAATGAAGTTTTCGGATAATAAAGTGTTTCGGATAAATAATTTTTGGATAAACACTTTTCGGATAAATCAAAACAAAACACTTACCTTCGGAATAATACCAACCTCCAGAATCTAAAACCCTTTTCCGTAAATCACACTATTCGGATAAATAGTGCACCTTCGGAATAAGTACTGTTGGTCGCCAAACACACTGTTCTTCAAGTCGAACCCCAACAATCCAAACACCTCAAAAACTTGCAATTTAATCCACAAAAGCTTAACCAAATTCCTACCATATCTATGTAGGTGATTTGTATCAAGATTTAGAGCCCGAAAACACTAAAAACAATTTCAATCTGAGTTGATTTTGATGAAATCAATCGAACCAAATCAAAACCAAACAACCAATCACTAATCTGCCCCGTGGCGATTGATACCAAATGTTATTCCCATATTTTATCACTTCACCATTGTTGATTAATTGAATTAAAGAAGAAATAAATAAGATTTCTAGAGAGAGAAAGTAGTGAGAGAAAGTAGAGAGAAGTAGGAGAAACTATGTGAATATTAGATTTAGAAATGAAACCACCTACCTTTCCTAACATGCTAGGAGAGGTATATATAGTCGGGCTTACATGTAACCTTAATGGACTATATTTGTTTAATGGGTCGGGTTTGAATAAAATGCTTAGTAACTTAAAAGAGGCCTTTTAAGCTAGCCATCAAGCCCGTAATGTTACGACTATTTAACTAACTATTACAACGTTCTAATAAATATTACAATAAAAACCTATGACCGAACATTCTTGTTTGACTAAATATTTTGAGGCTAACAAGATATATATATATATATATATATATATATATATATATATATATATATATATATATATATATATATATATATATATATATATATATATACTAGTGGCAAAACCCGTCCGATGGACGGGTATGACGTCTATTTTTTGTTTACATATTATCCTTTACTTTTTTTATTGAGGTTCATATTTGTTTGTTATTTTTTATAAGTATATCATGAATTGCATTCATTTTTTAAGCTAAATTTATTTTTAAAAATTGTATACTATGAAGATTGTATATATATTTGAGGTAACCGTATAAAATTTGTTTTTATCTTTATTAAAAATTGTACACGATGAAAAATAAAAGACTTACACATTAAGTAATAAAAAGTTAGAAATTTTCGTTTTTTAAACCTTGTTATAAATTATAATTGTTTTTGGAAAAAAAAATATTTGGGTAAAAATATGTATATAAAAGAATGTAGTTTTTTTGTCCCAATATTGTTGTTTATGTTTCGTGTTTTAGATGTCCTAGTTTAATTGTCCACTACTATTAATGAAAAAGAAGTTTAATCAAGTTTACTATATTATCATTATCATTTTTTTAATTAATTAGTTAATAAAAATATTTTAATTAGTTAGTTAATAGTAAATATATTTCTTATTTTTTGTCAAAAAGTAAAAAAAATGTTATAATAAATGTATTTTTCTTAAATTACGTGATTTTTTTAGGAGACAATATTTTTGAAACGAAGGGAGTAATTTATTAGTTAAAGTTGTAAATAAAATTACATGTATTTTTCAAACATATCTTAACAACTCATGAATTTTAACGATGCACAAAAAATCATGAATAATGTTAAATATGTCAACATAAAATCTTTAAGAAAAACTATGTTGTTCGAAATCATTTCTTGACCTGAATTAATTGCATCATATTTGTGTTCCATTAAGGTGCAATTTCAAATTAACTTTAATGATATTTCATTATATATTAAAGAGCTTCAATTAAAGTGGCAAATAAATATAACATTTTTTAAGGAAGGAGCGCAAAATGAAACCAAGACCTATGGTTCTTAGTCTACTAATTTCCTCTTGCTCGAGAGAATCAAATAAAATATCCGAATGCAAAAGATTATCTCAAATAAAATATCCGAATACAAGTATCTAACAAACAACAATGACTTCCTCAAATAACATTACCTCTAAAATTTGACAAATATGTAGGTCCGAAAGGTTGTAGTTCCAAGGTTAATGCAGTGCTACTGAACTTCCCCACCACAACAGCGGTAAATGATTTGTTGAGTGAGTGTTGATGTCTCAACTCATCATTACTGATAGTTGAGATGTATTAAAGGGGAAAATAATGATGGCATACTATGATGTATGACTCAGGACATGGCTTCAATGGCATCGTTAGCTCAAATAAAATAGCATATATTCCATGAGCTTAACCCATAATAAGACTAACTACTTGGAGCAGCTGTAAACTTCATATAGGCAGGTCCAATTACAGTTCCTGTACATATTCTCCCTAGCTAGTAAACATACATATTTTGTGAATTCGGGTGTTTTCACATTTCTTGTTATTAGATTAAATTTCAGTAACATATCATGAAATATGTGAGTTAACATATCATTGAATCATTAAAATATCTAAGCTTAAGACTACCATCGCAATCACCACTCATCGGCACCGGGTGGATACTAAAGTAACTACGCGGTCAATGATGAAGCAAGTCCGGGATAAACTTAGACAAGTATAAATCTTAAAACACTCAATCAACTAATCAACTAAAAGTGAATGTGAAAAAATAATAATATTGAAACTACAAACCTAATATCACGGACAATCAAACATAACATCAAATGAACTCATACTATTAACTTATTGCCAAATTAGTACGGTTTTGAATAAAAACTTAAAAGAATATGATATGTATATTTCACATACTAACAACGTACCATCACAGCAACTTCCAACTACGACCAAGGTTAAGAGTAAACTCAGTTACCACTGCGAAGACAAAGGACAATGTATAGGTAGACTCTTTCTGAATATTGTAATCAGTAAGGGTCCTTACTTCTTCAAGTTTCTTCCCTGCATGTATGAGCCTCTGCTGATCTGGAGGAATGCCTTCCTTGTCATATATCTTTGTCTTCACATTGTCAATTATGTCTGAGCTCTCAACCTCCAGAGTAATTTTCTTGCCAGTCGAAGACTTGACAAAAATCGGCATACCACCACGCAGACGAAGAACCAAGTGAAGGATTGACTCCTTTTGGATGTTATAATCCAAAATGGTTGGTTCTTTGTTTCTCATGCTTTTGCATCAGACAAACAAAAGAGAACACTTTAGTTCAAACTTTATTAAAAAGAGAACCCTTTGAACTGGAACCTTATTTTGAACCGTTACCCAATCCGTCAAATCTACCCAAATTCGTCAAATTGACCCGTAATTGTCTTGCCAGTCAAAGACTTGACAAAAATTTGCATACCACCACGCAGACGAAGAACCAAGTGAAGGATTGACTCCTTTTGGATGTTATAATCCAAAATGGTTGCTTCTTTGTTTCTTATGATTTTGCATCAGACAAACAAAAGAGAACCCTTTATTCCAACCTTTATTAAAAAGAGAACCCTTTGAACTGGAACCTTATTTTGACCCGTTACCCAAATCCGTCAAATCTACCCATCTTGTTAACTCCAGACTCCTGACAATATTAGTCGGGACATAACTGGAAAAGTTACTCTTGTTCGATTTGTGTTAAACGTTTACCTGTCTTCTTGTTTAAGCAAATGGATACTTGCCTATGATGTAACCCTCTCCGGGACACTCATTTATGTTTGCATCAGGAAGACTCGAGACTGGCAGAAAGCTCTTTTCATATCACTACGTTGCATAGCGAAATCAAACTCCAGCCTGGAGAGTATATTAATAGTAATTATTAATAGGATTTAGCGAGAAGATTAATGAGATAAACAAACACATATTCGATAAATCAAAATCAAATAAACAGATACATATTAAATAAATCAAAATCAGATAATCTTCTTTAATCTGAAGCTCATGATCATCTTTTGCACTTAGATTGAAGATTATTATGTTATCTTCAATATTGAAAAACTATAGTATATTGGAGATAATATTGAGGGTTTAGAAAACAAAAAAGATGGGTAAACAGCGGATCTAGAATGGTAATATACACTTTTTGGGGTAAAAGGGACTCAATGGTAATATACACTTGCAAGTAGTGGTTGTATAAAAGACAGAAAAACATATTTTCTAATCCTGGGGGCCAGGATGATCCTTTTTCATTCACTAGAGGTGATCATTCTTCTAATCTCTCCATACACGATAATATCATATACAGTAGCAAAAGATCTATTTTCACTTAGTCAAACTCAAGATACAAATCCTGTCATATCATCTTCCTCATCTTATAAACTTTCATCCTGTCATATCATCTTCCTCATCTTATAAACTTTCAATAGTATTATTGATATTCATGGAAAAGTTGAATAATAATCCACTGTTTAGCTGCATACTATACTTAAGTTCAGTAAGTCGATAACTCCAACATATGAAGCTAATCCAAACACTCTCTTAAGAAATCCTAATTAAGTAATTAACTAAAGTTTCGACCTCTTTCAAACTTGAGAGAAACAGATTTCAATGATAACCACCTAAAATTAAATAGCTTATAAATTGGAAACTTTATTTTGGAAGAGTTCTAATATTTTTATAAGCGTAAATAAGGGAGTTTGCAAACTTAACAAAGACTCAAAATCCAATGAGTTCACCAGATAAGCTAATGTAAACAACCTAACATGTCCGAGATAAATTAACTAAAGCCACGAACTTTTATATATTTGGAACCTATCATATTTAAATGATGGATTGGAGGAGCCTAAGGAAGCTACTATCTCATACAGGTTGCAGACGCAAACAAATGAGGTATCGCAATTAAATATGGAGTATGCAGTTAGGATTACCACATATCAGAAGATCACAGGATAAAGCCATTTCCAGTCCACCCCGCAAATGGCACCACCTTCAATAATTGATTCTACCTTTGTTCTATTATCAATAATTTTGGTCTTGGCAAATGTTTCAATAACCCTAATGAATAAACCCAAAAAGAAACTTATTAGTTTTAACATTAAAACTTGTCGTTTTAGAAAATCTTATTGTAACGACATCAATTTTGTACTAATCAGATGTGAACCACATAGTTTAAAGATTTTAAGTAATTGTTCCACCTATGAATGATTTAAAAATGATGTTTATCATCCTGAATTTATAACACACACCTATAGGGAAACCATAATTACCAATGCAATCCAGAAATGAATTAATAATCTCCGAAAAGCAACTTATCAAACAAGCAATAATCACAGTAGATTCCAAAAAAACAGTGTTGCAAATTATATCCATAACAATCATACCTCATATATTTATTTATAGGTGGGTAATTTAATTTACTTTTGTTCTTGTTATTGCATAATTGAACAATTTTATTGTTGTTTGAATAAAAAATTATCTGCCATAACATGACTTGGTCAAGTCATCCATTCCTGTCACAAATATGTACCTTTCTAAATGCTAAAAAGAACATACGTAATCTACTTACCTATTGTCCTATACATAGTCTGACTATAACTATATCAAAATTATTATTTATTATGGGCTAACCGTTGCTAAGTAGATCCCGCAGCAAATTGAGGTGCCTTATTGGTTCTACCAAAATATCATTTATGCTTGTAGATGATTCAGCCGGAAAACAATCACCGCCACTACGACCCTTGCACCAATCAGTAACCGTCAATGGACCATCAAGGGTGCCAAACGCGGATTTCAAAGATGATTTAATATTATATGGAAACGATGTAATAGCATATGATGCATGCACCTGGACCCGACAATAAAGATTCAAAAATTTAAATAAAAACAAAAAATTTGGATTGATTTGAGATAGAAAGGTACAAAAGCTTACATCGGCGGAGAGTGGGTCCGCTAACTCCACACCAACAATGACAAGAAGCCAAGACCCCACTACAATCCACGGGAGCAAAGATGGACCACAAGAAACCCACGCCCTCCACTGCTCCTTCATCACCAGCCAGCCGCACGGACCGTCCCCACAATCTGCATCTAATGTCACATCCACAAAAGACGCCGATTGTTTAAAAAGTAATGATATTCCATCAAGAAGCTTCAAAGGTGATTGCGTTTGCCTGTATGACGACATCCCTTCATTAAATGAATTATGATGTAATGAACCATACGATTTCATATTTGACATCAGTTTATGAACCTCTAGTGATACCAACAGTTTGCCAAACACAAACAGGCGAGTTAGAAACCCATCAAGTAGCCAGTTATCTAAATCATCAGCAACACTGTTATTGAAGTTGCATGCATCATTTTCTGCACATTCCATGCATTTGTGGAAAGCTGATAAAGAACTTATAACAGAAATCCAGTCAACATCTTATATTAGCAGTTTAAAGTGTGCTTATCCCTAACTAAGTAGTTCAAAAAACCATTAAGAGAGTATTTAGAATTTCTAATTGAAGTGCATGTCAACAGATACATTCTGCAACTATGAAAAAACATGGAAATACCTTATTTGATGTCCACTTGGCAGAGATGGCATTATTCTCTTTATTTTCTCTCCACCCATGCTCCTAGAGTATACCACGCGGTTTCAATAATGATGATTATGAGATCTTCCTACTTGTGGTGTTTGTCGTATCTTTGAGGACCTTGAATGTACACATAAAATCAATTCTTAACTTGCATTACAAACATAAAAATGTGTCTACTAAGTATGTTGTAATAAGAAAACAATCGTCCTAGCATTGAGTGGTGTCTTGTCATCAACCATCCTGAGAAAAAATCTATTTTTTTGTAGTGTTCATAAGGATTACTGGATCAGAACTACAAAAAGCATTAGAAGAATGCAAAACTTAAGTGCAAACCATACCAGGTCTTCCACTATGGGTGAATGAATGAAATATCGTAGGTTCAAATTTA
>JANFOE010001699.1:0-64060 GCA_025667525.1 Glebionis coronaria | reverse complement strand
ACGAACGGGCTGTGAAGGGTTTCCAATTAAATGAACCAAAGGATGATCTCGGGTCCAATGATGGGTTGAAGGATGTCGTTGATAGAAAGTATGCATATTTGACGGATCAACATGGCGAGTAGAAGACTCTCCAGTTTCGTGTACCGGTGTACCGAATGGGTTGATGAATTCATCTTCGTCAGATAATGCATTGTCTGCTTGATTTGTGTTCTCTAGAGCAATGACAGTAGTTGTGGATGTTGTAGGATCGATTGTTGAAGTGATATTCTGAGGAAGTAACTCTGCAGCAACCTCTGTTGAAGTCGATGAAGTTGTATCCGGTTGTTGACGATGATCGGTATCATCATTCTTATCATGAGTAACAGCGGAAGACTTCGATACAACTTGTTTCTCCCCCGTGAAATATTCATCATACATTGGTCCATATAACATTTCCAACTCTTCAATTGTCGTGTCGACTGTCATATCAGCTCTAGGAACATTTTCTGGAACCAGCGTTGAACTTGACGGTTCATTGCTGTGGTCTTGAGTTTTGAGTTCCGTGCGGTTGTGAACGGAAGTCGTTTGTCGTTGTGGATCGGGACTTAAACTGTTTTGTTCAAGTGCCATTTCTTGCAATTCATCAAATCGGATGTGAATGGTCTCGACTATCAATTTTGTTCTCTTGTTGTACACTCTATACCCCTTAGACTGAGTTGCATATCCCATAAGAATACATGCATCACCTTTTTCTTTCATTTTATCCAAATTCACACCATCTCGAATAATGTAACAAGTACATCCAAAAACATGAAGGTGTTTGAGTGAAGGTTTTCGATCATGAATTATGTGATATGGTGTCTTTTCGTGTCTTGGGATAATTAAGGATCGGTTTTGTATGTAGCATGCGGTTGACACGGCTTCGGCCCAAAAGTATAGTGGAAGTTTTGAAGCGGATAATAATGTTCGAGCAGCTTCAACCAAAGTACGGTTTCGTCTTTCAACAACGCCGTTTTGTTCGGGTGTTCGAGCAATAGATGTTTCATGTTCAATCCCTTCGGCTTCAAAATACTTTCTCAGAATAGAATTCAAAAATTCTGTACCTCTGTCAGTACGAACCACTTTAACTTGAGCTTGAAGACCACGTTGTATCAATTTAAGGAAGCTGATGAGAACGGCGGGTGTTTCATCCTTGGACCTCAAGAAATGAGTCCATGTGTACCTTGAGTAATCATCGACTATTACTAGAATATATTTCTTGCCATTGATACTCTGAACACGCATGGGACCACATAGATCCATGTGAAGAAGATCTAACCGTCCTTTAGAGCTTGGTGTGGTCTTTGTTTTGAAGCTACTTCGTTTAGCTTTACACAATTCACAGGAAGAACAAAGATGATCTTTGATGAATTTCAAGCTTGGAAGGCCTCTCACAATATCTTTCTTGGAAAGCAAGTTAATGGTATCAAAGTTGAGATGAGAAAGACGTTGATGCCATGACCATGCATGAGTCGTTGAAGCTTTAGCCATGAAGCAAATTGGAGTTGATGAAGTTGTGTCTTGAAGTGAAATTGTGTAAAGATCAGTACCCCGTGTACCGGTAAGTAAGTCATTCCCATCATAATCACGAACAAAACATGTCTTCTTTCTGAAAGCAACTTCCAAATCCGCATCACAGAATTGACCAACCGAGAAAAGATTGTGATTGAGCCCTTCGACGTAGTATACCCTTTTAATCGTAATATTTCCCTGAACCAAATCTCCATATCCTAGGATCGGTGCAAATTGATCATTTCCGAATCGGACCGTACCTAGGAACTTCTCCACGAAGTTAATTAGAAGCTTGAGATTCCCCGTCATGTGCTTCGTGCATCCGGAGTCCATTATGAAGAGAATTATTTGTATCACCTGCAGAAGCGTTAGAACACGATGGAGCATTTGCTAAATTGGATACCACAGTAGTTGTGATAGTAGAATCATTAGTGTCCTTATCAACATTTAAAGGCAAACTAACACTCGTTTTCACATTTTCTGTCCTAACTTTAGGCATCCATTTATATCCGGGAGGACATTGATTAGCAAACCACCATTTCCAAGACTTACTGGCAGACTCATATAATTCCTTAATTTTGCTTCTAGGATTCTTAGTGGTGGAGTCTGATGCATTACTTTTCTTAGTGGGGGTTGCACCAGAATGGTTCACTTTGCGTTTGGGTTTACTAGCTCTAATAGGCATTGCAACTTGCTTCTTAGTTCTAGTATCTACGCCTTTGACTTTATTTATAGCACACATAGAATGATTAGCATTAGCACACTTTCCACATTTAACACAAACAAATTTCACATTCATAGCATTCAAATCATTCACAGCATTCAAATCGTCATTACATGCGATTACAGACTTTTTATTCTTAAAAACGTTCAAATTCCTAGGGTGTTCTTCTACTTCCTTCATCTTCCCTTGATTCTTGTGTTTCCAGACCTTATCATTCACTTGAGTGCGCTTAAGCTGAGGCCGACTAACACTAGTAGTGGAGACTATTCCTGTGGTAGAAGACACACGAATATTAGTGTTTCTAAAAGTCTGAGGTGATTGAATAACTTTGTTTGTGGGCTTAGTGGTCATTCTATACATCCCTGGTTTAATTACATTATTGTGCTTAACGCTTGGTGCTATAGGATTCCTTATGGGTTGAGCTTATGGTAACCTTTCCTTTCCATCCATCTTGGGGGCAAACACAGGTTTTGCAAACGAGGAATTAGATAAAGCAGATGGTTTTCCCAAGATAGAGGATCTATTCTCTTTAGAGGCATTGGGTTGTCTAACAACATTTTTCTTAATGCTAGGTTCCACAATTTTCCCACCCATTTTAGCAATGAGTTTCTGCAACTCTGCTATCGCTCTGTCCCTGTCTTGTAATTGAGCTTTCAACCCTTTAATTTCCAAATTCTGTTCATTCATTTCTCGAAATGTTTGTGTTGTTCCCATTTAATCCATAACACAAGATTCTTAGAGAGAGAAAGAGGAGAAAAGTAGAAAGAGAAAGTAGAGAGAGAAGTGGAAGGTTTACACTAAAACTATGTGTTTTATGAAATGAACCAACACCCTCTTTCACATGTGAAAGAGGGTTATATACCCCACGGCTCTAAGGCCTTTGTGGGCTTCATCTTGGGCCGGGCTTGGCTTTGTTTTGGGCTTACGCCCCTAACTTATACAATATTAGCTTAAAGTCCAAGCCCGGTTTTCCCGACTAACCTATTACAATACAAGACCTTTTAACGACTAAGATGACCTATTACATTCTTGTTCGACTATATAAAATATAGGGCTAACAATCTCCCCCAATGTATCGGTCATCTTAAAAAGCTTAAAAAGCATAAGATGATTGAGTGAATACATTCTTGTAGAGGAGATCTTCCTGCTTTGGTCTTGTATCTTGGTCTTGATCTTGTTTGTAACAACTTTGTTCCTTCATGCTTTCGTGATCTTTATCTTGAGCATTTGTCATTTGACTTTGAGTGCTTGAGATCTTCATCTGTACTCCTTGTGACTAAGATGACCTATTACATTCTTACATTCTTAGGTATCTTGATTATCGCCATCTTGTGCTCTTGTGACTTCTGAATCGACATCGGTATCACAGCTACGCCACCTTCTTGATATGCAGCAACATGTATAGACACGGATAAAATGGCTTTGAACATTTCATCCTAACTCGGTAGCGTTTTACCTCCGGTCGGTGAAGACCGTTAAACGGTATTAAAATACCGTACCTGTGATCAGGTAGATTCGATTAAGAACCTCCTTGACAGGGTTTCCCGGCGGTAGTAGCCAGTTCTCTTTACTCGACCGTCTCAAAGCAGACTGCGAACGTAAAGAGTGAATCATAAGGATAAATTATCCGTCTGATTAGAGTCGTCAATTCAGATTTCCTGGAACAAGTTTGATTCTAAAAGAATCGCACCATTGTTGCTTTCCAGTTTGTCACAAGCTTGATTCATAGAGAATCTTGCGAGTTACCTACCGCAGTGCTGTTTGATGTTGACACTGGAAGGATTTCCATTCGTCACTGTGAACACTAATGAGTGTCACTCTGAATGTTCTGGCAAGATCACATGGATTTTGCGAAGAAACCTGGAATCAAGTTTGAATCAATTAAGAATCGAAACTTAGTTGCTTTCCAGTTCTCACAAGTTTGATTCGTGTAGAATCGCACAAGTTACCTACCATGAGCTTGTTTGATGCTGGCTCAAGCAGGATTTCCATCTTCATTGTGAATCGTATCACTCAGATGTTCTGGCAATATCACAAGGATAATGCGTAGGACTCGATTGTGTCCTAATGAGATGATAGATAGATCTCGTTTGGCTCTAGACTCAATAAGTGCATTTTGGTAATCGGAGGCTGGAGCAGACTGCCACCTTTTCAATATTAACTGACTCGGAGTGAGAAAGTCAATAGATACGTGTTGATCTCCGTGACAATGAGACAAGTTTCTTTTGAGAGAAACTCGAATGGCTGGGAAGGGTTGTGCATTGCATCACTGGGTCCATGATGACTTGTCTTCAATAGATGTATTGACCCGGTTCCTGCCTAAGTTGCATAGAATATTCAACTCCTTCAATGCTTACCAATACGTCATCATTAGCACCTTGTTGTGATTGTTCCAGTGCTAACTTAAGTGCTTGGTCCGCATTCAGCTTCATTCCACTCCATCTTTCCTAAGGACAACTATTTCTAGCTATGGAATGTCCTTGGGTAGATCCCTCCGGTTCTGGTAAGATCATAGGACTTAGTTTCCTATCCTAAACCACCTTTTGACTCCATCGTTCCGTCGTGGATAGTAGGTTGTTTTGGGTAAAGATCGTAACCATAAAACCATTGAAAACCATTCAAAGTGCTTGATAAAAATCAAAACTTTTAACACTTGAAAGTTTTAGATTTCCGAAAAGCTCCCCCTACACACATGCATCGATATACGAAATAGTTTGGCATGTGAAGGAAAGAGTTGCACTTGAGTCTTTAAGATCACATGTTGCGATATATTACATTTTAATCACATTTTCTCCCCCTATCTCTAATATAAAAATATAATATTAGAGATACCAATTGATTAAAATATGACATTTTCCGAAAAATCGTTGGGAGAGAAACATGTGTGCACGCATGAATCATGGAACATTTTCAGTTGGGTCGCTCCCCCTCAACAATATATGTGTGTCTTGAGACAAAATTTGACAAAATTTTAGAAAAACGACACCACAAAATATGTTGAGGTACGGAGTTGAGATGCCTTTTCCGATATAATATATTACATTTGACAATTTTATATCATTTTCGGAATGTGTTGGATACATAAAATATGACAATTTTAGAGATGTACCCAACAACATTAAAAGGCTTGATTTTAAAACGCTCCCCCTCAAAAATTGATCAAAAATAACATATGACAATTTTGAGATATAAAAACCACTTATGAGGAAGGGAGTGTTGAACACACAATTTTGAAAGATTTAGAAAAACCTTTTGAGAAATTCTTGAAAAATTGTGTTCAACGGTTTTAAAATAATCAGGATAGAAGACTTCTCTTCTATTGCTTAGGGAAAGCGCACTGAAACGTACACTCCCCTTTCGGGTCCGTTTTTCATGAGCTCAAAACTTTGATTGTTTTGTGACTAGCTCATGACCGAGAAAAATAAATTTCCCGTTGTGAAGGATAAGTTATCATCCGTGATAAACTTTCCTTAAGTTGAAGTTCGAGTTCTAAGCTGACATTTACTTAGAAATCGTTTTCATGAACTTAAAAACTTTGAATGTTTTTATGAG
The DNA here is from genome assembly GCA_025667525.1 of Glebionis coronaria. Taxonomy (NCBI): domain Eukaryota; kingdom Viridiplantae; phylum Streptophyta; class Magnoliopsida; order Asterales; family Asteraceae; genus Glebionis; species Glebionis coronaria. The sequence goes on along the minus strand of JANFOE010001699.1, from coordinate 58,254 downwards.
AAGCTCATGACCGAGAAATATGAATTTCTCGTTGAGAAGGATAAGTTATCGTCCGAGATAAACTTTCCTTAGTTGAGGTCCGAGTTCTAAGCTGTGATGCGCCTAGAAGTCATTATGAGAGAATATCAAGCAGCTTCATTTGCCAAAACCTCCAAGTCTTCTGGAGTCATATACTTCATACCAAGACGGCCAACGAGATACGCAAACCTATCTTTCGATAGAGCTTTTGTAAACAAGTCTGCCAGCTGGTACTCAGTTCTGACAAAGTATAATTCCACTATGCCGCGTTCCACTTGTTCCTTGATGAAGTGATATCTGACATCGATATGCTTGGTGCGGGAGTGCTGAACCGGATTGCAAGATATGGCTATGGCCGACTTTGAGTCACAATACATAGGTATTTTATCAAAGTGGAAGCCATAATCCGTGAGTTGAGTTCTCATCCAGAGGACTTGAGCACAACACGCGGATAGAGCCACATATTCTGCTTCAGCTGATGAGAGCGAGGTGCAATCCTGCTTCTTTGACGACCAACTGACAAGCTTGTCTTCTCCTAGAAATTGTATGCTACCAGAAGTGCTTTTACGACTATCAAGACAACCTGCGTGATCAGAATCTGAAAAAGCCGTTAGATGAAAACCGGTTTCCCTCGGATACCAGAGTCCCATGTGAATGGTATTCTTAAGGTACCGAAAGATCCGTTTAACCTCTTTGAGGTGCTTTTGAGTAGGTCTGGCTTGATATCGTGCACAATAGCATGTGGCATGATGAATATCAGGCCTGCTGGCTGTAAGGTACATAAGTGACCCGATCATACTGCGATATCGCGTTTGATCTACGGGATATGAGTACAAGTCAGCGTCTAGGGATGTGGTCGACAATGGTGTACCAACGCGAGCACATGAGGTCATACCATGCTTTTTAAGTATCTCTTGAGCATACTTAGCTTGGTTAATGAAGATACCACGTGGGGATTGATGAATCTGGAGGCCTAAAAAGAATTTTAGCTCCCCCATCATTGACATTTCAAATCTGCTGTGCATTAATTTTTCAAAACGTTTTGAAAGTTTTGGGTTCGTAGAACCAAAAATAATGTCATCAACATAAACTTGCACCAGCATTATGTCATCCCCATATTTATTAGTAAAGAGAGTAGGATCAATAGAACCTTTGGAGAATCCTTTGGACACCAAGAAGTTTGAAAGTTCTTCGTACCATGCCCTTGGAGCTTGTTTAAGTCCATATACAGCCTTCTTGAGACGATAGACTTTGTCAGGATGATGAGGATCGACGAATCCTTCCGGCTGATTCACATACACTTCTTCCTTCAAATGACCGTTGAGAAAAGCTGTTTTGACGTCCATCTGAAAAACCGTGAAGCCCTTATGTGCAGCATAAGCAAGGAATATCCTGACTGCTTCCAAACGAGCGACTGGAGCGAATGATTCATCGTAGTCTATGCCTTCTTGTTGACGGTATCCCTTAACCACAAGACGAGATTTGTTTTTGATGATGGTTTGTTCTTCATCCAGTTTGTTTTTCCAGATCCATTTGAAATCTAAAATTGACATTCCATAGGGTCGGTCAACAAGTTCCCAAACATTTAGGCGTTCAAACTGATGAATTTCGTCTTGCATTGATTCAATCCACGCATGATCAGTCATGGCCTGTTTGATGTTTGTAGGTACAGTTGAACTCACGGTGAGTGCATACATACACACATCGCCATCGGTTTCGAGTTGTCTGCGTGTTCGAACTGGTTGTGAAGGATTTCCAATGACTTGCACCAATGGATGATCACGTGTCCAATGGTGAGTGGATGGATATGGTTGGTAGAATGTATGCATGTTGGACGGATCAACATGTTGAGTAGAAGACTCTCCGACTTCGTGTACCGATGTACCGAACGGATTGATAAATTCTTCATTGTCAGGTTGTGCATCGACTGCTTGATTGTTGTTACCTCCTTCAGCATTGACGGTTGGTGATGTTGGTTGTATGACAGTTTCTTGAGTTTGTTGAGTATCCACTGGAATTGTCTCTTGAGCAACGGTTGCTGAAGTAGATGCAGTTGTGTCTTGTTGACTTTGTGATGGTGCATCAGCAGTATTGACAGCGGAAGGCTTTGACACAACTTGATTGTTTCCATAGTAATATTCATCAAACATTGGATCATATAAATCAACCAACTCATTCATTTGTGTCGTATCCGTCGAGTCTGCTGTAGGAGTGTTTTCTTGACATTCTTGCACGGGACGTACACTGTTGTGTGTAGGTGCCATTGCTGGACATTGAGGTGCGGGACTTGAGCTGTTGTGATCAAGTACCATTTGTGGCAATTCGTCAAAGTTCACATGAATTGTTTCGACAATAATCTTTGTTCTCTTGTTATAGACCCGATATCCTTTCGACAATGTCGCATACCCCACAAAAATACATGCAACACCTTTTTCTTTCATCTTGTCGAGATTCTCACCGTCTTTAAGAATGTAGCATAAAGATCCAAATACGTGAAAGAATTTGACAGTAGGTTTCCTGCCATTGATGATGTGGTAAGGTGTCTTTTCATGTCTAGGGATAACGAGAGAACGATTCTGCGTATAACAGGCAGTTGCAATTGCTTCAGCCCAGAAGAATAGCGGTAATTTTGAAGCAGAGAGCATTGTTCGAGCAGCCTCAACCAAAGTACGGTTCCGCCTTTCGACAACGCCGTTTTGTTCAGGAGTTCGAGCAATAGACGTTTGATGTTCGATGCCTTCTTCTTGAAAGTAAGATTGCAGTTCTTGTTCAAAAATTCAGTACCCCTATCCGTTCTTACAGTTAAGACTTGAGCTTGAAGATTGCGTTGTATCATCTTGAGAAAGTTTTTGAGAACCTCTGGTGTTTCATCTTTGGACCTTAAGAAGAAAGTCCATGTGTATCTAGAGTAATCATCAACAATCACTAGAATATACTTTTTCCCGTTAATACTCTCTACACGCATGGGACCACATAAATCCATGTGTAGAAGTTCCAATCGTCCTTTTGAGCTAGGGGTAGTCTTTGTTTTGAAAGACTTCCGTTTTGCTTTCCCCAACTCACAAGAAGAACAAAGATGGTCTTTGACGAATTTCAACTTAGGAAGACCGGTCACAATATCATTCTTAGAAAGCAAGTTGATGGTGTCAAAGTTGAGATGTGACAATCGTTGATGCCATAACCATGCTTGAGATGATGATGCTTTAGCCATTAAGCAAATTGGATTTGTTGAAGATGTGTCTTGAAGAGTTACTGTGTAGAGATCAGAACCACGAGAACCTGTAAGAAGGTCATTCCCATCGTAGTCTCTAACATAGCAAGTAGATTTCCGAAAAGCCACTTCCAAATCCGCATCACAAAATTGACCAACCGAGAATAAATTGTGATTCAGTCCCTCGACGTAATAAACCCGTTTTATAGTGATATTCCCTTGAACCAAGTCTCCATATCCGAGTATCGGTGCAAATTGATCATTTCCAAACCGTACCGTACCCAGAAACTTCTCCACGAAGTTAATGAGAAGCTTGAGATTGCCCGTCATGTGCTTTGTGCACCCGGAGTCCATTATGAATAGGATGAGTTCGACGAGCTGCAGAAGAATTAGAAGACAATGTAGCATTTGACAAATGGGAGCCCTTGATAGAAACGGGTTCCAAAATAGTAGTGGACCTAGATTCTAAAGGCAAGCTAACATTCATAGACCCAATTAGAATGGGGATTGTCTTAGGTACCCATTTGTATCCGGGTGGTGTAAATCTTGAATACCCCCGTGTACATGTCCTAATCATGTTCTCATAAAGCTTCTTTAACCTGCTTTGTTTACGTAGAGTAGTGGATTCTAACGCACTTAGTTTCTTAAGTGGTTGCTCAGTGGATTGGTTCAAAGTTCTTGTGGGTTTACTAGTACTAGTGGGCATACGAATAGGCTTCCTAGTTCTAGCATTCACGCCATTATGATTAAGAGCACAAGCATCATGATTGAAAGTACGAACACATTTGCCACATTCAACACAAACAAATTCAACATTCGAGGTCTTAGCAGTTAAACTGTCATTACATGCAGTTACAGACGTTTTATTCTTAGAAAACTTAAAATTCCTACGGTGATCTTCTACTTCATTCTTCTTCCCTTGACTATTGTTAGGCATGACTCTATCTTCAATTCTAGTGCTCTTAAGCTGTGGTCCGCTAACACTAGTAGTGGGATTTACTCCTGTAGAAGAAGACACACGTTGATTAGTTTTCCTAGTATTTTGAGGTAACTGCGTTGTTCCAGTTTGAGTGGACCTAGTGTTCATCTTATACATTCCAGGTGCTATCACATTAGTGCTCTTATCATTTCCTATCTTAGGCAAAGTCTGTGGGGGTTGTCCCAAAATAGATGTTTTAGGGCATTTAACCGCATTCGGTTGACGAACGGCAGATGGTTTACCCAAAACAGACTTTCCTTTCATTTTCTCAATGAGTTTCTGTAACTCACTAATGGCAATGTCCCTTTCTTTTAGCTGAGCTTTCAAATCATTTATTTCGAAATCTTTTTCATTTAGTAGACGAAACGAAGAAGCTGACATTTCTAGACACTTTTTATGATTATGAGATTTTTCACCTTTTTGTAAAGCAAGTTCAAGAGAAATGGAGTGTTTCTCAAGTTGAGAAAAACTTTTCGAAAGTTTGTTATATGACTGAATTTGTTTCGAAAGCTCTACTTCAAGATTGCGACATTTCGCGTCCGATTCTGACACTAGACATGCTATATGACAATATTGATCCAGATCGGTATACACACCAAGTATAGCATTCATATGGTCAGCATAAAAATATTCCTTGGAAAGTCGATCAATTTCGTTAGAAAGTTGGTGTTCTTGTGTCTTTAATTTAATTTGAAGAAAATCAACTTCATCTTCAAGAGATTTGACATAGCTTAAATCAGTTAACATTTCCTCAGTGAGAGCATTATAAAACATTTCCACATTTTTTGAAAGATCATCAATGGTTGGAACAATGCATTGTTGGATGACAACTTCTACTTGTGGGTTAGGTTTAATATTCCAAATGGTATCCCTAGAAACTTTTTCATAGTCGACGACACCTTTGTACAAATTTAAAACCCCTTGTTTTATAAACTCAAATTGCTGAACACTTTTGCTTTTCTCATCCCATTTACGTTTTTCATCCAAAATTTGCTTTTCTAACAAAATTGATTGCTTTTTGAAACTCCTTTTTAAAGAAACTTTCTTTTGTGGTTCAACACTTGGTGGTGGAACACTGTTATACATCTTTTGTTCTTTTGAAAGTTCTTTTTGAGGGACAAACTTAATATGATTGTTAGAATCAGAAAGGTTTATTAAATCACTTAAGTTTGATCGACTTTCTTCTTGTTGACGAATGATTTCTTCACAGTCAGGGGAGAGCATAAGAGCAAGATTATCAACATAACAACCGATATCATAAAGAGCAGGCTTGGTACTTTGAGCTTTCTTGAGATATTCAGGCTTGACAAAACTCGTTTTCATATTTCTATTGAGCATATTCATAGTTTGAATAGACTGACCCGTTTTGTAAACAATGTTGTTTAACGTGTCGACTCTCTTTTCCAAAGCAAGAATTTTTTCAATATCCTTTTCTTCACGAGTTTTATAAAGCTCAGTTTGTTCTTTGTTAACCGACTCTAATTCAGTAATTTGGAGTTTATGTAGCAGCAGTTGTTCTTCAAGTTCCGATATCTTCTGTTTTGACATATGAATTTCGTGTGCTACTTCAGAACAATATTGTTCGTTGAGCACCTTACGTTCATATACCAAACCATTAGCTATTGCAACCCGGCGATCAGCTTCTTTTACATAATCACACTCTTTAAGCCTGTCTATCTCCTCGGCTAAGGATGTGTTTGCTTGCTTCAAACGTTTATTAGCTTCTTTGTTTTCATCAATTTCACGTTTTAAAGAATCAATAATAGACGCAAGCAAATCACGGTCCTCATCCGAGTCAGTATCTTGAACAGCTTTTCCGTCATCATTACACATATGCTGTGAATCCGTAGAGATATTGCTATCCTCCGTGTCCATTACATATGTGTCATTGATGCTTTCGGGTTGCTCAGGATGCCGTCGTTCATTAGCAAACACATTATAGTTATCATGTGATGGTACCTTTTCAAGTGGCTCAGAATCATAGATGGGTCCAGAAGTATCATCAGTCTCTGGGATCACTTCTTGAATCTTTGCCATGTACACATAATGTACCTCTAACTCTTGATCATCGGCTTCATCATCAGTGTCATCACGCCAGTCAACTTCATCTGCTGTGAGTGGAATTCCTGCTTCTTCTTTCTTGCACAGCAACATCTTTTCCTTGTGATATCCCGAATCCTTAACCCGTTTTGGCTTCTTACATTCCCTAGCCATGTGACCAAATCCCTTGCAGTTGAAGCATTGAATCCCAGTCTTCTGCACCACCGGAGTGCCTACAGTATCTCTAGCCCCAACTTGATTCATCATCCTCTGATTATCATACCTAGCATCACGATCATACCTAGGTGCATGATCAACTTCCTTATATCTGGCATTGGATGATGATCTGAGGTTGTTGTTGGTAGGTTTGTAGATCTTCTTATATGTTGTGGTGAGTAAAGACATGAGTTCCTCAATCTTCTTGTCCCTTGAAGTTTGTTCATCATCACTGTCTCCATCTGACTCGGTGTCATATTTTGGAGGTGGAGTGGGTACAATTGCTTTTGCTTTGTGTTTAGCAACAGCTAGAGGTTTGGTGGATGAGCTTGATGACTTTGAGGAATGAGTAGGTGGTTGTTGACGGGGAACGGGTTTTGTTGAAGTAGCAGCCACAAAAGCAATAGAATTAGCAGACCGTTCTGCCTTTTCAGCCCTTAGTTCATTCACTTCATTCTGATGTTGTTTCAAGATATCATAAAGTTTGTGGTAAGATATAGTCTTGATATCCTCCCTTTGTTTGACCAAAGTCACAAACCTTTGCCATTCCGGTTTGAGTTGAAGTAGAAACTGAACATTGGCATGATGATTGGAGATGGTGCACTGATTTCTTACAAGCTCATTCATCATTTTGTAGAATCTCGAGTAATATGAGTCAATGGATTCACCATCTTCAGATGTGAATTTTCCAAACTCCCAAAGTAGATTAGTCTCGAGATCTTGAACATTGATTGACTCACCTTGCTTCAATCGATGAATTGCATTCCACATTTCCATAGCATTAGGACATGCATCAACTGTGGAATAGATATCATTATCAATTCCAGTGAGTATGAAATTTACAGCATCAGCTTCAGCTTGGAGGAGTTTCTTTTTCTCAGCAGAACATGTGTCAAAATCCTCCATAGCTCGTATAGTTGATGAAGTACCATCCTCTGCCTGTGTTGTAATTGGTTTGAATTCAAAAACTGGAGGTGGGTTCTCAAGGCAGTGACGAAGAGCAGTTCGGTTTTCTTTTCCATCGAGAAATCTAAGAAAACGAGATCTCCATTGAACGTAGCAACCGGCAGTGAGCACAGGTGGGTTACCGTTGCCACCTTGTTCCAAACGAATTTGATTAGCAGTTGCAATGTTGATGTTGTTGTTAGACATGGTGAATACTTGTGGATGAATTGCAGATCTTAGTGGATTTGTTGTGATGATGTGTGGTTAAAATTGAAATTCCGAAATTTCCAGAAAAAATTTTTTCTCAGTCCGACAATAAATTCCTCAGTCTGACAAAACGGTAAGCCGAAAAATTTTGTATCGCCAAATTTTGAATTTGAGTTAGAAATAGCCAAAAACTAGTAGGGAAAAATTTTGATTTTACCTGACCTAAAAATTTTTAACTCTTTTTTTTTTTTTTTTTTTTTTTTTTTTTTTTTTTTTAATCTTCGTGTAAACTACGTTCCGAAACTAGTCTAGATAGTGGCTAAGTCTAAAAATTACTCAAACAAAATATCCATCGAAATGTCCATCAGAATGTTCAGATCGGAATGTTCTATCGCAATGTTCAGATCGGAATGTATTATCGCAATGTACTTTCAGATCGGAATGCTCTATCGCAATGCTCAGATCGCAAAGCCTGTCGGAATACTCAGATCGCAAAGTCTATCGGAATACTCAGATCGCAAAGTCTATCGGAATACTCAGATCGCAATGCTCAGATCGCAATGTGGCTGACAAAGTTCAAGCAGAGTAACGACATAAAGTACTTCCTTATACCCGTCGGAATCCAGATCGCAAAGTACGATCGGAATGCCAGATCGGAATAAGTAACAAAATCAAACGATCGCAATGTAGAACCAAACCCTTTCCGATGGTAAGGTTATTGCGATGGAAGCCCAAGTACAATTTGTACTTTCCGATGGTAGCACTTGCTTGAATTTCGGAATGAAGAAAAACAAGAAATTTCGCAACTTTTGATCCAAAAAATTTGTGTTTTAGCCAAAACCAAGATACCCAAATCACTACTACTAGTATGTAGATGATTCGTATCAAGAAAAGACCATAAAAACACGAAAAGAGAAATGGGACGTGAGAAATGGATCAAAAAAACCACGAAAAATCAAGAACACCACATACGAATCTATAATCACCTATCCACTATAGGCTCTTGATACCAAATGTTGTTCCCATTTAATCCATAACACAAGATTCTTAGAGAGAGAAAGAGGAGAAAAGTAGAAAGAGAAAGTAGAGAGAGAAGTGGAAGGTTTACACTAAAACTATGTGTTTTATGAAATGAACCAACACCCTCTTTCACATGTGAAAGAGGGTTATATACCCCACGGCTCTAAGGCCTTTGTGGGCTTCATCTTGGGTCGGGCTTGGCTTTGTTTTGGGCTTACACCCTTAACTTATACAATATTAGCTTAAAGTCCAAGCCCGGTTTTCCCGACTAACCTATTACAATACAAGACCTTTTAACGACTAAGATGACCTATTACATTCTTGTTCGACTATATAAAATATAGGGCTAACAGTTTGGGAAAGTTTTTCTTGCAATTTATTATCATGTGGAAAACGACCAACATCTTTTTGCAAAGCAAGTTCAAGTGAATGACAATGTTTTTGAAGGAAATCAGTTTTGTGTTGAAGTAACTCAAAAGCCTTTTTGTCAACATTTTCTTTACGTTTCGAAAGCTCAATTTCAAGACGTTCACATTCTTTGATCTTATCAAGATATTGGCATGCAACTTCAGAATATTCATCAATATCAGCACAAGAGTAAAATAAGCACACATAACATCTTTAGAAACGCATTCTTGCAAGAGTAAATCATATTCATCTGAGAAATCAGACTTCTCCATTTGAAGATCATCAATGTGTTTCTCAATATATTCAACATATTTTAAATCATCAAACAATTCAGTCCGAATGAACTCCTCAAGTTGAAGAACAGTTTCTTTAATCAACGCCGTGTTTGGAATTAAGAGTTCTTTGACAAGCAAGGTAATATCTTGAGGAATCGGACGTGTCCACTCAGCATTTTCACGTTTTGCCCAGTCTCTTTCAACAATAGATTTAACATTATCTATGTGGTGTTTAAGAATACCTAATGTTTTCCTACTCTTGCTTTTAGATTCATCTAGAGGGAGGTAGTTTATGTATTTGTAAACATTAGATTTCTTAGGGGCAAATGCTTTCTTCCATTGAATTCTCTTTTGTTTGCATTCTAAGAACACTTCCTCACGAGTTTTCTGAGTTTGTTTGTTAAACAGGCCATAAATACTATTCTCATAAGCATAATTATAAGGTTTCACAAACTCCTTATTAACAAGTGGTTGACTATCAGCATCCCAAAGGGCAGTCTCTTCACTACTGGCACTGACAGGCATGCAATCAAGATCTGTCCTTTCAGTCTCATCAAGATAAAGATGCGGGTTCGCAGCTTGAGCTTTGGCAAGGTACTCAAAACTTGCAAAGCTAGCTTGACCCTTAAACATCGATGGAGGTGCTAGCATTCTTACGGATTGAATAGAATCATGCGTTTTATAAACAACGTTCTTCAAAAAGTCGACTTGTGCTTCTAGTTTCGTAACTTTTTCGGTTTCTTTATCATATCTACTTTTGAAGTCTTGTTTTAACGCATCTACCTCTTGTTTCTTATCCTCTAGAATTTTAGCAGAATCGGTAGTGGTCATAGAGAGCTTTTGTTCAAGTTCATTAACTTTGGTATTGGCAAGGTACGTTTTTTGACGTTCATCCATTAAGAAAACATTATATTGACGCTTCTCTTTAGCTAATAACTCAAGAGTTGTATTATATTTGTTTTCAAAATCGTCCTTTTGACTTTTTAACGCACTTCCCTTGTACCCCTCAAGCTCTTTGGTTTTCTGAAGTAGCTCATCTCTATAGGTTTCAGTCATCTCAGTAGATTTGATAAGAGCAGCTTTGCATTCTTCAAAGCTTTGAGGGAGCGTAGCGTTTGCCTTCTTTAATTGCTTTTGACTCTTTTTATTTTCAGTGACATCTTTTTGTGAAGTAGCAATTAAATTAGCAAGCGCAATACGTTCCTCTTCATCATATTCATTTGCATGTTGATCATCCTCAGACTCATTATTGCACATGTTTGATGAATCGGGTGTGGTATTGCTATCAACCGTTTCCATCATACACGTGTCATTAATGGCATTGGGTAGATCACTATGCTCAGGAATATCACCAAACACATTATATTCATCAGTAGTGTGTACCTTATCGATTGGCTCAGTGTCAAAGATAGGGCCATTGTCATCTTCAGTGACTTTGAGAACTTCTTCAACCTTTGCCATGTACGAGTAATGTGCATCAAGCTCTTGATCAGAATCTTCATCATCAGTATCATCAAGCATGGCTCCTTCCTCAGCTGACAATTTAACCCCTGCTTCCATCTTTTTGCATAGCAACATCTTTTCCTTGTGATAGCTGGAGTCTCTAACCCTTTTCGGCTTCCTGCATTCCTTTGCCATATGCCCAAAACCTTGGCAATTAAAACATTGAATCCCACTCTGCTGAACCACTTGACTTCCAACCGTTTCCCTATTCCCAGTAGCAGCAGCAATCCTCTGAGTATCATACTTTGCAGTTTGTCGATCATATCTTGCAGAACCCTCAACATGCGTTGGATTATGTCGATCATACCTAGAAGGACTTTCACCACGTCGACGTGTGTCATACCTTGGAGGACTATCAACATATCGGTTCTTTGTGTTACATGATGTGCGAAGATTGTTGTTGGTGGGTTTGTAGATTTTCTTGTAAGTCTTCATTATGTAAGCAATTTGTTGTTTCATCTCTTGGTTCTTTTGAGCTTGGTCTTCATCACTATCTTCTTCGGATGAGGACTCGGATGGTGGTGATGGTGCTCTTGGCGCTTTACCTCGAGATTTTGTGGAAAATGAAGACTTAGATGATGTGGAATATCGTGGTGAAGATGATGTATTGGAGTATGGCTTAGGAGCACGAGAGTGAGGATCTTGAACATGTTGAGTGGTAGCCACTAAAGCAAGTGGATTAGCCGTCTTGGCAACACGTTCAGCTCGAATCTCATTTGCTTCATTCTGAAATTGCTTCAAGATGTCAAAGAGTCGATGATATGAGACCTCGTCTAACTTTTCTTGTTGTTTCACCAAAGTGACGAACCGTGTCCACTCGGGTTGAAGTTGTTGAAGAAATTGGACATTGACTTGCATGGTGGAGACTTGCAGATTATTTCTTGTCATGTCATTCATCATCTTATAAAACCTGGAGTAGTAAGAGTCAATAGATTCTCCATCCCTTGAAGTAAACTTGCCAAAATTCCAAAACAAATTTGTTTTGACATCTTGTTTGTTGAGTGATTCTCCTTGTTGCAAGCGTTCAATAGCAGTCCACATTTCATGTGTTGTAGGGCATGCATCAACCGTGGAATAAATGTCATCTCCAATCCCACTTAGAACCATATAGATGGCTTCCTTCTCCGCATCATGCCAAGCACAATTTTCAGGTGTGAGATCAGCTCTTGTTTCATCACGTTCACTTGCAGGTATTGGATCAGTAGTATCTGTGGCTGCTCTTGGAGGAATTGAGATCTTTTTGAATATATATGGTCCATGAGTAATACATTTTCTCAAGGCATCACCATTAGGTCTTGTGTCAAGGTATCGTATGAAACGTGATTGCCATTGAGCATACCGACCAGATACAAGCATTGGTGGTCTCTCTTTGTTACCTGCCACCATTATGTTGTTGTTCGTCACACGATATTCGGCAGTAGAATCCATCTCAATATTCTCTGAAATGATGAAGTGAATATGGATCTTAGGTAGATTTGTTGTGATTGTTGTTGTGGTTTAAATTCCGAAAATTGCAATTTTTTCTCCAGGCCGACAATAAATTCTCCAGTCCGACAAAACGGTAGACCAAAAAATTTTGTAATCGCCAAAATTTGAAATCGAGCTAGAAATGTCCTAAAACTAGTATGGGAAATTTTTTTATTTTTATTTTTATTTTTTTTTTATTTTTTTTTTATTTTTTTTTTTATTTTTTTTTTATCTTCGTGGAAACGATATTCCGAAACTAGTCTAGATGGTGGCTAAGTCTAAAAAATACTCAAACAAAAATTAGCAAAAACATGTCATCGGAATCACTTCGTCGGAATGTCTAATCGGAATGTCCAATCGGAATGTCTAATCGGAATGTCTGATCGGAATGTATGATCGGAATGTATGATCGGAATGACTAATCGGAATGATGATCAGAACGGCCTTGTCGGAATACCAAATCGGAATACCTTGTCGGAATGCCAAATCGGAATATCTGAAGTCCAGTCGGAATATTCGAAGTCCAATCGGAATGTTCGAAGTCCAATCGGAATGTTGATCGGAAAAGCTGGTCGGAATGTTAAACCCTTTTCCGATGCTACTGATCGGAATCCCAATCGGAATCTATAAACCCTTTTCCGATTACACCAATCGGAATAATAGTGCTGTTACGAGATTTTGGGGTAAAAAATGAATTTTTCGACAAGAAATCCGCGATTTTAACCAACCAAATGCGACCAAATCCCTACCACAGCTATGTAGAAGATTTAAATCAAGATTTAGAGCATAGAAACACAAAAAGAATCTTGAATTCGAGATTATTATAAGAGAAAATCACACGAACCAAGTAAAATCAACAACGAATCACAAAACTACCCCATGGCGATTGATACCAAATGTTGTCCCATAAATTTGTGATTGATTAAGCAATGAATTAAAGAAAGAAAATAGATGAAGAAGAGATGAATTCCTAGAGAGAGAAAGTAGTGAGAGAAAGTAGAGAGGAGATGATTAACTTGGTGAGATTAGATTAGAAAAGAAGTTGTTACAAATGACCATCCACCCTCCTAACATGCTAGGAGGGTAGTATATATAGTCCACCCACATGCGGGCTTTAATGGACTATATTTTGGGTCGGGCTTGTCTTTTGGACTTTAATTAGTTTAAATCCAAGCCCGTGAATCACGACTAAATAACTACCTATTACAACGTTCTAATAAATATTACAATAGAAACCTATGACCGAACATTCTTGTTTGACTCAATATTTTGAGGCTAACACATTCCCACTGAATGAATTATATACAGATGTTGTTGGTTCGAGGTGTTTATGATTCGTAGTTGTGTTATGATTCGTGATTGTAGAATATTGATAACCTATGAATCTATGAAGGGGTTTGTTGATTTCTAGAGAGAGAAAGTTAGAGAGAGAAAGTGAGAGAAACTATGTGTTATTTCAATAAAATGGAAACTAGAAAATGACAACAACCAACCCCTTTCCATGGTGGAAAGGGGTATTTATAGTTCCAAGCAAACATGGGCTTGGGCCGGTCCATGACAAGCCCATGGACCGGTTCTTACTTAACTTAATAAGTAACTAATGACTATTTGTTAACTACGAGCTATTACAACATAAATAATATTGTGGAGTGACCGATACTTCTAATATACGTAAAAACGTATTTCTAACAATCTCCCCCTAAGGGAGGTCACTCCACGTTACAAAATTCTAAACCTAGCATACTATACTAAGTCTTCGTTCTTTAGCTCGTAGTCTTTTCTTCTTTTCTTTCTTTTGATGTGAATATGTTGGTTTGATCTTTTTGGCTTTGGCTTGAGAGCATTGTTCTTTGGCCTTTCACGTGCGATCTTTGCCTCTCTTGTGAATTTGCCTTCTCGTGACTCCATGTTCCACACACTTATGTCTTTTTGTTGAATTCTCGAAAGTTTCAGAGTTTGGTACAGCGGAAGACTTTATCTTGTACTTTCTTGAATGTTTGCTAAACTTTGATGCAGAAAAACATAAGCATGTGGGAACGACTTCTACAGGTACACCGCAACACCACCGTCTTCACTGGTACACAGCAACGCCACCGTCTTCAACAGGTACACAGCAACGCCACCGTCTTTAACAGGTACACAGCAACGACACGAATAAAATGGCTTTGAACATTTTATTCTAATTCGGTAGCATTTTACCTCCGGTCGGTGAAGACCGTTGGACGATATTAGATATCGTACCCGTGACGGATAGTTTCAATTAAGTAACTTCCTGACAGGATTTCGCGGGTAAACCCGTTCTCTTTATTCGACCGTCCAAAGCTGACTGCGAACATAAAGAGTGAATCACTTGGATAAATTATCCTTGTGATTTGAAGCCGTCAATTCATGAAACCTGGAACAAGTGAATTTCAATTAAGATTTTCACCATCGTTGCTTTCCAGTTGTCACGAGCTCAATTCATAAAGAATCTTGCATGTCACCTACCAAGTGCTGTTTGATGTTGACACTAGAAGGATTTTCACTGGTCACTGTGGTCAATAAAGAGTCACTCTGAGTGTTCTGGCAAGATCATATGATAATGCGAAGAGGCCTGGAACGAGTTTAAGTTCAATTAAGAATTAAACCACTGTTACCTTCCAGTTTTTCACAAGATTGGTTCTAAAAGAACCGCACGTGTAACCTACCATGAGCTTGTTTGATGTTGGCTCAAGCAGGATTTCCATCTTCATTGTAATACTTACGTATTACTCGGATGTTCTGGCAATATTACAGGAATATTGCGTAGGACTCATGAAAATCTCTTACTTTTCACAGTGTGTGAGAAAGCAAGGAATAAATGGAAAGTGTCCTAATGAGACTTTTGATGATCTCTTGGCTCTAGACTCGATTGTGCGTTTTGATTTAGTGAGCGATGGCTGGAGAGGAGTGCCACCTTTTCAATACCAGTCTATTCGGAGTGAATAAACCAATAGATAACGTGTTGATCTCCGTGTGATTAAAACAAATACCTTTTGAGAGATATTTGAGTTAGCTGGGAAGGGTTGTGCATTGCATCACTGGGTCCATGATGTCTTTCTTCAATACCGAGAATCATTAGCAAAAATGACCTCAATAGCATATGTATTGACCCGGTTTCTGCCTAAAGTTGTAAGGAGGGCTTCTTTCTTTACACCCTTTATCTTTATAATTCTTTTTCATTCTTCAACCCCTTCAATGCTTACCAATACGTCATCACTAGCACCTTGTTGTGATTGTTCCAGTGCTAGCTTAAGTACTTGGTCGGCATTCAGCTACGTTCACATTCTTTCTCCATCTTTCCTAGGACTTCTAATTCTATCTAGGGAATTGTCCTTGGGAAGATTCCATCGGCTCTGATGAATCATTGGACTAAACCTATTCCTACCACCCTTTTGTCACCACATTCGTCGTGAATTAAGCGTGTTTTGGGAAGGAATTGCCACCATGAAAAATCATTGAAAATCACCTAAAGTACTTGTGATATTGAAATAAAAAGTTTTGTACCTTAGGTGTTTTGTTCATCAAAAACGCTCCCCCTTAACACGTGCTTTACACATATTAAGTTGGATATCCTTTAAGTCTATTTCATCTTTTAGCCAAGTATCACTTACGTCTCCTTAATCCCATTTTCTCCCCTTATCCAAAATGTTAACCAATAATATTTGGGATATTGAATGGATTAACCGGTCTTTGGGTAAAAATGAAATCGATGTTTGGCCATAGAACAAGTTATTGCTCCCCCTTAAGTTAATAAGGGATAGTTGTAGTGCTTTAGTATGATATATTTTGAAAGATTTAGAATCTCGTGAGAAATTCTTGAAAAATCATCATACCTTAACACTACATCAAGCCATTAAAGCACATTATTCACAAATATACATATTCACAATTGAAAACCAATATAAAGTGGACCTGAAATGTACGACCCATTAGATGGATCGTTGCAGTAGCTTGTGGTGCACTAGATATGGTCTTCCACCTACGAATCTTTCCAAGCTCCTCATCAATCTACGTTCACGGAGCTTTTGATCAATCTTCTTGATCACATACTTCGCCATCTGCCGGTAACCCAGATGCCAATCCTCCGTCATCTCTGGCAAAGTTCCACCCGAGTTCAGATGCTCCAACTTTCCTCTGACTTGTAGAAGAGTCCCATCACTGTACTTATGGAGCTCACCCACCCTCATAAACTTCATCAAACCTCGACTGTTCAAGTAGAAAATGCCGTAATTCGGGACAGAAATGCCGGTATAGGGACATCTTTCTACATGTTGAGGTAGCACTTGATTCACTGGACGGGTTAGGTTAAGCTTCCTTTGATAGCTTTCGACTCCCAACTGAAGATCTTCAACTCGTGTTTTGATGACAACGCTTCGTGTGAACATACGAAGTGCTGTATTCAAAGCAATAAGGTCTTCACGAGGAATATGTGTGAGTTGATCTCGGGTCATCAGAAGCAGCATATCTTCGATATCCTCAAGGCGAATGATGGAAAAATCTCCCTGCTGGATTTTGTATTCCCTGTCATCCTCCCTTTTCAAGCGAATCTCCGTCACATGATAATAGCCATTCTTGGCTTCAGTTTTCAACCCTAAGATGCTGGAGATGCGGATATCGGATCTAACGATACTTCCAGAATTGACTAGGCAGCAACCCCTGTACGCCCTTCGGACTCGTTCGTCCCAATGAGATGCACCTATGACAGCATACATATCATAATTACGATTTATCTTTGGAACCCAGAGTCTGTTTACCTTTTCCTCGATAAAGGGTATTGTCCCCCAGTTGGCAGCTTTCAGCAAGGTCAGAGAGGTTGCGTACTTTGATGACCCCTTCAGTAGATACACAAGATCATTGGTGACGAAGAAGTCAAGAGCAATCTGATTATCTTGAGAAGGATCCATTGGAGGTGGAGCTCTTTCTGATTCATGAAGTCCTGGCCGTTGAACGGTATTCAGAGCCTTCAGGATCTCATCGGCATAGTACTCGAACTCCATTCGGGTTAATCGGGTTTTGGCACGCAGTCTCTTATCTTTCAGCGCTTTCTTCACCAAGGATGGAGTAACCGAAGTCTTATACTCATGAGCAAAAAATGCACATAAGTCAATCGGACTTCGGATACGGAGATACAACACATCTTTGTCAGCGTCTGTGATCGGATCATATTGTGCTGCTGCCGTGATCCAAGCCTGTGGTGGTGCAGTCTCGTCTATCTCCAACGTGTCTGCCCAGTCTCGTGTGCTTGGTTCAGGAACCGTAGATTGTTGTGCTTGTTGTAGAGGAGTAGAAGTGCGAACATCTGTTGGTTCAGTTTCAGGCATTTCGGCAGTGTCGTGAACTGGTGAGTGTTGTGCAGCTTCGAGTTCTGTTACTGATTCTGCAATCACAGGAGCAACAACAACAGAACTAATGGGGTTAGTGGTAATAGGTAAAGATACAGCAATAGAGGTACCGGGAACCGATGACGCTGTAGTGGCATTCACATCGTGGCGCCACTTAGTTCGTCTTGATTCCGATGATGTTGATTTATCCTTCTGTGCTGCATCTTTCTTGGACTTGGTTCCAGTCTTAGCAGTTTTCTTGGAGCTGGTAACCTTGTCTCCCTCTTTAGGCTGTTCACCCCCATCATCATCCTGATTGTCATCCCCGTTACTACCCCTTGCACTCTCCTCATTCCCATCACCATCATCATCGCCATCATCATCATCCTCATCATCGTCATCATCGTCATCATCATCCTCATCCTTATCCTCATCATCACCATCATCGTCATCCTTTTCCTCTTCTTCTCCTTCTTCTTCCTCTTCCTCTTCACCAGTACCCTCTTCCTGCTCACTTTCTTCCCTTTCCTCTTCAGGTAGAATGTGATAAGGTACCACACTTCCAAACATTTTGAATAACCTATCATCCTCCATGATAGCATCATTCAGGGATTTGTATAGAGCCCGTTGAATCCTATACTTATCAAACGATCCAAGTTCCACCATACGAGCCTTAAGGATCTTCTTCAATTCAAAATCCGTCAAGTCATAAGCAATCTTGTAGGCGGCTTCTGAAGGGTTGGATGATTTGATCATCAAGTTGTCAGCAGCAAGTGTCTTCAACTCATCACGCAGTTTAGGCATTAGGGATTCAACGGATTCTTGCACTCTTTCTTCCACAGAGGCTTCAAGTGCTTCTTTTTGCTCTTTGTATTTATCCCTCATCGCTTGAAGTCTGGTGATACGTGAAGCATGCTTATCAGCCTCAGCCTGCTTAACCCGAGCTAGTTCTTCTGCATGTGCTTTTCGAGTCACCTCCATATCTGCAGCGAACCTAGCAATCATCTCCTCTTGGGCTTTCCTAGATGCTTCTTCACTTTGAGCTCGTCTTTGTAACTCTTGGCGAAGTTCATCCATTTCTCGTTTGTGAGTATCCACATGTTTATCCAACAGTTCGGCCATCACCAATGCAGCCATTGTAGATGTTGCAGAGCTGCTCTGGGTTGATTGAAGAGGCTCGGTTGTTACTGCGGTACTAAGGATGGGAATTGTAGGTGGTGGAAGAAATGGTGTTGAAGCCGGTCTGGTTGGTAAGGGTTGTATGGGTGGAGGTTGAGTTGCTAAGGGTTGAGTTGACACCATGATCGTAGGAGCAACAGACTCCTTTTCCACACTTGCTGAAATAGGGATTGATGGCTCCTTCGAAGTGGAATAATGTTCAGGTGACCCAAACTCATCAACATCATCTGGTTCCACGTACTCATCCTCAACATCTACCCTTGCACCTGAACCACTACCGCCAGTATCTTTCCTACTCCTTTGAATTGCTATCTTCAGCATTTTTCTCTCTGTCTTGTCAAGAGCAGGATCAACAAGATCTTCTTCATCACGTAAACGCATCTCATCAGCCTTACCCTTTCCCTTCTTACCCTCTGTCTTCTTCTTCTTGGTTTCGGGTTCAGGTAACGCAGCTGGTTGTTTGCGTTTACCTTTACTCTTAACCGTTGTCGACGAGTCTTCTCCAGTCTGAAGGTTTGCTTTCAGCTTCTTGATTTCTATCTGCAGTAGCTTGTAATCAGCAGAACCTTTGATTTTCTCAGACAGAAGGTAATCAGGAATAGGACCCGGAATCACACCAATAGACGGTCCTTCATGCCTCAGATCCACAGTATCATCAGCTTCTTCAGTGTGATAGCAACTTGCTGCACGCCTATCAATAGTAGCATCATTCTTCATAAAATAATTAATGATAAGCTTGATAAACTGAGGATAAGGAAAGAAGTTTGTCTTCAGCTTCTTGTTATAGAAGAGTTGAAAGGTGAATTCTTCCCATATCAACAAAGCATAATCTGAATTTGCAGCTTTGTACATGCCATAGAAGAGGTTTATTATAGGACTGCGCAGAGCATCATGGCCACTCGTTTTTGGTGTAAGACATTTACTGAGAATACCCATCAATGCTCTCCAAGGTTGTCCTACTTTAGCAGTGGTAAACTCAGACGCAACTCATATTTCCGGACATCCAAGAGCGTCAAATAACTCCACGAGTTAATCTTTAGTAGGATCCCTCGAGAATGACATGCCTTTGGGTGTATCCCGTATACCAAGAATCTTACGGGAGTCTGAAACTGTGAGTGTCTGCTGCTTGTTGTCGATGGTGGAGGTGATCTTGTTTGAAGTGATTTCCTTGGTGGCCCAAAATTCATACATATACTCATAAGGCACCGAGGCACTACTTCTCAAAGCATTCTTAAAATGGGATTGATCAAGGATCGCAATGGCTACTTTAAATCCATGGTGAGTGGATTTTGAGATTTGCTTCAGCCGGTAGTTGTTGGGTATAAACTTAAGGGTTCGTGCTTTAGCAATATCGGCTTCTCTAGAGTCTTGGATTGCTTGTACTGTTGGATTAGTCATTGTATCTGCTTAAGATAAGACATGAAAGGTTGATGCACAAAAACATATAGATATATATCATTCTTACTTCTAAGCATAACACATTTCATAACATAATACAACAAGTACATATAACATGCAAACAATAATAATCAAACAACTCTTCATCTGGAACTTTTCCTCATTCGGAACTTCTTCATCCGGAACATTCCTTCATTCGGAACTTCCTTCATCCGGAAGTTCTTCATTCGGAACTTCCTTCATCCGGAAGTTCTTCATTCGGAACTTCCTTCATCCAGAAGTTCTTCATTCGGAACTTCCTTCATCCGGAAGTTCTTCATTCGGAACTTCCTTCATCCGGAAGTTCTTCATGCGGAACTTCCTTCATTCGGAAGTTCTTTATTCAGAACTTCCTTCATCCGGAACATTCCTTCATTCGGAACTTCCTTCATCCGGAAGTTCTTCATTCGGAACTTCCTTCATTCGGAAGTTCTTCATTCGGAACTTCCTTCATTCGGAAGTTCTTCATTCGGAACTTCCTTCATTCGGAAGTTCTTCATTCGGAAGTTCTTCATTCGGAACTTCCTTCATTCGGAAGTTCTTCATTCAGAACTTCTTCATTCGGAAGTTCTTCGTTCGGAACTTCCTCATTCGGAAGTTTTTCAGAAGAAATCCTTCATTCGGAAGTTTTAATCCATGTTCATCCGGAACTTTTTCAACCGTAGCTATGATGATTATGCTAGCGCGTTTGTGAGTTTCTAAGGCAAACTAAGGCATTTAAACATCATCTAACGCTAATCCGCACAAAACCCACCACAAATCCTAATCAATTACAGTTTAATTAGACACAAAATCCTAATTTGGACTTAATCTAAATAAAACTAATCGTATACCAGGAGATAGTGAAGAATTTAGACGAGTTATAAGTTTAAATATTGATGAATTTACCTTATTAAGCGAATGAACAGGATCAAAATGAATAGACGAGATGTTTTTAAGAGTTTGTGTGAGATTCAACAATGGCGGCAAGTGGAAGATAAACAGTGAAAGGGAAAGAGGGGGCGGGGGTGTTTTATTTGACTAGGTCAAAAAATTTTGACAAGTTTTAACAAATATCACTTTAAGTCCCTCTATTTATCTTTCCTTTTCCTTTTTGTTTCTAATTTTTCATTTTTCTTAACCCTTGTTTAACTTACACACAACTTAGCAAACACAATCTATTAGCATATCTCCAATATCTAAAAGCAATGCCTAACACTTAGAACGAACATAAATCTTACTCTAAAGCAAAACCACTCAATCACCATTTAGCCATTAAATTTCACAATCACTTTTGAAAAATCAATTTTAATGACGAAGATGATTTAATATTTTCTCCCCCTTAAACGATGACCCGTTTTCTATTTAAAGAGCTGTAGTCATTGTTTAAAGAGTCAAATATTGATGAAAGCATTTCCAATTTATCTCTTGAAAAAGTTTGATTCGTGGTGTTAATAAGATTTCTCTTATTTTAACAAATTAATGCACTGAGACGTACACAAATTCGTGTTAGACCAAGTTGTAAAGTAAACTTGATCCCTTTGCATGATTTGGCTTGTAAATCACGCCCGAGAAAATTAATTCCCGTTCTGAGCCAACGTTTTCCAAGGAAATACGTGACTTTAATATGAAAACCGGGTTGCAGTCTGAAATAACTACAAGCCATAATGGGCATGTTTTAAAAATGTACAACTTTTATACGGACTCTATTTATGGCACCGTGTCAATATTGATCGACATTTCTAAGGCCGTAAATATTACCGTACTAAAAGACATGCCCGTTTTAAAACGAAAAATATTTTTGGTTTTTCTTGATTTTATAATTTTTATAGTTTTTCTAGGTTTTATATTTTTTTTTTTATGGTTTTTCTTGGTTTTATATTTTTGTATTTTCTTTTTGTGGTTTATATATTTACTATAATATACATGATCACGAACAAAGGATACTCTGAATAGTTTACCACGACTATTCAGCTGATTCTTCTGCCAACTCTTTGAGAGTCGTTGGAGTGAATGATTTCATGCCAAGCTTGTCGATCAAAAACTCGATTCGTCCTCGATCTAAGGCTTTGGTGAACATATCCGCCAGCTGATACTCAGTAGTGACAAAATACAGCTCGATCACTCCGTTCTCCACCTGCTCTTTAATGAAATGGTAGCGAATGTCTATGTGCTTGGCCCGGGAGTGTTGAACATAGTTGCAGCAAAGGGCAATGGCGCTCTTGTTATCACAATACATCGGGATTTTGTTGAATCCCAAACCGTAGTCAGTTAATTGTGATCTCATCCAAAGGACTTGAGCACAACAACCGGACATGGTGATGTATTCAGCCTCCGTGCTTGATATTGCAGCGCTTTTCTGCCTTTTTGAAGACCAACTGATCAATCTATCTCCAAGGAGTTGCACAGATCCAGAAGTGCTACGCCTCGTGTCTTGACATCCAGCATGATCGGCATCTGCGTATGATATTAAAGCAATAGAGGAATCCTTCGGATACCATAGACCACGATGAAGTGTTCCTTTTAGATACCAAAAGATCCTTTTCACAACATGTAGGTGCTTTTCGGTAGGCCGAGCCTGATACCGGGTACACATGCATACAGCAAATTGCAAATCAGGCCTGCTAGCAGTCAGATATAGAAGGGTGCCGATCATCCCACGGTAAAGTTTTGGATCGACAATAGTCCCATTCCTATCTTCATCTAACTTGGATTTCTCCACCATTGGAGTGTCCACGGGGTCACAATTTTCAAAGTTATATTTCTTAAGAGATTCTAGAGCATATTTGGATTGATTAATAAAGATGCCTCTGGGATTCTGAGAAATCTGTAATCCTAAGAAAAATGAAATTTTTCCCATCATCGACATCTGAAAGCGTGTGGACATTATCTTCTCAAATCGATTTGACAATTCTATGTTAGTGGCAGCAAATATTATATCATCAACATAAATTTGTACCAGAATCATGTCGTTGCCTTCCTTGAGAGTGAATAGTGTGGGGTCCACCTTGCCTTTGGAGAAGCCTTCCGAAATGAGATATGTTGACAGGAGATCATACCACGCGCGTGGAGCTTGTTTCAACCCGTAGAGAGCCTTCTTAAGCTTGTACACATGATTAGGAAACTCTGTACTGACGAATCCATCCGGCTGACTAACATAGACTTCTTCCCTTAGTTCACCGTTCAAAAATGCCGTCTTCACATCCATTTGATAGACGATCATGTTCATATGAGCAGCATACGCAAGGAATAGTCTAATAGCCTCCAATCTAGCCACAGGAGCAAAAGATTCTTCAAAGTCTATACCCAAGGCTTGTTTATATCCTCTAGCGACCAATCTAGCCTTATTCTTCAATACCGCACCCATCTCATCAAGTTTAACCTTATAAACCCATAACAAAGTAAGGATGTTAACCTTGTCAGGGAGAGGAACCAATTCCCATACTTCAAGTCGTTGGAATTCATTTAGTTCCTCCTGCATAGCTTCAATCCAAGAAGATTGGGTCATAGCCTGCTGCCAATTTTTAGGTTCAACTTCAGAGAGAAATGCATCAAAGTAGCAATAAAGTGCACTCTCTTGTAATTGATGGCGTGTAGAGACGGGTCGATCTAGATCTCCAATAACATTCCTAATTGGGTGATCTTTTGTCCATTTAGTGCTATGGTTTTCAATCCTAGGTGGTCTGGAATGAACAATAGAATGAGCTTCTTCTGAGGTAGACGCGGCGGAAGGGTTTTCAGGGATCGCTACACCAAAGAAAGGAAGCTCTTGCAAGTGAGCATATTCCAAGTCGTGATCAGTAGAATCCTCTTCCACATCATTAGGCACAAGTAGGGGTGATGATTCAGGTGTTGTTTGAGAATCACTTGGTGAAGGTGCATCCGGTTCAATGTGAATTGTAGATGTATTAGATAAAGGTTCATTAGCTTGAGCAACCACTTCAGGGATTGGAGCGATTACTACAGGTGCTGGAACTTCATCAGTCGGGGGATCGAAGAATTCATCAAACAACGGTTGAAACAGTTTATCCCACTCGGGCCTTGTTGGTGGTAAAAATGATGTAGAAGTAGGATTATTGGGAACTAATCCGGAACTGATAGCACCGGTTCCCATCTCATGAAGCGCGGGTTCAGAGCTGTGTTGCTCAGAAGCCATCGCTGTCAGCTCATCGAAATCTGCGTCCATAGTTTCTACAATCTTGCCAAGACGACGGTTATAGATTCGGTATGCTCTTTTGGACGGTGAGTAACCAATGAAAATACCTATATCGGCTTTCGGTTGAAGCTTACCCAAGTTCTCACTATTGATGTTTGGATAACAAAGAGCACCAAACACATGGAAAAATGAAACATCGGGTTTACGGTCATGTAAAAGCTCATAAGGTGTTTTTCCATGGCGTTTCCGAAGGATAGAACGGTTTTGGGTGAAACATGCAGTAGAAATAGCCTCTGCCCACAAGAACAATGGAGCGTTCGCATAAATAAGCATGGTCCTAGCAGCTTCCATAAGTGTACGATTCTGTCTTTCAACGACACCGTTTTGTTGTGGAGTGCGTGCAGCGGATGTTTCATGTGATATACCAACTCCTTCATAATAATCACGAAGAGTCTGGTTGACGAACTCTGTACCATTGTCTGTACGAATACGGCGGACAGTGGTATTCAAACGTACCTGAATGAATTTCAGAAAAGTGATGATTGCCTTCGGTGCTTCATCCTTTGTACGTAGAAATCTAACCCATGTAAACCTGGAGAAATCATCCACAATTACCAGAATGAATTTCTTACCGCTCACACTTTCAGTTCTCATCGGCCCACAAAGATCCATATGCAAAAGATGAAGTTTTTCTTGATTGGTGTCTTCAGCTTTGGGCTTGTAAGATTTCTTGGTACTTTTCCCCCTTGAACACGCGGAACATAAGTGGTCCTTGTGAAATTTAAGCTTTGGAAGACCACGAACTAAATCGTTTTTAGCCAGATGATTAATAGCATCAAAGTTAAGATGAGATAATCTGCGATGCCATAACCATGACTTGGTCTTAGATGCTTTAGAGAGAAGACATACTGGAGAGGCGGCCATCATGTCTTGTAAGGACAAGGTATAGAGATTTGCACCACGAGATCCCTTCAACAAATCTTTTCCTTCCAAGTTGCGGATGAAACAAGTGTTATGTCGAAAAGCAACCTCAAGGTTGGAATCACAAAACTGTCCTACTGAGAATAAGTTATGACCAAGACCTTCTACATAGTATACCCTTGAAATCGTCACGTTTCCAATCTGATATTCACCATACCCCATAATCTTTGCTATATGATCATTCCCGAATTTAACCGTACCAAGAAACTTGCTGACGAAATTTCGGAGCATCGAGCGATTTCCGGTCATATGTTTTGAACAACCGGAGTCCAAATACCACAGGATGATTTGGACCACCTGAAAATATCACCACACGAAGACAATGTAGAGGTATCGGAATCTGAGTGTTCCTTGTTATTAGCAGGTACAGATTTAATAATCTTAGATTTGCTAACTCTAGGTTTCTTAGATTTCCTAGCCTTCTTTTTCTTACTAGGTGGTGTAGATTCTAGTTGGCTTAAATCCTGAGGTATTTCTTCACTGATAGGCACTATAGTGGGGGCTGACCTAATTAAAGGGCGTTGTTTCCATACTTGAGTGCGAGTGTTCCTAACTAAAGGACGCTCAGACCTAACCTCAATGGATGCATTCCTAGTTAAAGGGCACATTTTTCCATCTAATGTAAAGGTCCTACCAGTGGGACGCCATTGCCAGCCAACTTGGGCACGAGTTCTACCCGTTGGCTTCCATTCAAGACCATTCTTAATAGCATTCATTTCATTAATGTGATCAATCAGACACAAATCATGACGTTGGGAAAACATACATTCATTACAATTCCAACAATTCAAATCAGAATT
Source organism: Glebionis coronaria (assembly GCA_025667525.1). Classification (NCBI taxonomy): domain Eukaryota; kingdom Viridiplantae; phylum Streptophyta; class Magnoliopsida; order Asterales; family Asteraceae; genus Glebionis; species Glebionis coronaria. The sequence goes on along the minus strand of JANFOE010001699.1, from coordinate 32,091 downwards.
CACGAATGGTTTAGGCTGCTGCACAGGCGCAGAGCTTTTAGTCTTAACATGATTCTTTTTATTTAAAACTGAACTAGCATTCCTATTGTGAACTTCTACTTTCTTCTTTGTGGCACTACTAGTGGAGGGCTTGATCTTAGCTTTCTTGAGTGGCGATCCTTTAGCCTTAGTAGTCTCTTTTAATCCTGTAGAAGGCAAAGTGGGAACATTAGCAACAGATTTTAAAGGTGTCTTACTTGATTGTGCCAATGACGGTTTCGCTCCTGGAGTCTTATTAAATGGAGTGACAGCAATGGGCCTATTATTAAGTAGTGCAGAACCTGGTGTACCTATGTATTGCAAATATGCCAAGCAATATTGAACTCGCTTAATATATTCATGAGCCGAATAATAGTCGCTACTTGAGGGATCTAAGGCATAAAGATCGTCTAAAATATCCCTAAGAAGATCGACATGCTTAATGGCATTCCTCATATAATCATCATAGGTAACCGGGTTTCTCTTATGAAGTGGATTCTTATAAAGCACTACTGACTTGGTTGTTGGAGCACTAGTGGACGGTGCAGAGTCGGTAGCTAAGTTATCAACAACTTCTTGTCGGGTGAGAAGAAGTGTCTCCTTTAACTCAGCCAAAACCATATTTTTGTCTATGAGCAGGATGTTCAAATCAGAGATTTCCTCGCACTTTTGGTTCAGTTGTTCAACAAAAGATTGTTGTTGTGTCGCATTAAAAGCGAAGCGTTCTTCTAGTGAACCATAAAGAGCGGATAATCCCTGTCTTGTCCGATCCATCTCCCCTAGAACAGACGAAAGTCTAATTTCTAAGACTTGGTTTTTAGACTCTGCAGCCTCTAGTTCCAATTTTAATGTTTCCTTTGATGATACCTCTCTCTTCAATCTCATGATTTCTTCCTCTAAAGTCTTAACAATTGCAATCATCTTGTCACTAGTCTCAACACCGTTTTCACAACCATTTGATATCAAAAGATCCTCATTTTGAGTTTGTTGTTTTAATTCTAAAGATATACAATGTTGTTCTAGTTGATTAAAGCGTTTTGAAAGTAAATTGTAAGAATCTTGTAGCTTTAAAAACTCAGCGTTAGATTCGTGACAAGAATGATTATCTACCTCATTTACAGTATCAGCAACATTTACAGAAAGATCACAAACATCATCACATATATGCACATTATCACAATTAATCATAGCGGATGTAAGCTCATTCGAATAATTAACATTTACAGTAGTAAGCACATCACACGAGATTACTGCAGACAAGAATCGGTCATATTCGGTTAAAATCTTTTCTTTTTCAATTAGTTGTAGTTCGTAAGCGGTGTCCATTTCATAAAACACTTTTTGAACTTCACCAATTTCAAACACAAGATATTCCTTAAGAGATGCAAAAGTTCCTTTTAGACTTTCGACAAACGGATTGATCTCATTTTTAAACACCTCGTTCATATGTTCGAAAGCCCATTCTCCGGCATTTAAGCCATATGAAGTCGTACAATCCAAAATGACCTTGTCAAAATTAGTAAAGTATTGATTAATCTCTTGCAAGTTTAACCATACAGTGCTAACAGGTGGAAGATCCTTTGGAATTTCCTTAGGACCTTCCATATTGACAAGTGTAGGAAATGTACTAGGGTTTTCTTCATCTAATATGTAGGTCGGTGCTGTTATGAGATCTTTGTCCATATGGAAGCGGATTCTAAAATCCGTTTTTGCAAGCTCCTTATTCAATTTAAAATAATCACACTCGGGATATTTTGCAGAATTGTATGACCGATCCTCATCAACTAGATCCTTACTTGTTCGATCATCGGGAAAAACAATCGGGTCTAAAGCCAATCCTAATTGAGTTGCATTATAAAGTCTAGGACTATGTCTTAAAGCTTGTTTTGCATATCGTGGATTAGGGGGAAGGCCTTTTAGACGAGATAAGTTAAATTCTCTAAATGAAGCATCAAATAAGTGAACTAGTTGAGAAGCAGCGTATTGTCTTAACAGCAAGTAATCTAGACTTCTAATCTTGTTAGTAGCATTAATCTCCATTTCATTCTTCTTAGACTAGAGTGATTCAAAATCCGTTTGAAGTTTTTGAAAATTAGTGACCACTAACTCTTTTTCTTGAAGTTCATTAGACAGATTTGCTCTTAAGTTTTCTATTTCTTGCAAGTGACCCATTTGTTTGTTTCTAAAGTGATCATATTCGGGATTAGTTAGAACACTAGACGAAGGCACTAGTTCCAAGGTTTGAACTTTCTCATTGCTTAAGGCAAGCTCATCAGACAAATTCTTATTCTTAGCTAAGGTTTCTAAGAGAGCAGCATTCATTTGGCTAAGTAATGTAGCAGGAACCATGACCAAATCTTGTTGAGCAGGAGTAGGCGTATGCGAAATGGGTCCCGGTTGTGATTCACTCAAAGTCTGGGGACTCACATTGATATTGCTATCATTGTTTGTCTCCTCGTTTGAAAGACTCACCACCGAAGATTCATTCGAATCAGCACTCTCTTGCACAACTTGATGTGGTTGAATACTAGCATCAGTGGTATTATCGGTGGTATTAATAAGTACCTCAGATCTCTTTTCTGGCCCTAAGCTGGAGATAGTTGCCATGAGAGCAGCCTTTGCAGATTGAAAGTCATCACAGTCTGAGTCATACGTATCGAGATCATCTGCTTGGTATGTTGCATTCTGTGTGGTGACCATGTCTTGTTCAGCAATCCCTGGATCAGCAAGAAATGCAAGCTCCTCTTCATCAAGTTCCCTTCCTTGTGCTTGAGCATTCACCAGATAGATCTTTTCTGCAAACCATTGTCCATCCCTTCTCCTCTTGGGTTTCTTATAATACCTGGACATATGACCCTCTTCCTTGCAGTTGTAGCATGTAATCATTCTCAACTTGCCTGTATTAGCCCGTGGAGGATTGTTGACCATTGGAGCAGGAGCAGGATTGACCGTGCGAGCATTGGTTGATGTGGAAGGTCTCCCCTGATATGGTTGAATTGGCTGAACCATTACCCTGCCATTCTCAATTGTAGCTTGTTGGCGAGAATTGGATGAATTCCTCAACTGATTGTTGGTAGGAGCTGATCCCCTAAATCCTCGTTTGCTTAAAGTCCTTGTGAGATAGGCAGACATAGTGGTTAACACTTCAACTGGATCAGCACCTTGTTTAAATACTGGAACGGGGACTTCCTCATCATCACAGTACATTGCTTGATCTTGAGCTGCATAATCACTAGAAGGAATACTCATTTGATCAGGGTAGCTTGTTGGATATGATGCATTCTCTTGATAAGATGAATATAAAGATTGAGCATAAGGTGCAGTACTTGCAGGGTGATGTTGTATAGCATATTGTGAAGAAGGTGCACTGAACCGATATTGTTGCTGATGTGAGGTGGGTGGTTGTGGTAAAATCGAGTATTGGGGAAAGGCTGGTGTCATGTAAGGTGATGGATGATAGGCTTGATGTCCCAAAATATAAGGAGTGTTGTTGTGAGACAAGCTTGGTTGATTCGCCATCAAAGCTAATGAATCAGGGTACATACCTCGTGGAGAACGGTGCATGATCACATGTTTTTCATGCTGCTGAAGAAAAGCATATAGTTGATCCAAATTGCACTTATGCAAATCCCTGGTTAACTTAACATCGGTAATGTACTCACCTCATTCAGCTTGAGGTAGAGTATTCAAGAATTTGGTGTTAACCTAGAATGGTGCAATCACCAGATTGTATACATTCAGATCATTCATAAGTGTGGTGAATCTGAAGTAATAATCATGAAGCGTTTCCCCTGGGTTGTAAGTGAATCTGTCAAACAGGTCATACAACTGACATTCCCTTTCCTGTTTGGTGAGAGACGTGCCTTGTAGCAACACCTTAAGACGTTCTCATAAATCCTTTGCCACCGTATACTGACTCACCATCCTATAGATGTCATGGGGAAGAGCTTGGAGAATTGTTTGAAGAGCTTTCTCGTCTGCATCGGCAACAAGTTGTTGGGCTGGTGTAAGTTCTTCAAATTCTCTTGGTCGAGACACATTGTTAGCCACAATGGTACCATAGTCAAGTGGACCATTTAAGATTGACTTAACCATAAGCCTCCCATAAACCGGTTTTCCCTTAAGATAAGACATCATCCGGCCTTGCCATGCTTCAAAAACTTCTTTGATGAGCATTGGCGGGCGATTATCCGTTCCCGTAATGACTGAAATATCCGTGAGTGATGTCATCTGAGGCATTACTGAATTCGGATTCATTTTGGTAACTTCAAAGAGACAGAGATTATCAGTTGATCGAGCAGTGAAGTAAAGCTTGTGAATTGTGTTGTGTTTTTGTTGTAAGAAACCAAGATTAAATCCTCTAAAAAATCGTCGAAAAAACAAGCAAAATAACCCTTGATTCGGAACTTTTGTTGATTCGGAAGTTTGATTCGGAAGATTTGGCTTGGAATTACCTTGATTCGGAACTTTTGGCTTGATCCGGAACTTCTTGAGTCGGAACTTCTTGGTTCGGAACTTTGGCTTGATCCGGAACTTCTTGGTTCGGAAGTTCTTGGTTCGGAACTTCTTGATCCGGAACTTCTTGATTCGGAAGTTTCCTTGGTTCGGAACTTTCTTGATCCGGAACTTCTTGACCCGGAACTTCTTGATTCGGAAGTTTCCTTGGTTCGGAACTTTCTTGATCCGGAACTTCTTGATCCGGAACTTCTTGATCCGGAACTTCTTGATCCGGAACTTTTTTGGTTGATCCGGAACTTGTTGGTTCAGAACTTTTGCTGAATAATCAGAAACTTGTTCCGATGAACAGTCGAACACTAAAAATGAAGATTAAGCCCAGATTTTGACCAAATAACCCAAAAAGTTTTGTGATTTCAACAATAATAAGTAAAAACTAATACTTATCCACTAATCCCAATCACAAAAACACCAAAAACACCAAGAATCAAGATGGTTTTTCTTAAAGAACACTAATACAATCAAAAACTAAAAAACCACACAAATCACTACCTTAAATCACCCCATAGCTCTGATACCAAATGTAGAATATTGATAACCTATGAATCTATGAAGGGGTTTGTTGATTTCTAGAGAGAGAAAGTGAGAGAAACTATGTGTTATTTCAATAAAATGGAAACTAGAAAATGACAACAACCAACCCCTTTCCATGGTGGAAAGGGGTATTTATAGTTCCAAGCAAACATGGGCTTGGGCCGGTCCATGACAAGCCCATGGACCGGTCTTACTTAACTTAATAAGTAACTAATGACTATTTGTTAACTACGAGCTATTACAACATAAATAATATTGTGGAGTGACCGATACTTCTAATATACGTAAAAACGTATTTCTAACAGTGATGTTCTTGATGTTGGTTCGAGATCTATTGTAGTTTAGTTGTGATTTTGGTTCGTGAATATTCATATTTTCGTTTAGGTTCTAAGTCGGTTCAGCGCCGTACTTCTTCTCAACGGATTCTTCATAAATGGTTAAGCGCGTTTTACTTGTTCTTAACTTTTAGCATTAATCTGTTTTCGTTTACTTGTAGCTTGTAACTGATGAGATTTCAGTTTGTAGTTTATGATTTGCTTAGTTATTTGGTATTGAGATTGGGATTGACTGATATTTACATATTAGTGTGTTTCATGGATCAGTTATAAGTTTTTTTAGATTTCTGTAGTTAAAAGGTTATAGAATGTTTATTCAGTTTACTATATTGATTTATATCTGTTCTTTCTACTAATGTTAGGATTGAGTGTTTATTTTGGATTTACTGATTTTAGTTATTGTAATTGCTAAACTTATCCGATGATAGAAGTTTTGTTATGTTTGTTTATTCTTCATTCTAGTCTTAAGTATTACTGTAATTCATTGCCTTTTGAGTTATTGGAATATTGATTTTACTGTTTAAAAATATAATTCGCAAAAATAGTCCATCACTGGACTCGAACCTGTGACCTCTTGGTTACTGACCCAACGTGTTTACCGTTTGTTATAGCTCTCTTTTTTATTTAAGTTACAGTTTGTCTTATTAATATAGACACTTCATTTAGCATCTTTCAGTTTTAATTTAATTACAAGTTTTTGTTTAGTTAAATTTAATTAAAAGATTTTATAAATTTACTTTTATAAAGTTAAAAAAAAATAAAAAAAAATAAAAAAATAACAAACAAAATAAATATTTTATTACTTTTAGAAATTTAAATTGTTTTTAAAGTTAGTTTTTAAATAAATTAGTTTTTAATTAATTTAGTTTTATGTAAATCTAGTTTAAATAGATTTTGTTAAATTAAAAAGTAAGAGTAATTTCTTTTTAAATAGACTAAATTAGATTTAAGTTTTGTTTTAAATAGTTTTTAATTTTGTTCAAATAGTTTTATTTTAAATAGTTTAAATTAGTTTATAATTTCTAAATAGTTATGTTTAATTAGTTTTAATTAAGAGTTTTAATAGTGAAAAAGTATTTTTAATTAAATATTTTCTTTTTAATTAGATTAAATAGTTTTTAGTTTTAAACACCCAACAAAGTACTTTTAACCAAGAACAATTAATCTCTACGTATAAATTGGAAATCAATTCGAGTCGAGTCGAGGAACGAAAAAAATAGATTTTAAAAGAATTGCAAAATTCTTGCATTAAAATGGCGCCATTGCCGCTTCGCTCGTTACGATTGACGATTTTTCGTGAGAATATTTGGATTTTGGGATCCGTTCATTTTTTAACGTTATTTTTCTTGTTAAAAAATCAAAAACATAAAAATCAAAAAGATAAAAGTACAAAAAAAAATTTAAATCATCAAAAGCAAACTCTTTCCTAAGATTTGCACCAAAAAATCAACAAATCCAAAAGTGACGCTTTCCTAAGTGTTACACCAAAAATATTCCTCTTTATCCTCTATTGTGTTTAATTCTTTTCTCTACCCCTCTTATTTTTAATTCTTCATGGATTCATATTGCGTAAGGTGTGGGAGACCATGGGATGGTTATCAAATATGTCAATGGTGTACATGTGAGCGATGCGGCTATCATATCGACAATACACAACTTGGATTTTGTCCACTTTGCAATTCAGCCAATTCGTACTTCACCTCTCCCATATCTGAGGATCCGTATCCGCAACATGCACCGGGTTTTTCTCAATACCCGTGTTGCAACAATTGTGGGGGCCCTCACGATACTTCTTATTGTCAACCGATGAATTATGAGCCACATCCGTGCTATAATTCTGGTTTTCAAAATTTTGAGCCCCCACAATACTCCGTCGTTGATCAACCTTCTTTTGGAATGAGTGAGGAACAACTCACTAGTTTGGCTGGAATTCTAGAAAGATTACATCAGCTCACAGCTAGCTTGCATGACGAAAGCCGACAAGAGCAAGTATCTATCCTTAGTGCTTCTACTCCTCCTCTTGTGCGTTCTTACTATTATGATGATGATGACGATGAGAATACTATTTCTTGGAATGATCTGGTTACTCAACATCCTGGTGCAATTGTAATTCCTTCTCTCGATGTCCCAAATGCGTCTAAGTGTTCTGATACATCGAGTGAGATTAGTGATTTTAGTCTCGACAAATTCTTTGATGAGGTTTGTGATGTGTCGACTTTGGCGGAGCTTACGGACGACGTCGCTCTTACGGATGACATTTCTCCATGTTATGAGAATTTCACGTTTGAAATTTCTCCTTTTCACCCATTTCCACCGGGAGATGCGGGCGATGACGATTTATTCTCTCCGACTTATGAGAAGTTCACCGATGAACTTGCTCTTTTAGATGAGGTGGAAGACGTTATTCTTCGCGACAATTTATTGAAAGTTCATCTTCTTATTTCTCAAATTGAAGCGTTGAATTCTACTCCTATCAATGAATCTTTACCTCCGTCTTTTACTCCCGTTGAGAATAATGACCCATATATGGAAGAAATTGACAATCTCTCAATACCTCCAGGTATTGATGATGATGACACGGAGGGGGACATTCTCTTTGATAATTTTATAAATGAAGATATTGTTCAAAGTCCCCCTCCCGAGCACCTTTCCTCCCAACCTTTAGAACCTATTACCGAGGATGAGTGCTTTGACCCGGGAGGTGACATTGACTATTCTATACTTGATACCGTTATGGCTTTGCCGCTTGGTGCGCATTCATTCTCTTTGCTTCCTTTACCCACCCCACCTCCCGTGGATCTCGACCACACATACTTTTCGTATGTTGAGAGGACTTTTCTACCTTTTAAGACTTATCATACTGCCTCTCACTTATTAATGTCCTCCGGGAACGAGGACAAGGTCTTTGATCACGGTATAACATTAGAGGTTTCCCCATGGACCATTTAATTCAGGGTCGAGTCAGGCTCGTGACTCGGTTAACAAAAACAAGCGCTTTTCGGGAGGCAACCCGAGTATCCTTTTTATCTATTTTTTAACATAAGTGTAGGGGGAGCCGAGTAGGTTGTGTTTTGTGATGTTGTGTAGGGATGTGTGCTTTAATAATCCACTTTTGGTGCTTTTGACGTGACCCGTGATCCCGTACCCGTGTACCCGGTTTCTTCGATTAGTTTTTGCTATTGTGATTCAATTTTGTATATAAATAAAACGTGAAAAATTGATCACTTTAGTTGTCCCTTCCTTAGCAAGATTTAAACAACGTACTCAATGTCCTAAATGTAGGGGAGTTTATTCTCCCACATGCATAAACATTGAGGGCAATGTTTATATTAAGTGTATGGGGGACTTCTATCGAATTTTAGTGGGCTTTTCTATGAATTTGACCTCATTTAACCGGAAAATTAAAAAATTTCAACGTTTCAAATTTTTGATCTATTTTGGCCTAGTAGTATTTCCATTTATTTTCTTTTATTTTCTTTCTTTTTGTCATCGCATCGTATTTATATTTTCCATTTCAAAGAATAAAATCAAAATAATAAATAAACGAATAAAATGGTTTTAACAAGTTTAGATATCTTTGATATATTAGGCCCATCGTAAATATTTTGACTCAACGCGTGTTTACTTATCCAAGTTTACTCTAGCTAGTATCCTTAACCATATGGACCTTAATTGGTTTATTTGGCTAAGCATCCACGAGTCTCATTCCTTGAGATTTTTAATTGTGGAGAACGAGATATGATAGATTTGATAATAAGTTTAAGGGTTAATTCTTGCTTATATGAGTTTTTGTGGCTCTTTCTTCCCGCTTGTATATTTAATTGCTTAATAAATGAGGATTTTTGCGGTGTAGATTCGATATCTTAGCTCTTAGCCAAATCTTTTATCTCCTTGTAATTAAAGCATGAACACATTAAGGGTGCCAGCGTTGTGGACTTCCGACTAAGGTGGCTCATAACCACTAAGTAGGAGGTATTCAGACCAAGACCGCGGAATTTGGCCTAATATATATATCATAAATAAAGAAAGAATAAGATTAAAACATGACCTCAAGGAGCCTTAGGGTGTGGGGCATGTAGCACGAACCTTGTCATTAGAGCCTTAGGGTGTATGGCATGGTAAATGTTGAATAAAAATTGATCAAAAAAAATCAATTCCCTTGTTTATGGTTCAAGGAGCCTTAGGGTGTGGACCATAGATAAGGAGCACTTTTACATCTTAAAGAGCCTAAGGGTATATGATGTGAATTTGCTAAACTCCACATAATGTCTACATGACTTTGGAGGAATAAATAATAAGTAGTACTATTAGCCAAATTTCGGATCCGGGATATTCCCCAAATCGTGTTAAATTATCCTTGATGTGGGCTTACTTTAGTAACAACGTTTTTTAGGACGATGTTAGGTTCTGAGTGTCGGGTTTGCACCGTTTTGCCTTCATTTTTGGACTGAAGATTATTAAATAAGTCAAATGAGCCTAAGGGTGAATGACAATCCTTAAAATCTAGAGATACAACTTAGGAATTGGAGAAAGAGTATTACACAATTATCTTATATAAGTGGTTTTAACTTAAGAACTTATTGTAAACAATGATCTCGTTTTTAAGCTTGGTATGGGGAACGTGAAACTTGAGGGTGATAAATATTCATGACACCAAAGCCCTAATCTAAGTCTTAGATTTCTTTACGAGTTTCTTCCATCAAATAATTTCAAAGTCAATAAACTAATTATTATAACTTTTGTTTGCTTGAATAAAGTTTTTATCTTTTCATCATTCTTTAGCAATAATAGTGTATCGTAATAATGGCCAAGATGGGTTAATTATGAGGAAAATGTGACTTTATGCTTTAAAATTATGCATTGCATGGGGTCATTGCAATGGTCAAGTGTAGGGGATTTAATAAGTGTCTTAACACTTATCCTTTTACCACTAAAATCAATGAAAACAAGACCTAATCATGTGTTTAATATCGTAAAAGTCGGAATTACACGTGGTTTTGTGTTTTTGTGTGAAATATGTACAAAAGATCAAAAGGAAAGAAAACACGGGATTTCACGGTCATTTGTTGAAGAAAAGTCAAAGAAAGAGACAAAGTCAAAGTCAAAGAACCAAAAGTGCATAAATTCCAAAGGTACCCAAGTTCACGAAAACCGACAAAAATGACACAAGTTTGAAGAAAAGATCGACAAGCCAAAAGACAAGTTCGTTTTCGAGGATTGAACTCTATCGAAGTTAATTGGGCCTTGTGGGTCCCACTTATGATTAATGGGCCTAAAAGCACATTTAAGAAGTATGTATTATTCACTTTTGGATAAGCCCACCAATGGCCCAATTGACATATTAAAGAGATGGATGGTGGTTATTTAAACAAAGCCCAAGCCCATATTCACTTTATCTAAATAACAAGACGTGGGAGGGAGTAAAATGGGCTTTAAAACCCATTAGATCAAAACCAAGAAACGTTTACCAGTTATAAAGTAAATTGTTTTACTTTTGGTCAACGAATTTCTCACACTCCACATTTACTCTTCGATAAAAACAAAGCCTCACCTCTCATCTCTCTCCCTAAACAAAACCAGTTACTTCTTTTTTTACTGTTTACCAAACCCTAATCAACAAATTAATTTGGGGCTTTTACTTGTTCAAGGCGCGTGCAAATCACGTTTGGGGAATTAATTCCCATCTTTATCGGATCTTGAAGATGGGTGCAAATCAAGTGACGTGGCTGATTCCTTATACCTTATTGGTCCAAACACATCATTCCTCACCATCCTCCAATCAGGGCTTGCCAATTCAGCTTTCAACAAGCACAAGAAACACAATAAATCGCCACGCTGGCTATCCAAGGGAATAAAAGTGTTTTTCAGCTGTAGATGATGAAGATAAGAGAGAGATAAGAAGATCAAAGGCCAAGAACGAGTTTCATCATCAACAACCTTCACCCCAACCCTCCCGGGTTCCCTATAAATACCTTCCCATTTATTCAGTAAAAAATCCCTTCTTTTATTTCTTTTTTTAAAAAAAAGTTATAATGGTAGATTAATTTTAGATAGATTTGTAGGATTTATATTAATCTTGTAATAGTTGAAGTTTTTTTTAATTAATAAAGTTTTATTTCAGTTTTTAATTCATCTCGGTTTAACTACTTTATTATTATCATCGAATTACTTTTTAAAGGCATAGTCCTATTTTAATGTTTTTTTAATTATTGACTATAATATATGATTGAATTTATAAGCTTCTTAATAGCTTATTAGTTCAATTTAAGCTAAGTTTGGGATTCAAATTCATTCCTACTGAATGAATTATATATAGATGTTGTTGGTTCGAGGTGTTTATGATTCGTGGTTGTGTTATGATTCGTGATGTTCTTGATGTTGGTTCGAGATCCATTGTAGTTTAGTTGTGATTTTGGTTCGTGAATCTTCATAGTGTCGTTTAGGTTCTAAGTCGGTTCAGTGTCGTACTTCTTCTCAACGGATTCTTCATAAATGGTTAAGCGCATTTTACTTGTTCTTAATTTTTAGCATTAATCTGTTTTCGTTTACTTGTAGCTTGTAACTGATGAGATTTCAGTTTGTAGTTTATGATCTGCTTAGTTATTTGGTATTGAGATTGGGATTGACTGATATTTACATATTAGTGTGTTTCATGGATCAGTTATAAGTTTTTTTAGATTTCTGTAGTTAAAAGTTTATAGAATGTTTATTCAGTTTACTATATTGATTTATATCTGTTCTTTCTACTAATGTTAGGATTGAGTGTTTATTTTGGATTTACTGATTTTAGTTATTGTAATTGCTGAACTTATCTGCTGATAGAAGTTTTGTTATGTTTGTTTATTCTTCATTCAAGTCTTAAGTATTACTGTAATTCATTGCCTTTTGAGTTATTGGAATATTGATTTTACTGTTTAAAAATATAATTCGCAAAAATAGTCCATCACTGGACTCGAACCCGTGACCTCTTGGTTACTGACCCCACTTGTTTACCATTTGTTCTAGCTCTCTTTTTGGTTTAAGTTACAGTTTGTCTTATTACTATAGACACTTCATTTAGTAGCTTTCAGTTTTATTTAAATAGTTTTAATTACAAGTTTTTGTTTAGTTAAATTTAATTAAAAGATTTTATAAATTTACTTTTATAAAGTTTAAAAAAATAATAAAAATTAAAAAAATAAAAACAAACAAAATAAATATTTTATTACTTTTAGAAATTTAAATTGTTTTTAAAGTTAGTTTTTAAATAAGTTAGTTTTTAATTAATTTAGTTTTATATAAAACTAGTTTAAATAGATTTTGTTAAATTAAAAAGTAAGAGTAATTTCTTTTTAAATAGATTAAATTAGATTTGAGTTTTGTTTTAAATAGTTTTTAAATTTGTTTAAATAGTTTTATTTTAAATAGTTTAAATTAGTTTATAATTTCTAAATAGTTATGTTTAATTAGTTTTAATTAAGATTTTTAATAGTGAAAAAGTATTTTTAATTAAATATTTTATTTTTAATTAGATTAAATAGTTTTTAGTTTTAAACACCCAACAAAGTACTTTTAACCAAGAACAATTAATCTCTACGTATAAATTGGAAATCTATTCGAGTCGAGTCGAGGAACGAAAAAAATAGATTTTAAAAGATTTGCAAAATTCTTGCATTAAAAGGCAACCCTAAAATTACACACCCGTGCCATTTGTCACTCCAAAATGAAAATAAAGATCCATCACCAGTTTTCCGTATGAAAGTATCTATCAAGGTTGAAGTTAAAGTTACTGAGTACTAGATTCAACTCACATATTTTTTTTCCAAGGGCTCTGAAGGAGATTACTTTGCGATGTATCCTCATTACCAAAGCATAGCCCTCTATGATACCCAAATATAGAAGTGATTACTTGTTTCCATAATGGGTTATCATCCAAAACAAAACGTCACCACTATTTAGTCACCATTAGGTGTGTCCAAAAAAACCGAGGAACCACAAGAATCGAGGAACCGTAACGGAACTATCCCAGAACCAAACTGCATATTAGAACCATGGTTTGGTTCTTGGTTCCTAAAATTCTAAAATTTTTGGTTCTCGAGACTGTTCGGGAAAGAACCGACCGATTCCGGTTCTTTCCCAAAAGAACCATTCTTTTGAAAATATGACTTTTATAGGAAGCCTTTTAACAAAATAGAAAATAAAACTAATTAAATCTGCAAAAAAAATTATTAACTTAAAATCCATAATAATTCAAAACCCTAACCTTTAATCTTCATCATTTATCATCATCATCATCAAAGTTATTCATTAACATGAAAGTAACTTTTATTTGATCCATTTTATTAAATGTTCAACATATGTGTTTTAATGTTATATTGACTGATCATTTTGAATCAGCCTTTAGTACAAGAATACGCGTTTTAGACCCTTATAGAACTTCATTTCCAAGTCAACTTATAGAGGCGTTGCTTTGCACCCAAGATTGGATACAAAGGGAGATAATGGAAATAAATGTGGATGAAATCGAATATATTTGAATGATGTTGGGGTTGTTAAAGAGATGGAGGAAGCGGTACAAAGTTATAAGGCAAACAAGTGACAGAGCGTTAAGTTTTTTGTGAGGTTTTGATCACAAATGCGTGTTCTATATACTTTTTTAACAATTATAGATATATTTTCTTTTCACATTTTGTGTTTTTGTTTATGTTATTTTGAACTATTGGAATTGTTGGTACGTCAATGTTGAAGTCATTTTTGTGTGTATTTGTATTGTTATAATATGTCCTTTATGAAAGATTGAAAAATAAAAAGATGAACTTTTTAAATAAAATGGTTCTTGTCGAGAATTCCCGAAAATTCCATCTCGGAACCAGAATTGTACCGGAATTGAATCGAATAAATAGGGGTGTTTCTCGGTTCCACATTTTCTTTATTTTACGGTTTTCGGTTTTTGCAGTTCGGTTTGGTTCTAGAACCATGGACACCCCTAGTCACCATGACGATATTGGAGGCATAAAGACTACCAATCCCAATGTAACACCCCCATTTTACCTTGGCACCGCGGAATAATAACTTTGGGGTATTACTTCATGATATGAAAAGCTCAGTAATAGAAAAACAACTCAAAAGAGTGTTTAAAAAACTTTATTAAATTTTTATAACTTATCATTCAAAATCAGATATTTTAATAAAACAACTTGTACATACTTTGTACAATCACAGGTTCTCGTGATCTAGAAAATAGGTTTGAATGACAAAAATTCCCAAGTCTATATCTCTCCACGTCATCATTATGCTGTTGCATGTTATCAATTATCAAAACCTGAAATATATACTTAAAGTCAATACAAAGGTTGAGTGATTTCATAGGTTTAAAATAACTTGAATACAAGTTTCTTTTTCCTGAGCTACGTTATTATTCGCTCATAAAATCAATTAATCAATTCACTAAGCTTATGATACCGCGACTAGACATATCAGAAACCCACAATTGCCCTTATGAGGAAGACTTCCAAACTATCCTTATTAGCAAAATAAAGTATGCATGTTTGACCACTGAGGTGCTAGCAAGTGTGGCTTACCCAAACAGGGGATGTTAGTCCCCAAATAGTACTATTTACAATATTAGTGCTCATTTCTGGGAAAATGATTAACGGTTCACAATTGAAAAAAGGGACTTTCAAGGTAGCAGTAAACATAGTGTCAATAATTATTTTTTAGAAGCATACCAAAAATACTTGTATTCTAGTTTTAGCATATATCCCCCTCACGGGTTTTCAAATCATTTAATAATCAGCACTAGTGAGGCTATGAACTCACCTTAGGTCCAGTAAATATTGTCAGGCTTATATCACACACAATAACTTGAGCTAACAAACAAAGAACTTGATCTTACACTACACCCACCTGTTTTAACATATTTGGTATAGTATTAAGTATTTGATTTTGGAGTTCAACATTCTTGTTATTTATTTATGTATTCTTATAATTGTGATAATATTGCATCATTATTCGGGCCATTATACTCAGAAACCATTCTATAAACGTTTGAGGAGCGAGGGCACTTTAAATCGTAAACCCAACCACTCAGTCAGAACGTAATATCGAGATGGAAAATCTTTGTACAAAGTTCCCTACTAACATGATACATAGTAATATATTTTTAGAAATTTCTTCAAAATTTGGTATGTTTTTCTTTATATTTATATCCTTTATCTTTTAGTTTCATAATTGGCAAAAATAGTCCTTATACTTTATAATAATTTAGAAAGTATGTTTTATCATATAGTTTTTATCCATATAGTTTTATAAATTACTAAAATGATCCTTTAAGTTTATAATTTAAGAATAATTACCTTTTTAACACTTAATTTCATAAGTTTAGCATATTTACACTTTAACCCTTTAAGTTTATAGTTTCATTATTTACAATTTCAACCCTCAATATTTAACCTTAGAGCCTCAAACTTTCCAATAATTATTATCATAGCTTTAACTTTCATAAAAGGACACTTTTGGGCCAAAATGTTAAATAGTTTAAAAAATGACAGTTTTAGTCCCTATACTTGTAAAAATCACATAACAACCTCAAAAATAGACCAAATGATCTAGAATTTTAAAATAAAGTTTCAAAACACATTTATAATCATAATAAAAACATTTCTTCAGAATTATAGCTTTTGAAATGGGTTTTTGCTTATTATTTGATGTAAATTACAAAACTAGGATTTTAAGACATCTTTAACTTATAACATTCATTTAAATTGATGAAATGACTTATTTTCTTTTATATTATCTTTCTAACATAATTTTGGCATTATAAAAAATCTAAGAATACATTATACTAAGATCAAAGCATATCTAACATAGAAATTACATAGGTAGCTCTAAAATGGCTCCTTATGACTTCTTATGAACACTACTTGCTATCAAAGCTTCAATGGCTTCCTTCTAGACCTAGTTTCTGGTCTTGGGGGATGTCCTAGGATGTTTATAGAAGTGAATATGGATAATGGGTAGGAGATACAAAGAAAATAGGCTGCAAGTCTTCAAGGATACTTTACGGCGCTATTTATAGTACTAGCAACACTTAGGCTCCAAGTTTGGCATCTAAATGTGTAATAAGGATAGGTAGATCACTAATGAAGGATAGTGAATCTCTACACAAGTTCTTAGACCCTAGATTCAATCCAAACTTCTTTTGTGGCTAGAAATGGATCACGACAATATTTAGATGAGAATAGTGATGCGTAGCAAGCAAGGAGGTTATGCACCTACTTGTCACCACTCCTAAAATATCTTAAAAGTCCTAAATATCTGATATTTGAATTTTTGATGGAGTGAAATGGTTTGAAAATGGGTTTCGGAGGGAAAATACAAAATCGGGTTTAAAAATTAGGGCTTGTAACTTATAGTTTGTGTTTTTGGTGATTATGGACTTAGGAAAGTGATTAGTGAATTATTAAGGCTTAATCAGGGTTTAGAAATTCTATTTAAGAGATTTGGGTTCTTGGTTTGAAGTTTAACAAAGGTTTGATTTGAAAATGGGAAGTATACTTTTGTAGATTAGGGTTTTCCAATGATCTAGGGGTTAATCTTAGTAAATGTGATTATCCTTCTCTTAGCTACTGATTTAAACTTAATTTAGGTCCTATAAATTGTATCTTAAGTGTCCAAAGAGTTCTCACACTTAGTTTAATGGTTTAGTTTAGGTAAACATGTCTAAAGGGTGAAAATTCCTATTTTGACCTAATTTATAAGTTTGAAATCTTGTACCTTGTGCATTAGGGTACTTGTAAATTGTCTTAACATAATATTATAATCTTAATGAAGTCCTATGAGTGTTTCTAGACTTGTCCTAAAAGACTAGGTTATGATTCCATGTAGATTTCTTAATATAAGGGTTTCTATATCATTAAGCCTAATGACTTTCAATTTTGGGTAATTAGGGTTTATATCTTAATTTAAGATTATTCTAAGTCCTATATAGTATGTTTATGAATTCTATGGGTTCTACACTCTTAGTTTAAGGGTTTATATAGGTTGATCATATTCTAGGGTTATTTATGAGAGCTTAAGATCCTATGCTTTGAAAACTTGTACTTCATGCTTTAATAATTTGGAACTTAGTTTAAAGTAAACGTATTAGCTTAATATGATACTTAGTTGAGTTTTATAATTAGTTTCAAAATATCAGACTTTACTTCATTATAGAATAGATTTTATATGCTAATCTTGGTTTTAGGTCATTTTCTTGTAATTAGCTTGAGATTAGTGAATATTAGTACTTTGTGATTGCTTAACTTCTTTTTGTATAGTAGATTAGAATTAGTATATTGTATTGATTATATATTCATAGTTCTTTTATAATTACATTGCTTAGAATATTGTTTATAAAGGTTTTTAGGTGATGATTTAGACTATTATGTACATTTATTTGTACTTTAGCTTTGTATTTCTTATTCTTACTTATTCTTTATATAGCTTTATACTTTCCATATGATAGTATAATCCTTGTTTACTTGTTCTTATGTATTATGTGTTTATACTTTTGTCATCTTTGAGTTTATTATAGAAATTCTAGGGTTTCCAAGGAAATTTTAGGATATCATTATATTTCTTGAAATGTTCTTTATTTAAGTATACTTGTCAAATTACTCATAAACTTATACTTGTTATGTTTACAACATATAGAAATATGTTGATATAGTAGTTTAGGTTGGGAAAAATAGTTCAATTTACCAAGTAACGCATAAAAAGCAAAAATTTCTAATGGATGTTCCATTTCTATTATATAACATACTTGTGAAATTTATGGGTTGTCATACCCAAGACCACCACACGAAGTTAGAGAGCAAACCTTTTTCCATGCAATCCAATGTAATTTGTTCACATCAAAAGAAGCTCCCCATAAGAAGTTTCGCCTAAGCTTCTCAAGGTAGTTGATGACACCTTTAGGTGCAATTGAATAATGAGAAGAAGTAAGTACCTAATGCTCTAAGAACCGAATTAAGAAGTGTGAGCCTACCTCCATAAGAAAGAGTTTTAGCTTTCTATGAGGTGAGAAGCTTATGAAACTTCTCGATTATAGGCTTTCAATTACAACATTTATTCATATTATTACCAATAGGGAGGCGAAGGTAAAAGCAGGAGAGGGAAGAAGCTTGACAGCAAAGTGTAAAATCAAAACGATTGATGTCAAGGTTGGAAACACTCACACCGAATAGTTTGCTTTTAGAGAAGTTAACATTCAACTCAAATTCCATACTGAAACATCTCAAAATACGAAAAAGATTTTTTGCATTCTCAAACGACCACTTACCCATGATTAAAGCATCATCCGCAAATTGAAAATGAGAGACATCAACATTCTTGGAACCTACTTTTATTCCTTCGAAAACACCTTTTGATTTAGCATCTTGAAGAGTAACATGAAGTGCTTCAACCGATGTGATAAAAAGAAATGGTGAGAGAGGATCACCTTTTCTTAAGACTTTTCTGAATTTTGAACTCCTTGGTGGTGAACCATTAACAATGACAAAAGCATAACCCGATTTAAACAACCATTAATCCATTTTATCCATTTATGACTAAAGCCAATTTGTTTCATAGTATGATCCAAAAAGTTCCAATCAATATAATCGAACACCTTTTCAAAGTCAACTTTGAATAAAAAAGGGTCTTGGTTTTCTTCTCGCCCAAGAAATGATTTCATTTACCATCAAAGGCCCATCAATTATTTGCCTACCTTTCACATATGTCGTTTGAACCTCACTAACAACCAGACCAACTACTTGAAGAATTCTATTAGCAAGAACCTTGTCAATGACCTTATATTGGCACCCAATTAAACGAATTGGTCTATAGTCTTTGATGTGAGTTGGGTCTTGAATTTTTGGAACTAGTGTAATAAAAGAAGAGTTGCATCCTTTTGGGATAAATCCATTTGTTTCGAATTTCTTTACCATATTGATAAAATCTATACCAATGGTATCCGAATAGTCTATGATAAATTTAAGGGTGAACCCGTCTGGTGCTTTGCTACCCACGCACCGCCAAAATGCATTTTTTTTATTATTTGTAACAAAAAAGGGCATCAAGGATAAAAGTATCATGATCTTTAAATGTTTTGAAAAGGTTACAAGTGAAGGGTGGACGATTATGAAAGTTGTTCTCAAATTTATTCTTATGAAAGGTGAAAGTATGATAAATGATGAGTGGAGGATCCGAAACCCAAGAGCCATTGATGAATAACCCATTAATTCTAGACCTTGAAAAATGATTATTAACGATCTCGTGAAATATTTTGAGTTCACATCTCCTTCAATAGCTCATTTAACCTTTGTTTTTTTTTATTAGATTAAATGAACAAGGTGGCCTAAATCATTTTTATCTTTCTTAAGAGAAAGGCGTTCTTCAATATCATGTTGTGAAAGACCTACATTCTCGGCTTTCTAATCTAGTAACTCCAATTCAGTAGCAATCTTACTCAACTTAATTTTGCCACAAAGAATAACCTTTCCACGCCATTCACGGTTAAACCTTTTTAGAGTTTGGAATTTTTCTTTCAAACGAAAGGTGGGGTTGTATATGGTTTCGGCTATGACACCGAGACCAAGCAACAGAAACGATTTATGGGAATTCACCATTTAAAAGCCAAGAATTGAATTTGAATGGGATAGGGCCAAAGTCACATGAGTGTGTTTTAAGCAAAAGAGGGCAAATGGTGGGAGAAATTACAAGGAAGAACAAAGAGTTGAGCATTAGGCCAATTTGAGATAAAGTGGCGTGAAACAAGGATTCTATCTAATTTGTTCAACTTAGTACCATATTTGTTCATGCGAGTGAATTTCTTGCCTCTCATATGGAGGTCAATAAGATCGCCTAAGATAATTGGCATACCTCGGAAATGAAGGATAATATCATTTGGTCTAATCCAAAGTGCGCTTTTAAGATCTATCTCTTGCGGTGCATACACAACAACCATTAAGCATTTTATATCAAAATGAACCCATTCACCACTGATGGCAAGAAACCATCTTCATTGCTAATTACCATATTTTTCACAAACATAGAATTGTCCCATAAAGCAATAGTACCAGCTGAAAGACCAATTGATCTTTTTGTTTTTACTCTACTAGCTATTATTTACTCTTCTTGATCAGTCACAAGCCCATAACATGATCGCTGATTTTAGGCCCTAGTGGAATTGTTAGGATTTGGGCTTTCATCACATAACTCATGAATTGAGGTTAAAACCTTACCAGTTAAAGCGATTGAAGCCCATTAGCTATTCCATAAAATACGTATGCACACGTTCTAAAACAGTAGTACGAGTAAATGCTTGATCTTCATTCACAGTTCACTATTCAGTCAAGGTCAACGTTAAAGACGGGTAAAAATAGTTGTTAGTGGCTATAATTTTCAATATTGATGCCATATTTCACAAAGTTACAAGTAAAAGTGAAAATGTATCACCCTAAGTTGAATATGAATGAAACAACTTGTTGTTCAAAAACACATATTAAGCTCTATCGTATTCTAAGAGAAAATTAAAATAAGAAAATTATAACTTCATATTATGGTAACTCAAATAAATTGTTGCAAAAAAATATTCAATAAGGCCGACTAATCGTTGCCTAAGCACTACAAAGTCATCAACTTAGCCAATCTATGTAACTAGGTTTTACAAATAGAATAACTGTGGTTGATGACGATCGCTGATCAATGATTGTCAAACCAATCAAAAACCTGCATATCTTGTCGGAAGTAAACTCAACCGTAAACTTTTTCTAATCACTTCTAATTACAAGTTCTTTTTTAAATAATCTTGTCGGAAATATTTAAAACTCGTAAAAAAAACTAAATCTAACCTAAAATGTTCAAATTTTGTCAGAAATGTCAACCTTTTTAATCATTGATTATATCGTTTAACCTAGTTACAAGATACAAAGCAATGAAATTAGTCGGCTCATAATATCGAGTCAGGTACTCAAATTACGCACAAAAAAAACATACGATCAACTGCTCGATTACAAATTCACATTTTTTTAACCTCGTCATCCTACGCTCCTAAGAATGAAATATATTAATGCATTTTTACACATAAAAGTGATAAAAACACATGCAAGTACTAATATATAATGCTTCCCCAATGTTTTAAAAAATGTAATATACACTGATCACGTATGTAAATTATTTATAAGTACATATGAGTAAATATATATCGTGATAAATGAAATGAGCATAATAGTCAAGGAGTGACTAGATGATATAAATCAAGAATTGATTACACTCAACTAGATTGCCCATCCTGCCTCTTGATTCAAACATGAAGAAATGATATTTTAGATTTTGTGTGATGTGATGCTGAAATGATATCAACCATTCAACTTGCTGTATGAATGTACCATCCAACGCTTTTTACTGTACCAACGTCACGTATATTCTCTTTTACATTTACTTGCTTTTTCTTACTTTTATGAATAAGAGATTTGGTTTATTACTGTACTTATGTCTTTTTAGAAAAATTAGGCAGATGTTAAGCAAGAAATAGTTGCTACAAATTCATGATTTTCATAGACAAATTCATGATTTTCTGGCCTTTTAATTACGATAATGAAAATTCTATGTGTGTGTAAATTAATACCAGGTAAAACAATCACAATCACAACATCAGATTTTATCTAAAAAGATTAAGAAAAATAGTTTCTAAATAGATGATATTCAAATGGATACAATAGAAAGTAAGATGGTCTCCAGATCGATACATACAAGATCAATACAAACACTAACCAAACTATCAAACGATCAATCACAAATTGTGATAAATCAACAAACTATAAACCTAAGTCGATGATCAAAACTAAAGAACTGTATGTGTATGTGTGTGTGAAAAGTATATCAAAATCTTAATAACGAGCCGATTTCAGGTTATATAGCACCGCTTACGAAGAATCAAGAATTAACACATCAAGCCCTTGAACTTCAAACACTTGACACAAACAGATAAGATAAATAATAACAAATATATCCTTGAACTTATAAGTTTGACAAAATACTTTTTTTATACTTTCAACATCCCCTTTAAGCTTATAAACTAAAAAGATTTTTCAAAGTAAGTTTAGTACACAAAGCTTGGCACTGAACAATTCTAAGACCTTTTGTAAAAATATCAGCAATTTGATTTTCAAAATCAATTTTTACTGTCTTAATAAGCCCTGAAGCAACTTTTTCTCTTATCAAATGAATATCCAAATCTAAATGTTTATTTTTTTCATGCATAACACGAATTGCTGCAATTTGAATAGCAGAACTGTTGTCACAATAAAAAGAAACTGGAACAACACTTTTGATATTTAAATCATGTGAATCTTAACCAACCACATAACTTCACAAGTTACTGAAGCCATAGATCTATACTCAGCCTCAGTTGATAACCTTGGAAGAGTAGCTTGCTTCTTACTCTTCGAAGACACGTTACCTCCAAACACAAAAACCAGTGACAGACTTTCTAGTCAACTTACACTTAGCCCAATCAGAATCAGCATATGCTTTCGTAATTTTACAAGTAGACCTTTCATAAACAATTCCTTCTCCAAGAGCAAACTTAAAACATCGTAAGACTCTTACAGCTGCTTCTAGATGTGATTACAATAGAGAAAGCATATATTGACTAAGACAATGAACTGAACATGAAATATCAGGCCTAGTGTTACACAAATATATCAATTTACCAACAAGTTTCTGATAAGTAACAACATTCTTAAGATATTTATCACACTGAGCGTATTGCTCAGCCGTATTTCTCTTTCCATGTCCTAATACGGCAGGTACTAAAGGGCAAAGCTAGGAATCCAAGAGTACGTGCATGGAATGAGGCGCCAGTTTTCTTTCATTCTATAATGCATTTACATACTTTTGTTTTGCTGGACATTGTTTAGTTATTTCCTTACATTCTACACTTATGCATTTCGTGTGTGGAGCTTATGTGGATCCGATGTTTGTTTCCGGATTCTTTTATGGTCATTTAATGTTTTAGACACTCACCTTGTATACTTTGATGACATGCCATAATTATCATGTGATATTCCATTTATCAAAATGGGGTGTTACAAACTATATCATCAACATTGACTAACAAAGCAAAAAAAACACACCATTCTTGTTTATAACAAACAAATTGATCATTTTTACTTTGATCAAAACCAGCTTCAAGTAATGTTTCAACAAGTGTTTTATTCCACTGTCTAAGAACCTGTTTAAGACCATATAGAGACTTAACAAGTTTACACACTCTATTATCACTTTTATCAAAATACCTAGGAGGAGGCAACATATAAACCTCTTCATCAATATCCCCATACAAAAATGCATTATTAACATCCATTTGATATAACAGCCAATCATTTCGAACTGCCATATCAATAAAACATTTAACAGTACTCATTTTAACAGTAGGACTAAAAATCTCATCATAATCAACACCTTTTCTTTACTACAACCTTTAGCTACAAGCCTAGCTTTATATCTCTCAATTTCAACATCTGATTTATATTTACTTTTATATACCTATTTACAAAGTATAGCTTTTCTATTATTAGGCAACTCAGTAATAACCCAAGTACTATTAAGATACACCGCTTACATTTCATTGTTCATAGCTTGAACCCATTTAACATTTTTAACAACTTCATTAAAACAAGAATGTTGTAACAGTTTTCGTAAAATTTGAAATGAAACAACAATTATTTGAAGACAACTTAGTATGATTAGAATATCTATTCAAACCATATCTAATTTTATCATCTAACACATAGTCATTCAACGTTTCTGGTAACTTAGAAATTCTATTATACATCCTAGTAAAACTAGAACTTTCCGCCTCTGTTCTAAAACTGGAGTCAAAGATACGAACTTGAGCATTTTGTAAAACTGGGACATTGCCCTCAGAGATAGGATTATCATCCATTGATGATGCAGCATAAGTATAATCAGAAGGTTGCTCCTTTACATTATCAACTAATTGCCCCACATATATTACCCTTACATCATTAAATGGTCCCTCTCTATCATCATATGGACTTGAGGATTTATGAGTGTCATACTCAAGAAAATAAAAAAATTTATTATTTACTTCATAAAAAACACTAGACTCGATACTTTTATCAAGATTTTTCATTTTAAAAAGAAAAATAGTCTCATAAACTTAACATCTCTTGAAAAATAATGCGTCTGTTGTTTAAATTCAACAATTTATAAGCTGTTTTAGAATTAGAAAAACCAGTTAGAACACACTTTTTAGATTTAGAAGACAATTATCAAAATTATTCAAAACACTAGAAAAACATAGACATCCAAAAGACCTCAAGTGGGAAAGGGAAGGTTCTCTATCATACGACATGGAAAAAGAAGACTTGCCATAGAGAACAAAAGAAGGAAGCTTGTTAATCAAATAAGTAGCAACTAATACACAATCAGACCAGAATCACAAAGGAATACCTCCTTGAAACAATAAACTCCTGGTCACATTACGTAAAAGCTTATGCTTTCTCTCAGCAATCCGATTTTGTTAAGGAATATAAGCACAAGAAGTCTGATGAACAATACTTTGGTCTTTTAAAAACATATCCATTTTATTCTTAAGAAACTCAGTTCCATTATCAAATCTAATAACTTTTATCTTTTTAGAAAACTGATTAAGTAAAAGTTTAAAAAGATCCTGGAAATATCCAAAAACTTCATCATTAGACTTAAGCAAGTAAACCCACAAAACCCTACTAAAATCATCAATAATAGTAAGAAAATACCTAAAACCCTCCCTTGTAGTAACCCTATAAGATCCCCAAACATCTAAATGAATTAATTCACCTAAAGTAGAAGACTTATGGTCACTTAAAAGAAAAGGCTCTCTGATTTGTTTAAAAAAATGACAAATTTCACAAGGCTTAAAATGACTAGGTTTACTTAATTTCAAAGTGTCTTTTAAAATTATAAGAATTTCATCAGAAGCATGACCAAGCCTATTGTGCCACATAGACTTGGAAATATGAAACACATAATTGAAAAATTACTCTTAGCTTTAGGTAAATCAGAATCAACATCAAACACATACAAACCACCAGATTCAGTACCAGTCCCCATAGCATTCTTTTTTTTCAAATCCCGAATAACACAATCATACTCATTAAAACCAACATGTAACTTACTATCCTTGATCATTTTATTCACAGAAAAAAGACTGACAGTGTATTCATGTATAAACCAGCACATCAAATAAAACCACATTATTAGTAAGTCTTAGATTTCCAACATATTTAATTGTAGAAACATTCCCATTGGATGTCCTACAATAATATTAAGATCAGGAATATCAATCACATTAGTCATATTATCAATAGAAGAAGTAATATGTTGATTTGTCCCTAAATCAATAATCCACCCAAAATACAAAGTTTTATCACCAATTGTAATATTAGCATTAAAAACTTATAAAAATTATTGTTAAAAAACACATTTTCATTATAAAAAGTATAACCAATACCTGTCATATTGGTATGAACCCCATAATTACTTTCCCCCCTATCAAACTCATAAGTTTACCAATTTGTTCATTAGTGAAAGGAAGAGAACCAGTAACCTTTTGAATATCAACATGATTACTCGAATTATTATTCCTAGTATTGAAAGACCCATTAGTATTAGAAAAACTTTTCCCATTAGTATTTCTCGTGTACTCATTAGGATAACCAATAAGCTCAAAACATCTATCAATAACATATCTATCAATAGTATGCCCGTTCATGCCATAATTCTTACAAGTCAAAGAATTATAAGTATTACTATGTCCCCTGTTAGTCCCATTATTACTAAACTTAGGCTAACTTCTATTAGAATCACCAGTTTTAGCAACAAAGGAACTAACCTGGGGCTTCTGAACCCCAAAACTAGAACCCAAACCTCTATGTGACTCCTCTCTTCCAACAATAACAAAAGCATTTTTAACGTCAGGCAATTCAGATTAAGTTAACAAGGAACTTCTAATAGGCTGATAAACATCATCTAAACCCATTAAAAATTGTGTAAGTTTCATTAACTGATTATGTTTATTAAGTTATTCTCTAGCATCACAAGAACAAGGAGTCAACTTGGTCAAAATATCAAATTCCCTCCAAAGCAAATTCAACTTATGATATTACTCAAAATCAGATAAACCATTCTGTTTAAAACCATTAATTTTCTGCATCAGATTAAACAATATAGACCCATCAAGTTTATCATATGTTTCCTTTAATTCAGCCTAAACCTCAACAGCATTTTCAAAATAACTTGACTTAAATACAAATCTTCATATATGCTACCTAACAACTAAGATAAAACCACAACATTACAACGTTCTCATTGATTAAACAAAGGTACACTATTAGCATAAGTTTCTTTAACACAAGTACCATCAATAGAACTTATTTTATTCCTAGCTTGCAAATAAATTTTCATACTAGTAGCCGACACTCTATAATTCTCAGAGACAGTAAGCTGACTATTAATCAAAGAGCCATTATTATTATCATTAGACTATAGATGCAAAAGATTACCAACATCTAAACCTTTAATCACATTATTATTGCTATTATCACCACTGCTACTTGGACCAACCATGATTAAAACTTAAAGGAAAAAAAATCCAAAACTCAGAACAACCCACAAAAAATAGTTCTCAGGATTTCAAACCAATTGAGTGACAGGTCAAGATCAAATGACTTAAAATAAGTCAAGAAACAAAAAAAAAACAATAACAAAAAAATATGAATAACATAAAACTTAAAATAAACAATCAAGAACAAATAATCACCTTGTAACTCCTTTACCACACAACCACCAAATAATAGACCTCTGAATCAATCAAAACCAACCAAGACTATCTACCCTTCAACAACCTAACACTCACTAATCCTAACAAAACAATCTAAAGAAAGAAAGAGCGAGATATTACAATGCATGCAAATCTTCCAATTGATCAAGAAGATAAAAAAAACATCAAAAGTAAGCAGCGGAAAAACAAAAACAACTTGTAAGATTAGAGAATCAACAAAAAATAACACAAATGACAAACTTACCAAATCTTGATCGAAACCCTAATTTTCGAATTTAGGATTTTTCAAGAAAACCAAACAATTAAGACAAACCCACTAGTTAATCAACGATTTACACCAACAAGAACTCAATCCAAGTTGAAAATCAAGAAACCCTCAAAAAATTTTGAAACCCTAATTTTTTAATACCCAATTAACAATCGGATCTAAAAGATCCAATTCGATTAAAACTTTATCAAAATCAATAACAGAGCCAATGGCTCTAATACCATGTGAAAATTAATACCCAGTAAAACAATCACAACCACAACACCATATTTTATCTCAAAAGATTAAGAAGAATACCTCAAAACGATGTTATCCAAACAGATACAAAAAAGTAAGATATTCCACAAATAGATGATGTCTGAAAATACAATATCAATACAAACTCTAACCAAACTATCAAATGATCAATCACAAGCTGTGATAGATCAACAAACTATAAACCCATATCGATGATCAAAACTAGAGAAATGTGTGTGTGCGAAAAGTATATCAAAATCTCAATAATGAGCCAATCTTCATGTTATATAACACCCGCTGATGATGAATAAAAAGTTAGCACATCAAACCCCTAAATTTAAACACTTTGACACAAATAGATAAAATAAATAATAACAAATATATCCTTGAGCTTATAAGCTTGACAAAATACACTCTTTATACTTTCTAACAATGTATTATCATAAATTTATTTCATACCAAATTATCAAAATATAAAATAATACTAGTAGGAACACACAATGGGGTAGTATATTTAAACTGGATTTGTCATTTGTGTATAGCAGTGATGTCACGGTGTACATCTTTTGGATTCATGGACTAGGACATAACTGACAAAAGTAATTATAAATCAGTTTGATGGGTCATGAATGGTTACATCAAACCTTTTCATTTTGATTTGTTATTTTTTTAATATTATTAGTACGTGTATACTATGATACTATTCCATGTTTAGCTTTTGATGAGGGTACAACATGTATGATTTCAGCCCCCGTTATCCATGGCTTTCTTATTGGGACGGTCACCTGAAATTATTCCCTGTGAATATATGTTGGATTCGACATGTGAGTACCACTCATATCGAAAATATGATTTTAAGTACTTTTATTTTTCTTTTTGTGCACTAGATAGTCTGGTTATCCCAAATTGGTTTGGTTCTTTGTTTTATTTTTTACAATGAATTTTATTGTCCAATCAACTCGCTTGCATACAAAATGAATTGGATGGAATGAGATGTTGTCACATCTTTGGACATGGTTGCAATCTAATGGTATGACACTCTAATAACTTACAGTAATAATTTATGAAGGAAAAGTGATAAGTTTTGGAGATCATTTTGTACTTGTACTTTTGTCTTTCACCCGTCGTTATATGTAGCTGTTAATTTTACCATTTGAGAATAATGAGATGTAGTTGTCTTGCATTTCAAATAAGTCAAAAAAATTGCTTGTCTTTGATTTGACATAAAATGTCGCTAGTTTAACTAACGTAGGGTTTTACCACGAAAATATCCTGATTATTGATACATTTGAGCATCAATCATTATTTATCGTGCAAAAAATAGCTTCCGTAAATCGTATGACTCAATGAGACATCAATTAGAGTAGATAGAAGTCGAGACTTAAATTTTTAACTTTATTTTATCTATTACAATACTATCCTTTTATACATTTTTCGTAAATGAATACCAACTAATCTAAACTCTTTTAATGAGTTTTGCATAATGTAAAGGGACAATTTCATATTTCACCTTACTTTTAAAATCAATTTCAAAAATACTCAATCATATTTAAAAATTATTGTACATTGTGCATTCAATAATTACGCTTTGAGTATATATGAAATTAATGTTGAAAATAGGATAATATATGAAATTAATCTAAATGTAAAACCAAGGACATGCATGTCGAGGATTTTTAAAAAATGCTATATAAAATAATTGTTGTAATAACTAAAGTTACATAATAAAAATCAAAATTAGCAAAAATTATTATTGGAAATTGCTTATAAAGCAATAGTAGTTTTAAATTTGTTTGTACTTCGCAACTAATAATCATATATGAAATCTAACTCAGTTGGATGGATGTATTTGGTTATAATCTTTATGTGGGGAGGTGAAGGGTTCTACTCTTGTCATTTCCTATGTGGGGGATTTTTCCAGAATTGGCAGCCGAGTTTGAATCCCATCGCAATGCCTTGAAGCCCCTTAATGGGAAACTGGATGGCTAGCATGGGGGTTGATATTCTCTTCGTGAGATGATTCGAACTCGAGTTGAGAGACTTGGTGCTTCGGTGACACGCAAGATAATCCGCTGCACCAAACTGCCGTTCAAAAAAAAATCATATATAACCCATGTCACACTAAATGCCCAATGTAAACACTTCATATAATGAAAAATGGTATATATTAGTCGTAGTATATTTTTAATATGACAAGAATAGGTGTGTTCTATTCTTGGTATGATTATATTCTCCTCATCATAATTAGTTGTAGATGAGTTGTAGTTTTTATCTTGGACGTTTGTATCCTATAAATGTTGTGTGCTTTGATGAAGATAATCAAGCAATGAATTACCCTTTCAACATGGTAATCAGAGCAAAATGATTGATCCTTAAAAATCATTTTAAAAAAACACAAAAAAAAATTTCTTTCCTATCAATCCTCTGCCTAAAGCTTCTCTTTCATTCTCACGTGTCTACTTTGAATTTCTTTTATTTCTTTGTAGACCTCACTATAATAGGAGCGGTAACTTTGATTCTCCTTTTTGTTTTCGTCATATACGGCTTATGGTATCTCCATCAACCACTATAACAAACCAATGCAACATTTTGTGTGGAACTCACATCAACATGTTCAACAGCCGCAAGTCTTTTACTCGGCCCAACAGCAGGTGCGACAGGCCCAACAGCAGCCGGTATATCAAGGTCAGTCCGTTCCGCAGTCCAACAGTCGTGGCATTCTCGGCGCGGCTCCCGCTCTAAACCCGTCTACTACCTCCTTACCTATTGCATTTAGCGCCATGACACCGCAGGACCCGACTTGGCACATGGATACAGGTGCTTCATCTCATTTAAATTTTAATGCAAGTAATTTAAGTACCATTTTTAATAGACGCTTATTTCCATCTGTTCATGTTGGTGACGGCAATTCTATTCCTGTCATCAACACTGGCCATAGCATTATTCATTCTATTCATCGCCCCCTTCATCTTCATAATGTTCTTGTTACCCCAATATAATTAAAAATCTTATTTCTGTCCGTCAGTTTACTAAGGATAATAATTGTACTATAGAATTTGACGCGTTTGGCTTTTCTGTGAATGATTTCTTGACTCGTCATATCCTCCTTAGATGTGACAGCTCAGGTGATCTCTATCCAGTTACCAATACGTCAACTACCCCTATTGTTTTCCTCTCACCAAGTACTTCTACGTGGCACCAACGCCTGGGTCATCCGGGTGATGAAGTGCTACGCTCCCTTGTTTCTCGTCAATTTATTTCATGTAATAAAACAAAGTCTAACCAAATTTGTCATGCGTACCAACTGGCAAACATGTAAAGCTCCCTTTTCATAGTTCGGATTCTATTGTTGAACATTGCTTTGATATTATTCATTCTGATTTATGGACATCTCCCGTTGTTACCTCTAGTGGTTTTAAATACTATGTCTTATTTCTTGATCATTTCTCTCACTATCTATGGATATATCCTCTTCGTTCTAAATTTGACATGTTTGATTGCATTTTCGAAACTATGTCAAAAATCAATTTAAATGTGAAATTAAAAGCTTCCAATGTGATCATGGTGGCCAGTTCGACAATAACCGACTCCACACCCTTTTTGCCAAAAATGGCATTCAACTTAGATTCTCTTGCCCAAAAACTTCCCAAAAAAATGGCAAGGCCGAACGAATGATACGAACAATCAACAATATCATCCGTACTCTTCTATTTCAAGCACACCTTCCTCCAACCTTTTGGGTCGAAGCTCTCCATATGGCCACCTATCTGCTAAACCTTCTACCATCTACGGAAATTCACAATGAAATACCTTTTACCCGTCTTTTCCACAGACCACCCAATTACTCCCGTCTACGCATATTTAGGTGTCTATGTTACCCTCACCTTCAATCCCCTCATAAACTTGCCCCACGAGCCACTCCATGTATATTTTTAGGCTATCCCGCCTATCACCGTGGTTTTCGATGCCTTGACCTCGAGACAAACAAAATCATCCTCTCTAGACACATCACCTTTGATGAAACACAATTCCCATACATATCTATGACACCTTCCTCGCCACCTTCTTATACTTTCCTCGATACTACACCCTCTCCTTTACTCACTTCACTCGCATCCGAAGTTACCACCACTACCAATACTTTCGCACCATTAACTCCTTCAAATGTTCTAGGCCCAAATCCAACCCAACAATCAACTAACCTCCGTTCCCCATCTACAACCCAAACTCTTAATCACCAAAACCAAACAACACCGACCCAAACTTACCCCAACTAATATGAACCAACTTCGCCAGGCCCAAGTTTCCCCACCAACCAGCCCACAAGTCACGAA